>CM030838.1:18187252-18389752 GCA_018105865.1 Metaphire vulgaris | reverse complement strand
GCATAATTCAGCCAATCATAAGTTCATGCATAGCTAAACTTCGACTGTAGCCATTTCAACGGTAGAATAAGCGTCTTGGAATAAGCAGCTACTACGGTAGGTAAAAATCGAAGGCGCTATACAAATTCACGATACTTAAAATTTACTTACGTGCTTACTTTCTTTCTTAAACGCCTCTAAATCTGTTTTGACAGAGGTGCTTGGTCTGGAACAATTTCGATTGGGACACGACAATGGCGGATCCCAAGACCATTCCAGAATCATGTACAGTAGGCCTACATAATGTTTTAGCTATTTATTTACTTACTTACTTGCTTACTTATGTTGAAATACTTTTGCGAAAATTGCTCTCAGACTAACATTCCTGGTTGCGTCCGTGCGTAAGATTTTCTCATCTCTAGAGATTGCATCAGACCTCTAATAGCCCCCCTCTACCCTACCCCACTGGTGCTTGATAATTAACAGAGTGGGGGGTCGTCTTTGAGATTACTTGGAGTCTATATGCTATCGTTGTTGTTCCGCCATTTTCTATTTGCATCCAGGGGCTAAGTGAGCGACGGGGAGGGGTATATCGGCATATACCCCCCCCCCCGAAAAAAATCAGTCTACCTTGAAGTTTTTTATGTGATTTATATGTGGTTATATGTAGTTTATATGGTTTATAGTTAAGGTTTATACCCCCCACCAAACATTTATACCCTCCCAAATCAAATTCCTCGCTACGCCCCTGTTTGCATCGTCTGTACATCTTCACTATCGTCTGTTCGTCAAATATGACGTCACGTTTTAATCTGTCTCTTGCTTTCAGTCGTCTCATTTACGACGACGAGCGGTATACCAGACTAACTCCATTTACATACGATGCGTAAGTAAGGGAACCATCTTCCGATTTTTATATACGAATAAATAAATATGGGCATATGTAATGTATGAGCTTATATTATATAGCACATAGTTCATAACAGAACAACTTTAATTAGGTGAAGAAATTATTAAATAATCATAGAGTGCCTGAGATACTGGGGGAGGGTTGTACGGACATTACTGACCTCAGAGGCATCTAAGCTCGAGTTCCTCCCCTCGTTTGAGGGGTTACCGTAGGGAAAGAGGAAGATATATGGGTGGGGCCCCCGAAATTTTCATCCAAGTTTACACCAATGACTGACCTGTCCGATATTTCAGTACCTCTATCTGAACCTCGCTCTTTAGCTCCCTCCCCCGACACCCATCCTTAGTCAGTTCCCGATTGACTGGACGGGGGGGCATGTGGAATTCGTCTGCCTTTGTGACGGAATTTTCGTCTTCCTATCTGATTAAAACAGGTGGTCGGAAGTCGAGCGCGAATCTGGGCTTCAGTTGGTCCACAAGACCGGAATACTCGAACTCAGTCAGAAGGGAACTGCAGGGATAGAAACGCTCGATGCGAGCGCCGTGGCCATGGATAAACAGAACATTCGGTAGGTGGCGCAACCGCTATCGTGCGCGTTCGCTAGGTGGCGTATTCATAGGCGTATTTATATCAAAGGTCGGTTTCGTAGGTAGGCCCTACAGGCAGGGCTGCGATTCACAGACAAAATGCCGGTGATAGTCTGATAGTCTATTTAACGTTGACGTGTTCCTTAGGCCTATTTGGCCCGCCTGCCTAAACGGCTGCAGTCTAACGTAAGCTTAGACCTACTGATTCAGAAATACATGCACATTGACAAAAGCGTATTAATTAAAAAAATAAGGCATAGGCTTACTGATTTCTCTCTAGTTTCGTTATCAGGGGCGTAGCGACGGGAGATGGTATATCGGTATATATACCCTACCCCAAACAAAATCAGGCTACTTTAAAATTTTAATGTGTATTTAAGATTTTAAAAGTTATTAAAGAGTTATACCCTCCCTCAAATCACATTATACCCCAAATCAAATTCCTGGCTACGCCCCTGTTCGTTATATCGCGATTTTTCAGAAAAACGATAATGCTGAAAATATCGACATTTATAACCCTTCTGAGCACATCCAAAATATGATTTTCCTCCTCCACCTCCTCCTCCTCCTCCCTCTTCTTCTTCTTCTTCTTCTTCTTCTTCTTTTTCTTCTTTTTCTTCTTCTTCTTCTTCTTATTATTATTATTATTATTATTATTATTATTATTATTAGACCTATAGCACATCACCTGTTTTCAGTGGCGGCTCTAGGATTTGGCAAGTGGGGGGGCGTTGGGGGCAACTTCTAATCATGGGGGCCAACCATTTGTTGTTTAATGTATGTTGCATTAAGTATAGGGTCCCAACTGGGGGGCCACTGGGGGGCCAGGCTCCCAATAGGGGGGGCACGGCCCCCCTGGCCCCCCCGGTGGAGCCGCCACTGCCTGTTTTCGTTCATTTTCCTCCCAGATACGAACGACTGGACGCACCGGAAATCAGGCGCCGCTTTCCGCAGTTCACGGGACCGAGGAGCATGACGGCGCTCTACCAGTCGGACGGAGGCCTGGTGGACGCCGCCCTGGCTAACGCCGTCCACGTCCAACTGGCCAGAGCCCACGGGGCGACCGTTGTAGAAAACTGCGCAGTTACGAACATCTCGACTCAAGGACAGGACAAAGCCCTCGTCAGTATAGGCCCATCAACGGCTAAGCACCAGTGGCGGCTCCACCGGGGGGCCCCGTGCCCGTGCCCCCTATTGAGTGCCTGGTCCCCAGTGGCCCCCCTGTTGGGACTCTATACTTAATGCTACATACATTAAACAACAAATGGTTGGCCCCCCATGATTAGAAGTTGCTACCCCAACGGCCCCCCACTTGCCAAATCTTAGAGCCGCCACTGCTAAGCACATCAGTATCAAGCATATAGTATAGCTTATGTCCAAACATCGTCATTCGTATAGGCGTAGATTTCTCTTAACCCCTTAACTGGGGATCCCGGATATATCCGTCTATTTTACATTGAGTTACAGTTAAATACACAGTTAAGGGGTTAAGCAAAAAGGTCTTCGTTTCAGACGCTTCAAGGTCTGCTGTCTGGTGCGTCTTCCTCGATCTAATATTACCCAAAATGTCAGATATTTTTAAAAAAAGAATTCATAAGTAGCCTAAGAGAGAAGAGGCAAATTGAAAGAGTCATTTATCGTTTCAGTGTCTTAGCGGGTCATTTCACAACCCTTGGCGGGCCGGATCTGGTCCGCGGACCGCCATTTGAACACCTCTGGGCCAGGCTATGGAAAGGACAAGTAATGGGGATTGGACCCCACCCTACATTTTCATCCGTAACACTGTGTACTCAATCCTCGTAGGCGGATTTTATTAAAGGCTAGGGTAGGCTTAAGCCCACCCAACTAATCCCACCAAAACAAAACAAAAATTGTTTTTTCCATCAACACCAGGTCTGTCGCGTGCTGGATGGCACCCCCAGATCCCTATGCTAGCCTACCCAAATATTAAACTCTAAAGCCGCCTATGTGTGTACTCCGTCGTGAGACAGAAGCCTGGTTGTTCTGGTTTAACCCCTTAACTGGGGATCCCGGATATATCCGTCCATTTTACATTGAGTTGCAGTTAAATACACGGTTAAGGGGTTAATAGTGCATGCAAGATTATAGATAGGCTTATAACAATCGTCCATTCAGTCTTATATGAGCATAATATCCAATCGCTTGTGCTCATTTTTTTAAAACTTCGAGGTGACTACCACTCGTGGTAAGTTCCGCTGTCGTCGTGTGATCGTCACAAGTGGGTCGTGGACGAACCAAGTCCTTGGGTCGGTCGGAGTCCACATCCCGATGGTGGTCACCCAGGAGCAGGTCACCTACTATGCCACTCCCAACGTCCGGGAATTCTCCAAGGACAGGTTCGACGCCATTTAATTAATCCGTCTAATTGCTAAGAATTTCGTAGGCTTTCTAACCAGAATCGGTGACAACGTTCAAGTGCTGGGCG
This sequence comes from Metaphire vulgaris, assembly GCA_018105865.1. NCBI lineage: Eukaryota > Metazoa > Annelida > Clitellata > Crassiclitellata > Megascolecidae > Metaphire > Metaphire vulgaris. Next base: position 18,385,830 of record CM030838.1, on the reverse strand, counting down.
CCTCCACGTAGATGGGGCACGGGGGTTATCACAGGATAGGGAGAGTGCATGAGAAAAACAGGACCGTGGACCGCGGACGGGAAAATTGAATTGCCTTGTTCCCTTTCTTTTCCATCCAGATTCCCCGTGTTCATCTATTACGCTCCGGACGGATGCTACTACGGACTTCCGATACACGGAAACTCCGGAACGAAATTGGGAATCGACGCAGCAGGAAATGCCGTCACTCCGGAAACGAGAACCTTCACTCCCGACGAAGAACGAGAAACAAGATCAGAACGCTTCCTCAAGGAAAATATCCCGACCGTAAGGGCCTTCATTCTCATAAATGTGTATTCTTATGCAGTGGCGCAACCAGGGCTGCGGAATGGGGAGGGGTTCACAACTGCACGTCGACATTTTCGAGTTACAAAAGGAGTTGGGGACCCGCCCATGGCTACGCCAATGCCTATATGACACCACTGCGCAGTGGCGGCTCCACAGGGGTCTGTGCCCCTATTGAGTGCCTGACCCACCAGTGGCCCCATGCTAGGACCCTATACTTAATACTACATACCTAACAACAAATGGAAATGGTTGGCTCCCATGATTGCCACCCTAAAGCCCCCTCACTTGCCAAATCCTGGAGCCGCCACTGCCACTACGTGACATGGCCATATACATGGGCGTATTTAGAAAGGCTTAAAGGTGTGTGCTGAAATTTAAGAGGTTCGAAAAATAACTTTTATTCTATGTTCTGCAATTATATATGCCTACATACAGTTTAAGTTTGTTAATAGACCTAATACCACCTGATTAGGCCTACCTCAATTTTGGTCCATAGCCTAATTGTTTAACAGACGAAAGTCGATTGTAATTTGTAACGACGGAGTAACGAAACATTTATTAGGCTCCATAGTCTTGCCTTGCTGTTTCCCTCTGACTGATCTCTGGAATGACCTTGTCTTTTACGGATGGATTTGAAGTAGCCTACCATCGATTGATACCCTTGAGTATTAGAAATGGTGCTATAGAAGTGCATTATTATTATTATTATTAAAGTTTCCTTCATTTTACTGCATTTTTACCAATCGCACAAATTAAGTTGTGAAGCAAATATCACCTAAAACAAATTTTACAATAGTTTGCAAACTATTGTAAAATTTTAAAACTCACGGATTCAGGTGAGAACTCAACAGTTCATTCTTTACATACTTACTTCAGTAGTGCCATGTTAATTAATATACTGGCCAAAGAGGTATGTTATGGATCAGGAGCATACTCCCTAAATACGCCACTGACCATAAAATACCATCGTGATCCTATTTGAATCACTGCAAATAGGGGGCCTACATTATACGCTCGCTGAATTTTGCTAAAAATTTGTGGACATTTAAAATTTTCCCACCTTCCAGAATACGCCCCTCCCACCCACTAATCTGGCAAACGAATGGTTACACAGCTTCCGCTGATTGAAGCACTCAAATAGTTATTCCTTCAGTTTTTAGGACCGAAACTCTACACAAAGACATGTCTCTACGATATGCCATACGACCGCCATTTTGTCATAGATACGCTGCAGTCACGTGGCAGACCCCAGATCACATTTTGTCTCGGAGCAGCTCACGGATTCAAGTGAGAACTCAACAGTTAATTCTTTACATACTTACTTCAGTAGTGCCATGTTAATATACTGGCAAGTGGCAACAACATATGATGACTAGAGAATTAGAGTAGGTCTATAATAATAATAATAATAATAATAATAATAATAATAATAATAATAATAATAATAACAATAATAATAACAGGACTTAAATATACATGTACTCGTGAGAATGGCACAATGATGCCTCAGTAGAATTTCAACTAAAACACTCAAAAACCAAATCTTTGACAAAATGTGTTCTCTCAGGAAAAGTTGGTCTGTAAAATTTAAAGTTTCCAGTACTGGTAATCAAATCATAACCTAGAACAAAAATGGAATGCAAAAATGATCATCAAAATACCTCACAGACCATCTGTGAGAACCTTTATTTATGACCATCATTCTTGATTTTTTCAAATTTTAAAAACACTATTAAAATTTAATCCAAAGATTTAAACCATACAACAAATAGAAATTTCACATCCTCTTATGCCTCCAAAATTTTAAAATGGTATCTAGAAGCACAACTTTGGCTAGCATCATCTCACTTGACATTAGCATAACAACACAAAAATGCATACATACATACATGTGTAAGACTACTACTACTACTACTATATTACTACTACTACTACTACTACTACTACTACTACTACTACTACTACTACTACTACTACTACTAATAATAATAATAATAATAATAACAATAATAATAATCAATCAATCAAACAAACAAGACAGTTAATTTTCTGTAAAAGTTTCATTTAATGCAGTTGTATAGTCAACTCAAGCAGAACTCTATAGTTATATCACTTAGAAACAGTCAGTCAATATCTGCTATGCAAGTACTACAAATGCATATATGCTATGATACAAAACAAGTATAGTATAGTATACTATAGTACCTCAATGTAGGTTTAACTCATACAAGACAGAACACAACACACCAATCGCTTCACACAAGTCAATCATAACCACAGTTCAGAGCAGTGGTTGGCTCTATATAAAAACCACCAAATTGGGAGTTGGAAAACCCCCACTCCAAGTTTTCAACCAGTTGGTCAACTAAGAACCAAAATGTTTTGACCTCACCTAGGGTGGTTGAGGGGAGGTTTCAGTCTAGATCAGTGGGGTAATTGGCAAATCAAACAATCGTTTAGAGCACAGCATGTGACTAACAAACAACAGCTAGAATTAAATATGCAAGAAAGTTAATCTACGGTAAATAGAAATGTAACACTAAAATGTCTTTCAAAACAAAATGGAAATTCATCAGACATTATGCTAACTGCTCTCTCTCTCTCTCTCTCTCTCTCTCTCTCTCTCTCTCTCTCTCTCTCTCTCTCTCTCTCTCTCACAACAAATTTACATCCATAACAATCAATATATTCAAACGCAGTAGAAGAAAGACTGCAAATATAAGAAGATAAAACACACTGTGAACCGGCTTATCAGTTAAATCAGTCTTTGGCCAGAAATCAACAATTCACAATCAGCAAAATGGTCAATAGAAACAATAATGAAAGCCAAAATTTAATGCAAGTATTCAAACTGATTTGAGTCCAAATAGTGATCCAACTTCATTTTCCATTCAACATTAGAACATTATACTATTAGAATATAAGACTGAATATTCAGATTTTCCACATAAATCTAACATTTCAGTGCTAGAAATATATAAAAATACACAATATCAATTGCCCAATACAAAGAAGAAAAAGGTATTGCTAAAACACATAATATGTCAATAAGAACTAACATTGTAAAACAGAGATACATAAAGAAAACAAGTAAAAAGTTAAGTAAAATGGTAAATATGTAAATGATGAAAATCTTGAAGTGTTTAAAATTTAGCCAAATTATAAAAGTCAAGGTTTCAGGTTTCACCAAGATGGAAAAACAAAATAACAAGTCCATTTTAAGAGACAAATCTTTATATACGCATTGCAGGCTTGATTATTGTAATGAACCATGACTTAAACTACAAAGTTCAGAAGAAACCAGCTCCACCTTGAAACCAGCACCAAGAAAAATCCTGATACATCTCTACGCTAAGATGTGGAAATTAATTGCCAACATTGACCAAAATGAAAGTATAATGCCACGACATCGTTGGACGCAAGAAATATAAAGCATTATTGCTACTATGAACTCACTCAAACAAAATGCTCAATATCATAAAGTACTGTAATAGCAAAGGCAAAGATTTTGGAAAACCATAGGTCTGGCCTCTATAGAAAAACATTATTAATCACAGAAAATGTCAATTCCAGCATAAACTACATGGATTCATAAGCAGATACAACATTTTTCAAGATAATGGACAAGCATTTCTATGAAAGTCAAGAAGGAAGCAAGGTTATATTATTGAATAACACCAGTAAGTAGATGTCTCACATTTACACTGAAGACTTTACACTGACACCATGCCGCGAGTCTATTAACTAACGCTACAACAGTAAAATTGGCTGTAACAAAATTGTAAACTTTAACTCAGCAAGTTGACTACTTGGAAATCTGGGACTTCATGATTACATCAGTTTAAAAATTACTAACATGGTTACAATTTCAAAAAGTCGAAATAAATTCACCAATACAGTGTAATTTCAGACTAACAAAATCAGTTTGAGCTTACCGGTAATCTCAGGTGTGGAAAAACTAAATGTTGTTATAACAGTGAATGCAATTCAAACATTGTTTTAATGCTTTAAGGTTTTCCTGCCTCTTTGGAAAGATTTTAACAGAACTGGCAACAACAGGGAAAACCAGCTACGACATTTCCGGATTCAAGATGGATCGAGAAGCTATCACCAATCCTGATTTTGAGCCGGTATTTAAAGGAACGATGAAGATAATGCCAGCCAAGCTGTGAGCTTCAAATTCCTTTGAGAGAAACCCAAACACCGCTGGGTATAAAATAATTTTGCAGACATTCAGAAACATAAAAAACCCAGCTTATCGTTCATCATACGGTGTAAGATTAATTCAATTTCAACCCTATTACAGTGGATGTAAGCAATTTCAACAGCAATGGAAATATGTCCACTTGGGCACAAAGAATTTTCCTCAGTGTAAAATAAACTCCATAATGACTTTAAACAAATCTCAAAATTAAGCATTTTCGAAAATGTGGAACCATAATTAAATAAACTGATTAAAACTATTCATTTATCAATTGATTGGGTAACATTTTTCAAAAATGACATACCTGCAAAAGAGGTAATATGCTCAGAATAAATTACACAAACTTATTTATACAAAAGATTGCTTGTAGCAAAACTTGTAGGTTTATATACACTACAGAACATTGTAGCAATGCACAAGCTGGACAGTTAAAATCTTTAAATAAATGGATATAAGTGCAGGTCGTCTAGATTGATAAAAGTCATGTATTTTCAGTATGAAGAGCGTAACAAATTTTTTGAATAAAACATTTGGATTAAACTAACAAATATCCCAATGCCATTACACTGCAGATCTGAAACCTTATGAAGTCATTTTATAATCTGGTACCAAGGCCATGTCTGTATATTGCACATAATTTTGTACATTGCCAGTAAAATAGTTGGTGCAAGAAAACGTCAAGTGCAAGCAATTTCTAGTGGTTAAACAAAGCAGAATTATGAGCTAACAGCATATAATACAGGGCCATAAATATATGTTTTACATTTTTTTCTATTAAAACTATTGTTAGTCATTGGTACTCAATCCCTTTAAAGCAAAACAAGCGTTTGCAATAACTGTCAAGCCACTGTCCGTTCAAAGAATCATCTCAACTGCATGAACAGTTTCAACGAGTGAACAAGTGAACAACGCAAACATACAAGTACAGTGCGAGGTGAATCAGGCTCAACAACACCATGTTGCCAGCAGCGCTCCAGTCAAAGTAGATCTCAGTCAGCGATTCTTTTCATTTAGCAGGTGAATATGCCTGAACCTGGAGTGCCACTGCACCGGGGTCGATCATCTGACCCAGCTGCACCGACAGGTCCTGCGTCGCCACAAACTGCTGTGCAAGCAAATTTCCGGAGACAAACTGCGACGCGTTAACCGAATCGAGCACCTGCGTGCCATAGGCGGCGCTGCCGCAGATGTTAATGGCGGCCACCTGCGGCCCAGAGCACCTGCTCTCTCCCTGTTGGTGTTGATGGTCCGACGACAAGACGAACATCTCGCCTCCAGAATTTGTCTCGGTAGATGGTTTAGCCACCGGAATGACATTTGGAGCGGAAATATTCTGAGACGGTATGCCCCACACGTACTGCGGCAACGGGGAGACCAGATTTCCCAGCACTGACCCGTGACCAGCCTGATGTCGTGCACCTGCGGAAGGACACGAGTGAGGATGACATTGGCCCAAGGATTCACTCAGGGGCTGCAGTATATTTGACATGGGAATCGTACCAGGACAAATTATAACGTACGGCTGGCAGCCTAGAAGCTGAGGCACCAGTCCCCGACCATTGCAACAGTGCATTGGACACTGGCCAGTCATACCAGCACCTGGACTATAATTATCAGGTTTATTGCATAAATTCTTAGCTGCAGTTTCTGCAGAATCGGCCGTCTCGAAATTGACTCCGGCTATCATGGACTGTACAGGAAGGACGTACATGAAGTTCGACGGTACGTTTACCAGGGACGCATCGGCAGAATACACTCTTCCCAAACTATTCACCAGCATTGCACTCTGAAGAGGCAGGGCATACAGCAAGTTTGACGACTGTACGTGCAACAGACTGTCCTGAATGCCATTCTCAACCGAACTAGACACATTCGTTGCTGCAGTTGCAGGGACAGTATTAATGCACGAGCTGCCAAGAAACGAACTAATATCCATTTGTCTCTGGATTGACGATGTGCTATTATTCAGTAGATTTCCATTCTGCACATTCGTAACACCCGTGACATAGGCTGCCGTTGGCACTTGATTACATGACGCTGCAACGTACATCTCCGAGTTAAGACCGAGCAACGGTGCCTGACAGTCTCGTACATTCGGATGGACCAATTGCAAAAGCATGTCTGAAGTATCCGATGGCAGCTGAACGTGGTTGTCAGGTGGCAAAACTGTCACCTGAATCCGATTCTCGCTCTGCATCTGGTATTCAGGCGAATTCTGTACCTGACAGCCTGCTGACAAACTGTCAAATGGTACGTAACACTCTTCTACTGCACTGGCCGATGACGGATGCTGGTAACCGACAGCAGGTACGTTTTCATGGAAGCCAGGCTGAATGACATCAAGAGCTGCGGCACGACATTTGTGCGCTTTCGTCGTGGTCACGAAATCATTCTTTTCCGGGTCACTTGGCAACAAATTATTCAGCTTCATCAACCCAAGAAGTTCCTTTTTATCAAGTAGTTCCACCTGTACGCTGTTTTTCACCGACAGGGTACTGTGTTCTGGTCTGCGTGTTGGAGATTTCGTTTCTCGAGTTGACGACAACTCATTAAAGTGAACGATCACGTTTTGCGATTCAGACTCAGGCTCTACCAGGCAGTTACTGTAGACGCCGGAAGATAGAGCGTTAGGCAACAGACTACACTGATGAAGGTGCACTGTGTCTCTCTGTGGAAGCTCAGAGCCACGGTTCTCATTGGTGATTCCACTGTCAAGTTTTGTCGCACGACTGGAAAGAACATCGACCAGTGTGCCAACAATATCTCTGCAAGAAACAGGACATCCATTTGCAGACAGCTTGTTTGACGTTAGCCACGAATTATTCTCATCGGAAGCCACGTAGGCAGCGCTCATTTTGTCGATTTCGTACGATGATGACGCAAGAACGTTCCTTCCAGTGGAATTCAAAAGCACAGCGTTTTCTTCTTCCGTTGTCGAGCGTGCGTGGCTCGCCTCTGGATCACGAGACGCGGCGCTGAAACCAATCGCGTCGTTGGCCACAGTTTCTTCCGATCCATTCCAGTGCTCAAGAAGGCCGTTTCCAAACACAGAACTGTCTCTTGAACAACCGGGCTGTTTCGTCGATGATAGCGAATCAAAGCTCTGAACCATTTCACCGAAAACGGATTTGCCGCGTGAAACCACGGTCTCATAAACAGCTGGGATGTCAGACGGTAAAGTCACGCCACAGGCGACAGCATCAGCGGTAGGAGAAATCTCGGAAGGCATAAAGGGCCTGTTCTCAGAGAAAGCTTCTCTTTCGGCAGATGCCAAAAAGTGCACACTGTCCAAAAGGATATCGCAAGACGATTTCGCTGCCGTGGGATCGTGAGCCTCGGTGGTAGGTGCCGCCTTACAATAAGCAACGTCGTGGGACGACGACACTTGGCGAGACACTAACGGCCCAAGCGCAATCAGTGCCTCCGAAGCGATTGTCGAATAACTACAGTTGGACACGACATCGGTTGCCGACCTCAATTCCACACTTACGGCTGCCTTCAATACCGAAGTCGGCTCCAAACCAGGCTCCACAGAACAGGTGTTGACGTTGGCATTGGCAGTAACAGATGTCTCAAGAGTATCAGGCATACAAACTGAGCCCGAAGGAGAGACATCGCCGGCAGATTTCAATTCATCGGACGGAGATCCTTTGTTCTACGACGAAACAATAATGCAATCATGTCAATGAACATTCCACGTTACATTTTTAAAAATAAACAATCAACAACAAAAACCATTAAGTTCAAACGGCTCTCATGCATATATCCAAAGACAAGCTCAGAAATTTCCAGTGAAAACATAACACATATATGCACATGTATACATAGTAACTTGCTATTGTCATATCGACATTTCCCTTTTCAATATTTCAGTTTGATACATTAAGCAATTTAATATGCAGTCATAATATAATGTTCACATCTGTATTGCTAATTGACAGAAAATATACCTTTTTTGGTCTTCCTCGACGCCTAGGTGACTGCTGAAATGTAGGCTTATGTTTCAAGTCATTTCCATTTTTTATCCTTGGAGAGGTGTCATTAGTTTTCATAACTTTACAATAAATATCGGTGTCATTGGAACAGCATCCATCAGGACAGAACATGAGCTTCCGTTTGCGATTTCTTTTAGAAGGCAGCGCTTCGCCAGGCGCCTGGTCCATTGCCTCTTCACCTCTAGCTGAAGCATCCGAATCAACACGTAGATTCGGTCTTGGTAACTGCTCACGACGAGTCGACGGCGTGCTGTTTTCTTTTTTGTCCTGACTTTGGAGAATTTCCACGGACAAGAAAGCAATATCGGAGCAGTTCTTCTGGTGAACACATCCTTCGTCCTGATCAAAGCATAACGATTCTGTTTCTTCCGTACAATTTTGATCAGCGATGCTTTCTTCGTTTGAAGTCCATTTAAAATCTTCCATAAAACCGTCTAGACAAGGACCAGAACTTACGACCAGCTGCCCTGTGGCTGCAGACGACATGCAGACTTCATCTGCGGTATCTTCTTGGCTCGGAGATGCACGTGCTTCTTCTGTAACATCTTGATCCCGAGTCTCTGAAATCGCTCGCGAGGAATCGGAATTTTCAAAGAAACCCACAGAAACCCGATCACTTGCTGCTACCACGTTTTCCTCACCAGCGGTTTTCTCCAATTCCATACCGGCACACAAATGATTCGTAAAAATTTCTTCAGTTGAAGCAACAATGGGCAAATCTTGCTCCATCGGCATTTCCTTTTCAAAAACCACTATGTCCTCATCTTTGTCTGGGCCGGTCACGTGTCCTGAGAAAGATTCACCATTACTAATAACCGAATCAGTTATGAACTGCTCAGTAGAGTCTAAAGTAGTCGATTCACTACCGTTATCAACACTGTTTGAGATGCAGTCAAGAGTATTGCAAGGCTGAACGACATCAGAAGATACAGGTAGTGCAGAGATAGTCACTTCAACATTCAGTAGATCTTTGGCTGAGTCATCAACTGTACCTTCACAGCAGTACTTGTCATCCCCATTGTCAATAGGAACCTCATTGCTTCTGCTGTGGGACAAACTATCCTTACAAACTACTTCTGCTGAAATTTCACCGTTTCCGGGACAACAGTCAAACAAATTTGAAGCATTTTCATGCAAAGCACCAGCTGCTATTCCATCCTCCTTGCCTTCACCATCACCTTTGTCATCGGCTGCATTAATACCCAGTACATCGACGCCATCATGAACAAATAAATTCTCGTCCACCAAGCCAATGCCCTCGCTGACAGATGTATCCAAAAATGCAACGTTAATGCCATTAGCAAGAGATACCTCTACATTTGAAAAGCCAGCGTCGTCTGTATTTGCCGATGCTGTATTCTGAACTGTGTCTTCGACAACATGTGCGGAGATATTTTGACACACGACATCGATGTCTTCGTGCAACTCTGTGACGTTATTCTTGCCCGAACAAGAAGCACCTATTCCTGTAGTCTCATCCTCAACTATAATCATTTTCCTGCCAGCAATGTCTTTGCCAGCAACCTCTTCGACAGCAGGCAAAGCATTTTCGTTAAGAAATGAAAGGACTCTATTTGCTTCAATTGCAGGGGTTGAATTGTCATCAACAGTCTCACCACGATTAGCAGATTCAACTGTCTCATTTCTGCTAAACTCTTCCATACGATGTTCCGTTGTGTCGTTGCCTGCCGGAATATCACCAGTCCTGGTTGATACATCCTCAGCATCATTTGAACAGCAAGGGTTGTCACTGCTTGCTACAGCAACAGGGAAAGTGTTTTCCTCGACGATAACAGGTGTGCTACTCATATTGTAGTCATCATCATCACTAAACTCGTGGTCACCTGCACCATCACATTCACTGAAACAGGTTTCATTATCATTGTTCTTATTGTAACCGCACTCATTTGAGCTCAAAGCCTGAGATGCCTCCATGGCTTCAACGCTTTCATTCATTGATTGGTCACCCCCTTCGACAGTGCTTGATCCATCGATCAAAGTTCTTGATGAAATATCATCTTCACCTGGAAATCAATTGAACAGAAGGAAGAAATATCAGCATAGATCAAATAACAAAGTTACTTTTCCTTACAATAATAATCAATCAACCTCAATCACAATAATGACTGGGCACCAGGCAGTGGGGGTTAGATAAAATCAAAACAGTAAATAAAGATCAAGTTTCAGAGTTATTTGACTTCAGAAAGTAAAACGTTTACACTAAAACTAACGTAATACATCATCAAGAAACTCATACAGCTGCTGGGTGCATAAGCCACATAAGCCAAAGTTTACATCCAACCATCTGGAAGTAGCAATTTCACAGAATACTTAATAGTGTACTGCACTTGAAGCACCAGCGTACTAAAAGACCTAGAGTACGATCAAAGTGTCTATGATATTTGAAGATTAGCATTGACAGATCTATGCAAACAATAGCTATCTTGACTACTAAGTAACTGGTTAGAGCATATGCAAGAACCAGTAGCACCTTACACTCAATAGTCCACAACTGAGCCTAATCACAATTCAAAATTGTACCATCAATTGATGCCTATGGGTATTAGAAATGGTGCTATAAAAGTGCATAATTATTAAATACAATATTCTTCAGCTGACTAAACCAAATTATTTGACGAATGATATCTATGCTGATCAAAATTTAACCCCTTGGCCACATAAGGTCAATATTTTGGCTTCATAGCATATTACTTGTATGGAATGTTGGGGCAAAAGGGTTAAGCTGACAACAGATCGATAAGTTACAGAAACAAAATTTATTGAGCACAAAAACTAAACACACTGCTAAACATACAGTCAGGAGGAAGAATATTTGGCAACCAGTTCTGACATTGTGGAGAATTTACAGACACCAGCTCTGCACCAGAAGATAAGATATCCATATTGTAAAGCTTCTGCTGTAGTCTCTACCAGAATAAAATAACACAGGTGCAACATAAATGGCTGTGATACAATATATATTTATGGTACAAACGGTGCACCATATATATAATTATATATATATATATATATATATATATATATATACATATTATCTTGAGATAAACTATCACAAAAACAGAAAAACAGTCATGTCTATTGGCTATTATAATTTGCTTACAAACATGATTAATTAGAAATCAGATAAATGTTTTAAAGATAAAACCAGATGTTAAAAATAACACAACACCTTACAAAATATATTTCAAGTGAATAGAAACTATGAAGAAAATATGCCTTCTTCTGAGTTTGTACAGCCACTTTCCTGATAATGTAAATGCTAAAATGAACTGTGAAAATGTAATTCTATGCAACACGTAAACAATCAGAGTCAGTTACCTGCACAGCCATGGTCCGGGCAGTTTCAAACAGTTTAACATCTTCCCCAGTGATGTGTGGAAAGAGAATGTCTTCTTTTATGCCAACCAATAGCTGGTCTACAGAAATCGAAAAACTTTACTTAATCACATTCAACATACTGATCGTGACTATGCCTAAAACTAGAACGCTGCCTTGAATGCCAACAGCGTGACAAGTGACCTTTGAACTTTGTCGGGTTCAAGGTCTCTACGTTTCCTCCTTCTCCATTATCAAATTTGTCTTAATCAGGTTATATTTAGTTGCATTGTAATCCCACGGAGTCAACAAAAACAATAAAAGCAATAAATAAGTATGTAAATAACTGACTGGTATTTGAAATCAAATCACAATTAATATTTTGCTACATCAAGCCTTGTCCAAGTCAACAATGTAAAGCAATATCATCACTAGACTGATTAGGTCCTTTTTCTCTATTGCAAACCCTGCCTGATGGCTTTCAAGTACAAACAGAATTTTTCCCGCCTATTTCTACCTTCGAGTGACCAGCTGTTGATGCCTTGGCATGCTACTAAAGATGCTAATTGATTGGGTGTCAATTAAAAATTAAACAAAACTTACAAGTTCCGTGACTTCCAGCAGATATCGCAGACATCTTTCTTGATTTTCTCATACCTAACTCTGTATCAAAGCTCGTTGAACTGCGCTGTTTTTCCGGTCTCTTTAGTCGCCTGTGATTCAAACTCAGTTCTTCGCTTGCTTCTTCGTTTTCAGCAGTTCTGTCCCAAAGCTTTTTTGTCTTCGAAGGCGAAATCGAAGCATCAGAGTTTGTGACGTTTGACGGTCTCTTTCGCTTTCCCTCCGACGAATAAAATGGGGTCAGACCGTCCGTCAAGAACTTCACCTGCGTTCTACGATTCCTCGTTTGGCGCATCTTGGCTTCGTTTCGTTTTTCCGAACCGCCGGTCGGAGGCTCTGAAGTATCAAAAGGTTTCAAACTGTCCCCGAGCCTACCGTTCAACTGCGGCTCTGGATTTGAGCAGAGTTTCAAAGAGTTACAGTCTATCGATAGCAAACTCGACTGATCTCTAACATCATTGCTCTGTTGGACATCATCCGGAACAGATGAACACATATCACCGGAAACTAACGGTCGGTCTGACAAAGAATCGTTTAAACCAGATCCAGGAACTGAACTCAAACCGTGGACAGGAGAGGCTGCTGAAGGAGGGCAGGATACCAGTGTAACATCAGCATCAGCACAACTACAATGGCACAACAGAAAAAATCCCAAGCTCATCAGAACATCACTTTAACCCTTTGGCTCCATAAGGCAAATATTTCAGCCTCATATTATATTGGTTATATAGATTTGCCAAGGCAAAAGAGCTAAGTAAGAAAGCAACTGTTCTGATTAATTTAATTATATATATATATATATATATATATATATATATATATATATATATATATACACACACACACACAAGCCATGGCAACCTAAGCACACAAAATATGTCAATTTCTATTCTCTAATCACCTTACATACTTTCATTCATATAACAACTACAGACTGGAAAATAACTGTCTTCTTGCAAACTAAAGTCAGTAAGGTAAATTGAATAAATGTACTACCTTTTACTGTCTGTGATAAAACAGTGTACTCATGAGTAGTAAAACAAAAGCATAGTAATTAATCATGACACTTTAATTCCAAATTCCCAAGATTACTAGCACTCATTGACATAGTGCAAAATAGAGGCAACAAATGATAACCCTATACAACAACTAGTCTCACATACTTAAACGAATTATCAGGAAGTGTTGAGTCTAAGTACAATCTGTCATTCTCAGATGTGGAATGACACAGGAAGCACTTGTTTGGTACGCTTGTCAACGGTAACAAATCGCTTTGAGTGATGTCTGTGTTAGAAATAAATAAATAATCAAGTCAAAACCTGTATAAATTTGTTATAAAACTTAAGCTAAATACCAGATCTGGTGAACACACGTCGCTTGATAACAAACCAAAACGTGGAGCCATAAAATAAGAAAAAAGTTGATCACAGTCAAAATCTTGTTTTCAATTTTCTCACACCCACTGTGTGATTTATCCTTCAAACTGCACACCTGCTGTGGAACATCCAGTCACAGCAGAAATTCTATACCAAATTGGTCAATTTTGGTATAAAGGCTTATAAGGGCATGCCACGTTTGTAATAAATATTAATGAAACTTCCACTGATACTGGCACACGATGTTAAATAGAAGCTGTAACACACCATAAATGCATATCAAGTTCAGTGCAATGATAAAAGAGGCCTAGAAAGAAATACAACACCATTTTTTGATGTTACACCATTTGATGCCACAGACAGCATAGGCCCCTTGTAATGCTCAGTGGATTTTCATTACCAAATCAAATACTGTACATTTCATATGTATTGAAAAACTATACAGTGTAACCTATCAGAACAAGAACGCAGACAAATAGAACAATAAAATAATTAACCAGCTATAATACAAACTAAATCACCTTTAGTCATGTTAACTGAAATCTCCAAGGCTTTTTTCCCCTCATCATTCTCTTTACATAGCTCACACACATATACAGAAGCCTGAAGTCAACACAACAGAGACAGAATTACATCAGTCCAACCAAATGATGGCAAAGTCTCCACACCTCAGACCCCAAAAGCGTCAAGTGTAACAGATGACAAAAATGCAATCAATTTTGCATAATGTCACATTCCATATACTGTAGCACCACAATATTTCTTATTCTCAGTTACCAAATATTAAATTTCTACTTTTAATAGTAATATCAATTCCTCATATCAACAAATCCACCATTGCTGCCAAATACACAAAGCAAGTATGATTATATATTGACACCTAATATAATATAAACTAATTTCTATTAATATAATTTCATTTTCCTGTAAAATACATTAGATACTTGCATGTTCATGTAATTCACTGTTAAAATAGAAAACCAAGATCCCTAAACTGACATATGTGCATAATTACAGCTATAATTTGGTTTGTGTGTGTGTGTATATATATATATATATATATATATATATATATATATATATATATATATATATATATATATATATATATATATATATATATATATATATACTTACTTTACAAACAAAGCATAGGTATCATCTCTATTAAGGAAGGTATTTACCTTCTCTGCAGATTTATCCATCACCAGTGACAAGTCATTTGGCATCTGATTTTGAGACAGTTCACTATAAGATACTCGATACTTGCAGCCGTGCTTAAACAACCTGCCATTCTTGATCAACTTCTTGCATGAAACAAACAAGTGACGAAAAACATCAAGGTCATCTGCAACCTCAACGATGTAGTCGTTGTGAAGAAACTTGTGGATTTCTCTCATCGTACATCCTTTTGTACCACGATGGCCTCGAATCAAGCCAACAATAATGTCCGATAAGTCACAATCATGTGTTACTCTAAGAATGGTGTTCTGTGTTTTACTTTCCATGTTAAAGTATCCATCCAATCTATGTATGAATAAACACCAAACACATGAAATCAAACACCACAAGATGTATGTATAATTGTATATGCATATATATATATATATATATATATATATATATATATATATATATATATATATATATGAGCAATGAATTATTTATATAATTGTACAAGTCCCTTATGGGTGATTTCTTTTTTTTGATGAGTCAGGAAGAACCAATATAATATTAACAATAAACAATTAATCAATCACTAGCTGATTAAAACTACTCAGATCAACATGGGGATAAACAAGTGTTTTATGCTTTGGTTTGTCATTGAATTCAACACAAGGATATTGGATTTTTTGACTGACACTTGACACCAACAGATCAATTGATAGACATGGTTGCATAAAATACAATGAACATGATTCATAACACTGACATCTCTACCTTCAGACTATTGAAGATTCATCAACATTTATAAGATGTTTTTTCTATACTGAAAATTTAACCTATAAATTCATTTAGGAGTGTTCCTTACTTATTAGTTGGTATTTCCATTACAGATGATACTACAGTTGTGCTAATAACACAAAAAATTATTTTAAATTTTCACACTTGGACAGGCATTACAGAAGAGTGTAATACAAGGTTAATCATTCTACCAAAACATAAATTTATGCTAATACATCATAGTCTTACAATGTGCAACATAGGCTATTTGCTGTTTATGACTGAGGCCAATACCAGTTGTTCCAAAAAAATGTACTATAAATATATCTGAAATATTTTTAACCACAAGTTCAAAATTAGGCAAGTTTGTATATTTAAAAGTAAAAGGCTCAAAAACTATAAATTCCAGTAATTTATTCAACTGACAGACTTGTCTAATCACCTGGAATTAGAAGCATAAGTGACAGCAATTCATTCTACTGTCAAAAGGGATGGCATTCACTCTTAAGTGGTTCTATTCACACTTAATCCCTCCAATGCAAATACAGTAAAACTTCCATGCAATGCACTTGGTTATAACGTACCGCAATGCACGGTCCCATGTGAAGTGCTACCTTACTGTATGGTATTGGATATAATGCACATTGGATAAAACTATTAAATTTTAAAGACCCGATATGTACGTTATAAGGAAGTTGCACTGTACATTCAATAGACATTCCCTCCTCTTCCCTCTCCCCCACCCCCAACCCGAGATAAAAATCACAGGTATTAAACGGTGTCAATTGACATCTCAAGAGGCCTTTCAGCTCCTTAACAGCTTAATACCAATTATCAGCGTTGCGTAAGACGAGAGCCAGTTGTTGTGACAAAGGGGGAGTCATTTTCGCATGGGAGCCGTTCTCTTATAAGAGGTCGTCTCTCCTGGTATCCGATAGAAGACGAGAAAGAATAAAGAACGGATTAAGCTACTGTAGAGCAAATATTGACCTATTCAGCGCTTGTCAATCATCCGCCATCGACCAAATGAGGCGGCGGTTGCACAGTTCCAAGAAAATAAATGAAAGGACGACCCAATATTTTTTTCATCCACAAACTTCTGCATCGAATCAGGGAGGATAAAGAGCCCCTCCCCCCGCCACCCCATTCAAGTCAATGCAGAATCCCTTCAATCCATCCCGATGGATAGGGGCATCCAAGCCGTCTCATACTTTGATGCAAATATTTATTTTGTCTATTATTATTTAACATCGGTATGTGAAATCGTGGATCGAATAGGTCGACCAGGGGCTGAACATGGCCGCCCACCGACGTTCTCCGCGACGGCCAAGGGGATGGGGTCGGACCCGAACTTAGACGGTTTTTGCCGGTGTTTCGCGAGAGAAGTGGGTCGAGTCGCTGGCGAAAATTGCCGGCGTAAGGTCGGAACAAAACGGACGAAGAATTTCGAATATAAATTTACCGAAAGCGTCGCTAAATTGTCGATATTCTGCCTCTTTTCTCTCCGACTCTCCGGCAGCGCCGTTCTCAACGCTCAACGCATGTACGGCCTCGGGCCTATTGATTTAGCGCCTGTATTTTTATTATATTATTTATTATATTAAAATATTGTATGTTGTCGAGTTTTGAGAATATAATCAGAACGTTCTCGCCCGCACGAGATTTTCGTGAATTTTAACCTCGAAATTCGACGAGAACTGTATAGATTTTATCTTATACTGTGCGTGAATTTTGTCCTTTCAGTTGTTGCCTTTTTCGACAGGGTAGTGATAGATGGGCATCTCAATAATTTTATAATGAAATTCTTTCCAAGTTTCATAATAGAAACTGTCAGATAACGAAGAGGACGGTATCGTTTCGATATGAGTCGAGTGGATATTTGAAAGGTAAGAGATACTCGGCGGAGTATTTGCTAAGTGACTCCTGCGAACAGCTTTACGCTGCGACGGGCAAACACGGTCACGTTGGCTGTTCAGGCCGCTAGTGTTGTAGCCTATAGGATCAATGGCTTGAGTCGAGGTTATTTACTCACAGTTGACTGTCATATTCGGTAGGTACAGTTATTGGTTCGTGTTGCTATTTACGACAACCTTACAACAAGCATAAATTATACTTAGGCCTATTAATTAGTCTCACTTCACACAAGTACAGAATTGGTCTATACAAATATTCCCCCTTGTAAATTAAACCTGTGGTCTCTCAGGATACGCTCATATGGCCAGCATAAATTCCTACAATTCTATTATGTAATTTATTATGCTATTAAGTCTATGTGGAACGACTATTGTAAACCAATTAGGCCTAGGGGTCTGATGGTAATCAAACTTGTCTTATAAATATGGACGTGGTCTAATTTACAAATGCATGCATAATTAGGCTAAGCAGGCAGAATTCTGGTGCAGCACAAGAGGCCACAAATGCAAATTGCCTAAGCAAAGGGTGGGTCCAAGAAAAAAATTTTAGTGCAAGGATTTTGGACGAATGGAACAGCTTGGACGAGGTGGGAGTGACAGTTGAAACAGTAAACGGATTCAAAGGTTATCTGGGAAAACTAGGTTATTCAATGTGGAGAGTTACAACAGTGGTTTTCACACAGGCTTAGGCCCTACTTAGCCTCCTAAACCACTTTAGATCACATTATTATTATTATTATTATTATTATTATTATTATTATTATTATTATTATTATTATTATTATTATTATTATTATTATTATTCAAAAGCATAAGCACTATTATTAATAATACTTCCATCGTTAATAATAATAATAATAATAATAATAATAATATTATTATTATTATTTATATATTATTTTTCTATAATTTTTATTATATAATTTATAATATATATTATATATATTAGTATATATTATATAATTATTATTAACGATTGTAATAATAATAATAATTGTAATAATAATAATAATAATATTATTATTATTATTATTACAGTTCGACACTTACAGTACTGTAGATTACATTTTACGTTTAGATTGACTTTGCATTTTATAACCATGGGGATTATCTGCTTACGGAAGTGATGTTGCGCAAGAATAATAAGGCAAAGTGAACTTGATACCAGAGGCGTAGCCAGGAATTTGATTGGGGGGTATAAATATTGGGGGTGGGTATAAATCTCAACTATGAACCACATAAACCATCTAAACCACATATAACCACATATAAATCACATAAAAGACACAGACTTATGCTATAAAGGAAAGGCTATAAAGCAGGGGTGTCGAGACTGTTTGGGCGGCGGGCCAAATGACATGTCTTCCTTGTCCTCGCGGGCCAAATGCATAAATGCTCGTCAATATTATATTCCAAAATCTGAGCTATCTAAAAATCTGAAGTAAAATGACGAAAACATTAAATGGCCATATACTCATTACATTATTTACAATGATTTGAATACAACAAAAATGTGGTTTTAATTCGTTTCAAACTCCTCTGAATTTTTGCATATCTATAGCTTGCTGTAACAATAGTCCTTCCTTAGGCTCACCATTTTGTGGCATTTGAACGCTCTGGAATAAAATTGAGGTGGAATATATTGACAATCCCGGAATGATTTGACGCATTAAAGATGGGGACACAAGAAAATGTGGTTTTAATTCGTTTCAAACTCTTCTGAATTTTTGCATATCTATAGCTTGCTGTAACAATAGTCCTTATATAGGCTCACCATTTTGTGGCATCTCGAAGGCTCTAGATTAAAATTGAGATGGAATATATCGACAATCCCGGAATGACCGCTAACTTAGCCTATTCTCCTAACCACTTGATTACTAATATTATTTGCACTCGTCCAATAGAGGTGAGATCAAGATAGTCATGAGCCGGTAGCTTTGGGACTCCGCATTAGAAGTGGACTTTGCAAAAGCGTCGCCGCAAAGGCTGTTCTCATGAGCGGCAGAAGAGAAAGGGTAAATAATTTACAAATATCACGCACTAGAAAAATCCATAACTAACGTAATGCTAACTAGCTTCGTGAAACACACAGGCCGGAGGACAGGAGAGGAAGGGAGTGATGGAGGGAGGGGGAGAAGGAGGGGATCGGTCTCAGTTGCGGCTGCTGACGTTTATAGCCACAATGCGTGGTCACCACAGTGTTCGCCGCGGTAGGCGGGGCAGTTGTATCGGGGCTGCGGCCGTCGGTCGTCGCAACGAGCCGCTGCCTACCTACAGCGGCGTCGTGGGCAGCAAATGACCCCGACGACTAACTGCGTGTGTCGCAGATTCGCGTGAAATATTAATAAACGGGCGGCGTGTCGGCAACGAGGCCTTTTACGACGACCGTATTTGCAAAGGATTAGGCATATACGGCACGCCCGCGCCGCCGCCGCCGACGACGCAGAGCTTGGGTCTCCCGAAGCGACGCGAGGGACACGGTCCGCCGGGCGAACGCCGGGAGACGATTTGTCAACCTCCTCGTCTGTGATGCAGAAGGGTTTACGCGTAACGAAATGAGATGCGCGTTTTCGCCAAGATCCCCGCAAAGATGCTGCTACAGCTGACAACGCCGGACCGAGGCTGGTTACTGCATGTCAACCGCAGCCACGCCACCAACACAGGACGCACCGCCGCCGCCGCCGCCGACGTCGTCGTACGAAGCCATCTCGTCGTCCCTAGCATCAAGACGCAACCGTTGAAACGATCACGCCATTTGTCGTAGTTGTTTACGAAGCTCATCATTTAAACTGCTGATACACTAAAGCAAAACGTCTTCTGAACTGGAAACCGTGGACATTGGACAACGAGTTGTGTGTGCTGCTGCCTGGCGTCTGCCTCTTCCAAATCAAAGGGTCCACTGGCCCTTGGGTTGGAAAGCTTTAAAACCATTTTCGTAAAACGCTCGCTCTTTCGTACAAATACCATCTCGAGAACTTGTTCTAGTACAATTAGTACCTCAGGAGCTGCCTTAATCGACTGGAACGCGTTGTATATTCGATATCAGGCGCCGAGGAAACGGTGAAAATGTGATTTTTTGGCCATTTCGCGGTGTCGACGACATCACGAGGAGATCCTGTTGTTCTGTTGGCAGCCGCCACCGAGAAGTTCTGAGGGGTTGGTCCAGGACAGCATGTCCCACCCGCTGTTGACTACCGTGGCAAATAACGCGACTACCATGTCCGCGGATAAACGTTGCCTCGAGGAGCGTAACTGGTACGTGTTCTTCTGCTCCAGTCTGATCACGTTCTTCACGGGGCTTCTCTTTGTTCTGACGTGGAGAATTCTTTCGTGGCTTGTGTGCCAAAAGAATGGAGCAAAGGACGAGAAGAAGGACGATTTGTCGAAGACCGTCGACGCAGAGGTTGGCTGGGTGACCGAAGCTAAGGACTGGGCCGGAGAACTGATCTCCGGACAAACAACAACGGGTCGAATACTAGTGAGTTTTCCACTGTTTAATCTATTGTTTTCTGGATTCGAGTTTTACAAAACTGTGAACAGCATAGATTTGCTATCAACACAGGAGTTGAATTGACTGAGACTTTCAAGGGGAGGAGGATTTGATAGACTTGAAAATTGTGGCATTTTTCATATATGTTTGATGTTTTGATCATGCTGTAAATGATGACAAGCCAAACTACCGGTAGTTCATGGCATGCATTTGTTACAGATATACAGCTGTAAATTAGCAAGATGTGGTAAGACTACCTCTGAACTATTTTTGAACATTTTCCATGGAAGATCAGATATTTCTAAGAAGGTTCCCAACCTCTGAACAGTTCAAATGAAGACTTCTCAGTATTGTTAATAAATAGCTATCCTATTTTGAAGTCCAGGATTAGAAATGAATTATATATCTGTCAAGTTGAACACTTATTATTATTATTAACTAGACAATTTATGTAGCGCAATAAGCATGGCAAAATGACCAAAGATAAGAGCACATTTCAATACTACGTATAACCGATGGTGAATAGGTAAGTCTGACTGCCAAGTCAGAATTATTGTTAGATAATCTATACATTCTCCTGGAATCATTATGCTTGAGACAGGACGTCTTCAAAGACAATGGCATCTGCTTTGAGAATCTAATTTCCTTTTGTTATTATCATTTTAGGTTGTATTAGTTTTCCTGCTGAGTATTGCATCTTTAATCATCTATTTCTTAGACACAACGTGAGTTAATTATTACTTGAATTCATGCTATTGATTGTTTGGAAACTATTAGCAAATGCCTATTTCATCATATTATATGCCAAAGTATTTTCACATGCTATCTATTAGTTGTCAGTCTTTTTAAAACTGTTCCTTTAGTAAGTCATGCCAGACATTGGATCGCCTATTTGATGATATTACCATTCCTTATTAAATTCAAAATATGCCATTGACTTTCTGGAAACTTACTTTGTCACCTTAAATGTATCACTTTAACAAGTTTCTTGTTGAGCAAGACCAGCAAAAGTACAATAAGAGATTTTAAATTATGGATCTTAATTCTGTGCTTTTGATTTGTACATGCGGTAAGAAGTGGTTCACTTTAGTCATTAGTACCTAATACCTTTATTAATGTAGTCTAAGCAAGGACTGGTTTGTCCTCTGAAGTCAAATGAACTGCAGTGTTAATTCCACCAATTGCTTTCTTACTTACTAAGTGCAGAGGTACACAGGTTCTGGCCGTATCATGCTGAAACTAAGCCTTGGAAACATAATTTAAACTGTAAAAATTAGGCATTCAGTATATCTCGGCGTGTGAGTAGAAATCTTGCAGAATCGCAGCATCAGAAACGTATTGCTATATTACTTCAGAATCTGGTTGCAAAAGCGTTTGTTGACCCTGGAATGAACGGAAATTACAAAGGTCTGCTTTCCAGTGGAAAAATTGTTTAATCAATGCGGCAACCCTAGCCGAGCCTCCGTAATTGTGTGTCGTTCTTTCTCCAAGTAAATACGGTCGTAATTTCCCTTTGGCTATTGTCAAAGTGTTGACCAGTGAGACGGACAATTATGTATTGATCTATTGATTACACCTGTCGATGTGTTCACCATCGACTGTTTTCCGAAGGCTTGCGAATGGCGTTTGAATGGTTTTCGCTGTGGGAGTTTATTTGGCATGTGGGACGATTAGGCAGTGCAGTTGTATTTAGGCACATTCTGGATTTGGTAATCAATGTGTGTTTTGTGGTTCCAGAAGATGTCTTGTCGCGTGAACTTTAATAATTTAAAAATTTCTTGTTATTGGATGTAAGTTTTTGATGCACCAGATATGTTACATTCTCGACCATCGACTGATGCCAAGTGCATTACTAAAATGGCACTATAGAAGTTCACTGATAAAATTCCTATTTAGGTATTTTAGATCAAATTTAATTATGTATTCTTTATCTTACATCAACTATGATGACCAGTGTTTAATCTAGCCACCTTGACATGGGGGGGGGGGTTTAAATGTTTGGGAGGACAAGGTCTGAGTCTCCACACTTTTTTGAGGGGAATTTCCATCCCCCAGCCAACATATAAAAAAATTTGGGGGGGGGAATTTTAAAACTTTAGGGGGAAATTCCCCCCAGAGAAGGCCTAGAATAAACACTGTATGATGACGATTAGTTTGATACGAGATGACTCCAGGTCTTCCTGTCTCTTGCCATGTGTGATGTTGCTTCTTCTAAGTTCAGATTTTGTTTTCCGACATCTTCTTTTATATAATTATCTATCCATCTCTTAGCTTGTCTTCCTCTACTTCTGTTTCCCTCAATATGACAGTGCAGAGATCTCAGAGGCAGTCTTACTTCTCCCATTCTTGTCACATGTCCAAACCACTGTAGTCTTCTCCTTCGGATTTTGTCTATTACCGTGTCTTTCATATTCATTGTTTCTCTGATTTTTCTCTCATTTGTGTTAATTATGTAAATTCTGTTTACCGATAACATAGAACTTCATAGACGTGTTTTAAAGAATCGATTCTTTCTAGATATTTGGTTTTGCGGTAAGACCACACTGATACAGAATGCAGAGACCGGAAAATTGTGCACACTGATCAAAAAGTCAATCAATAAGCTATTTGCTGAGCTTCCATGCTAGGCCAAGTCCAAAGAAGCCGTTGTGTTGTGATCATCGGTCCACATAAAATGACTTGTGTTAACCAAGGGTACATGTTTTCCGAGTCTGTGTTTGTGGGAAGTAATTCGCAATCAGTAAAGGATTTAATCCCCCCGACCCCCTCCATCTGCCCCCCCCCGGGCGATCAATTGCTATTACGTCTTAAAGAACTTGAATAAATATGTCTTCTGTTTTTCATTGCTCTATTGAGTGAGTATATGTTGCCTTTCTGCCTCAAAGTTTTTCTATGTCATGCACACAAGTATTGCAATTTCCAGAATTGAGATGCAGAGTTATCGTAGATTTCGAGAATGTCATTTGGAAATGAAATTGGACGGATAAAATCTCGGACCATTTATGAAGGAAGACGATCCTCAGATCCGGAGATGGAGATCTGTGAATGGATTCGAGAATCGAGTGCGTTTGATTGCAGAGGAATTGTCTTCTTCGCATCGGATCCGATAAGCAAAACTCTATGCAACCGATATCTTTGGCATCTAACTCAATCCGAGGATTTGAAGTCTCGTTTTCTTTGTGGGCCAGTAGCAGTAGACTTGCCAAGATCGAACTTTGTTTGCCAATATTCTGCAGAATTTAAATACGTCCTCTGCTATTTTGAGTTCTGATGAACAGCAATAAGATATACACCTTTTGCTTTGCTGAAGATGTGGTTACATCTAAAACCGATGGTTTCGTGAATCATCTGGTATTCGTCATCAGTTGACCATCTGTGTTTGGCGTTCATGGGCGGGTCCAGGGGGAAGGGGCATAGGGCATGCACCCTAGCCAAAACCCACTTCATAAATCAGTGGCATAGCCAGGGTTCTGGAATAGGGGGCCCATCAAATTTTTCAGGTAAGAAAGTCTCTGATGAGCACAAAACCTAAACATCGTCAGGGAATTCTTCTCACATCACACTTACTCTTCGATCATATATCAACCGGTCCTGGCCAGAATAGGGGTCCCGCCCACATGCCCCTCGTGGCTAAACCAATGCGAAAAACTCCGGCATCCACCCATGGAGTGCGCCAGAAGCCAAATATTGGGTGGGCCAATATGGCCAATATTTCAGAAGAGTGATGAAACGAATTAAAACCTTATATTCTTGTGTCCCCATCTTTGTTGTGTCAAACCGTACTAGAATTGTCAATATATTCTGTCTCAATTTTTTTCTAGGGCTTTCGAAATGCCACAAAAAATAATGAGCCATTTGAAACGACACTATACAAAGTCTTTCAGAAATCTATTCTCTGTCAAATGTCTAAAAAATCAATTGAGAGATAAGATGGCGCTTAAGAGAGCTGGTTTCTTCTTTTACAGGTTTTATAGACCACCAAAATGTTATAAAATTGATACCCTGTTTGAAATTGGACAATGCAAGGACTTAATTGTGCTACAGTAGGCTATAGATATGCAAAAATTCAGAAGAGTGATGAAACGAATTAAAAGTTTTCCACCTCTGTTGGTCTCGAGGTTACACAGTAACGTGCTGATCAATTGTTGTTTGTGAATCTTTTTGGCATGATTGCATAATCATCAGGTATTCAGGGTATGTATGCTTTGGTTCTAGCAATCAGGTCATGTATATGTCACCCGTGTGTACTCTCAAAGCATAGTCACTCGTTGAATGTTTCCATTACTGGATTGCGAGTGACAACGCTGTTAGTCACTTGCCCGCTCCCTTTTGCTGTTCCCATTAGCGACGGAATTGTGGTTTGTTATCTAATTTCGTGCGCTGGAAAGCGTTGTAAAAACACGGCTAGAATTGCCGATAGCAGTTATTCACTGATTGCTATAATACGCTGCTGGTGTCTCGTGGGGGACGCTCACCAAACCATTATAGACCGCTTGATTGTTATTCAGTGTCCGTGATGCACTTTTTCCCTAGCTCTTTGTTGTTTTCATGTGAATAAGGCACGTTGGCCGTGCCCCACCTTCTCCCCGCTCAATTTGATCGGCTTTTAAACTGGTTTCCGACACGGTGGCTGGCTGCCGCCGTTCATTGATCACCTGCTGTGATCTGTCGGAAAGTGAGAATCCGATGTTGTGGAGAGACCGCACGCTCGACGGCTCACTTTGCAAATGGAAATTCCAAAAAACTTTCTCTCTGGCGTAAGACCCAATCTAATTGTCTGGACGGTGGCAGAAATGCAGAGGTCGGACAGACTTCGTCGGCCATAACTGCGAAAATGCATCTTAAATAAGATTTGGAAGTAGTTTGTTATGCATAAAATGACATGCTATTGCCGTGCTGTTAATGATTTTGTCAATATTATTTTTGTTTTAAATTATTTCCTGCAAACGCCCGTGTTTAAGCATGGCAAGCTGTCATTTGTGTTGAGAGAGTCCATTGGAGAGTTCACATTATGGCTGGCACTTAACTGTGTGTTTCTCCCACATTTCTGTAAGGTTTTTAACTCTGTTATTTTTCAGTGAGAACGTAGAGTCCTGTGAGGAGTGGGCAAAGAGCACAACTCAACAAGTGGACTTGGCGTTTAACATTTTCTTCATGATTTATTTCTTCATTCGAGTAAGTAAGACACATTTTTTCCAAAGAATTTACGAATGGCCTGATTTTAGCTCAAGACTCAAAACCTATACCTGTTCTCTATTGCCTATCTGCCATTACCAGGACTGGAAAGTAAATTGGACTGACTTATTTGGATTCAGATCAAGGAGTGACCATTTGCTGATGTCAAGGACATTACTAAAATGATGCTATAGAAGTTAAATGATGATGATGATGACGACGACGACGACGACGACGATGATTGGTTGTGAACTATTTCATAATTCGGTGCATTTAAATCCATCGTAGTGCAGTGGCGGCTCTAGGATTTGGCAAGTTGGGGGCCATTGGGGTGGCAACTTCTAATCATGGGGGCCAACCATTTGTTGTTTAATGTATGTAGCATTAAGTATAGGGTCCCAACTGGGGGGCACTGGGTGGGCCAGGCACTCAATAGGGGGCACGGGCCCCCCTGCCCTCCAGTGGAGCCGCCACTGTCGTAGTGTGCAAGCAATACCTGAAGAAATCTGTAAAAGCGATATTTTTTGTTTAGTACTAGAAATCCTCCATGTAACTTTAATCTTAAATGTTCGATAACTTTACACATTCATTGTCTAGACGCATAATCATCGAAATCTAAGTAAAACCTGGATTCCTAGCAGTAGGGGAATAACTTCTGGTTGCGGCGTTTAGATAGTTACCGTACAGTGTACTTTAAGGTTCTCCTGGTTAAATTGATGTTTAGAAGTCAGCACTGTCAACCAAGACACAACGCACATTAAGAAAGTGTTGCTGAAGTTAGTTTAATAATAATAATATGCCTGGTTATTCTATGACCAATCCAGTGTTTTCATGTCAGAATCGATTTTCTCTGAGATACATTTCTAGAGTTTTCTTTCAGAATTTGTATTTTAAAAGTATTTTTGAGATTTTCCCGAGTTTCTGGGGAATCGGCAGCAAGTGTGGGAACCGAGTAAAAATTTCAAAGCACATTAAATTTTTGTCAGTTTTAGGTTATTCTAGGCAAACAGTCTTATTTTCCTCGATATACCGAGTGCTTTTTAAATTACTTAATGGCTACACTCAATGGATATTTAAAAAATATCCTACATACATAGTATTGCTATGGGCAAATCAATATTGACACAGCTGTCCTGGACTAGGTAAGCCTTTGATTTAAAGCAGACACTGATCTATAGGAAATAAACTTATTGGGTCACATTTCAGGACATTGCAGACTGCACACAGCTATATTCCTCAAGGGTTAGGAGATGTACAAAGGAAAGAATGCCAGCTATATCGTAAATACCATAGACTGAAAACATTCTTTCATCAATAATTAATACAATTTCACAGATCATTGTAAAGTCCTGTTAATATCTGTAATGCAGTGCATTACGGGTATATGATTAGTATGACACCTCTTCTTTATCTGCTCAGAGCCTTGAAGTCTCTTAACACAAGGTGGCACTCTGATTATCACAGTGAGCTTTGAGAGGGAGTAAGAACCGAGACGAGAATGCATTGTACTGCATTGCCTTGCATTGCCTTGCATTGTATTGCATTGCCTTGCATTGTATTGCATTGTTTAGTATTGCACATTGCATGTATGCTAACATTGAGACTAAATTATTTGTTACATTTTGTAGTAGAAAGTTTCGATTGAAATTTTCTTACTGGACCATTTTTTGATCATCTTTTCGTCCAATGTATTTACTGTATATTCTGTTGTTTTCCAGTGTACACTGTAGTTCATCATGAACTGATTGACAGATCCAGATTATGATTCTATGAATATTTAAGGATTTCAAAATTCTTATCTGTAGTACTGACTGGACTGCTATGGCGCCCACTTCTTTAGTATAACTACATTTCTTTTCGTTGTCCCAACTGATACTGTTGTGGTGAAGATCAAGCAACTTTGATCAATAATGAACCAACATCTCTTGCAGCTATTCTTGCATGTATTGCCGAATATCTGCCTGCACGTGTCTGTCTATCTGTATGTCTCTCTCTCTTTCAAGCAACTTTGATCAATAATTCACAGGCCTGCATTTTTTACCTTTTTGAAAATTGTTTTAATTTCAAAGGCTGAATTGTATGTAGTTTGATGTGCTAATTTCATAAATGAAAACCGTTTTCCTCCATCACGTAAGAATTTTTAGCAAAACACGAAATGAAATTGATACGATAAGCTAAAACATTAGCATGTACATTAGCAGTACAAGCGTATGTACTTGATCCTGGTTTTTAGGTTTTTAGGGTTTTAGCTTTTAGGGTTTTTGGGTTTGTATGGTTTGTATGGTTTTTAGGGTTTTTAGGTTTTTGGGTTTTCAGGGTTTTTAGGTTTTTAGGGTTTTTAGGTTTTTTGGGTTTTTAGGGTTTTTGGGTTTTTAGGTTTTTAGGGTTTTTAGCTTTAAGGGTTTATAGGGTTTTTGGGTTTTTATGGTTTTTGGGTTTTTAGGGTGTTATGGTTTTTAGGTTTTGAGGGTTTATAGAGTGTTTAGGTTTTTTGGGGTTTTAGGGTTTTAGGGTTTTAACGGTTTTTAGCTTTTAGGGTGTTTAGGGTTTTTAGGTTTTTAAGGTTATTAGAGTGTTTAGGTTTTTATGGTTTTTGGGTTTTTAGGGTTTTTAGAGTGTTTTGGTTTTTATGGGTTTTAGGGTTTTTAGGTTTTTAGGGTTTTTGGCTTTTAGGGTTTTTAGGGTTATTGGGTTTCACCAATTAAGCCGGGTGCAAGAAATTCTTCATTTAATAGAACAAATATTGGTTTTAGGTGAAACCGGTGGGTGATGGAATTTTTTACTTATTTTTCCTGATTTCAGCTACCAAATTTACATAAGAATCAACATTTCGTTTTGAAACAATTTTTTCATCGCAGGCCTGTGTAATGAACCAACATTTCTTGCAGCTATTCTTGAATGTATTGAATATATATCTGCCTGCATGTGTCTGTCTATCAGTATGTCTCTCTCTTTCCTTTTCTCAGGTTGGTTTTATTCTAAGCCGGGAATTAAACAGTGCTAGCCAGTTTTATCCTACAATAAATATGTCTTTAGGCAGAACCATTTGATATTCCTGTACACTGTACAGTAGAACCCTGGCCTACAAGTTTAACCACCTGCAGCACAGTCAGCACCGATTTGAATATGAAAATATTCTTGTTGACATGTTTGGTTTTGCTTTTATGAGAGAGAAAATTAGTGTTTATGAATTAGTTTTTTTAACAGTTTGTAGCTGCTCCAGAAAAATTGTGTTTCCTCATTGAATTGTATTCAATTGTCGATTACTGCACAATCCCACCTTCATTCGTTGCCATTTATCTTGACAGAAACTGGCTGGGTGGGTATGATTGTATTTATTTCCCGTAAAATTCCTTATATATATATATATACATATATACATATTATACATATATATATATACATGTTTTTATGTGTGCTTTTGGTTTGTACACTTAATATAACGTAAAATATTCACAGTTTTTTGCACTGAATCTAAGAAGAATCCACTAGATAGCAATATACAGATATTTGATTCATAATGTTCTCCAATTGCTTTGAACATCATTGTTACGACGAGTGTTTGAACTGTTCTGTCTATTTCGGTTTTTGAAAAGCGACAGGCGGTCTAATAATTAGATTTAGATATTCACTGCAAGTAATACAAGCAGCGTTGACTGCTTAATTTTATTGAAATGTTACGATCTTGGAAATTTCTGTGTGTTTTCATCATTTTAAAAGATGCTTCTTACAAAACGCCACCTGGTTGGTTTCTCATTGTATGTGGTGTGTACAGTGTAAATGTAATAAGGAGATGAGTATGAGGGCATCCTGCAATTGTAGGGTTTCGTTTCACTCGAGCGTTGCGACTGAAGACAATACCGGATGTGCTTCAGTATCTCAACATTCTTAAAACGTCTAACAGTATTCGACTATGTCAGCTGGTTTCAACATTCATCAGCGTTTGGTTCACTGGGGCAGGCTTTGTTCACTTGGTACGTTACATATATATATATATATATATATATATGTGTGTGTGTGTGTGTGTGTGTGTGTGTGTGTGCTTTTATAGTACCTTTCATATTCAGCTGTATAAACTGTGCCTTGGTATGATATATTATGTCTGATGCTTCATTCAAAACACCTATTATGTTGCATTCACAATATAGTTGTGATCTCCCCCTTCCCCGCCATCTGGTTTCATATGGTTGCTACTGTACCAACGATCGATCCTATTGATTTGTCACAGGGGCTTAAATACATTGGATTTGTAAATTTGTTGTCTTAGGGTTTAGTCTTGACCTGTTTTTAATCTGATTGATTTAATTCCTAAAAATAAATGAAAATTTTCTTCTCTAATAATAATAATAATAATAATAATAATAATAATAATAATAATAATAATAATAATAATAATAATAACTGGATATTACGTGGTTTGGCAGGATTTCTCCTGTGTTCAAAATGCATCATCATCATTGCTGTCATTTATATCTATGGTAATCACCCTTCTGTTTTTCAAAACCCCAGTGTGGCATCATGCAATGTGTCATAGCAGCCAGACGCGGCTGTGAACTCCATGGTATCACCTGATGACGGTGGGTCGGGGGGGGGGGGTGTGAGGTGTTTATGCGTCACTCACACAAAATTTATGATCATTCCTGTTACATTATATATTAAAAATTCAGCAATCTTCTTTGTGATATAACCGTGTGTTTCCGTTCTGACATGTATAAAATATTGAAAACCATTTTATGAACACATTGTTCTATCGTACCAATTGTCCTTCTATGCCGGCGTCAACTGTTCATTAATGGTTGCTCGGGCATTAATAGTATGTATTCAAGAAGTATAAAGGTAGTTATTGACTGTTCAATTGCAAATGAGCATGACTTTGTTCAATGAGAAGCCTATAGTTTCACAAAAGCCAGTATCCCCATTGCACCCCCCCACCCCACCCCACCCCGTCCACATGCCTTTACGTCCCCCACACATACCCACCATAGGATAGATGAGTTCATATTCATGTTTATCTATTTATCTATTCAAATTTCAGTGGTTTTCACACAAGCTTACTTGCCTCCTAAACCTCTTAAAATCACATTATTATTATTATTATTATTATTATTATTATTATTATTATTATTATTATTATTATTATTATTATTATTATTATTATTATTAAATGACCAAACAGTTAAGATTTTTCAAAGGCAATTAATCACTTATAATAATAATAATAATAATAATAATAATAATAATAATTATTATTATTATTATTATTATTATTATTATTATTATACAATAATAATGGCAACAGCAACAACAAGGTTTAAAGTGGTTCAGGAGGGTCTGCCATGTGTGAGAACCACTGTTGTGTTAATCTGAAGCTACTTGTACTTTACTCTTACTATAGTAATGTGCTTAGTTTCGGTTGATGATTGTCTTAAAAGCCTAATTGAAAATACAACCCATGACTAGGTATAAATCCATGCATGGAGGGCGCTACAAGCCAAATATTGGGTGGGCCAACATGGCCTGTTTGAAATTAGACAATGCAAGGATTAGTGCTACAGTAGGCTATACATATGCACAAATTCAGAAAAGTGATGAAGTGAATTAAAACCACATATTCTTGCGTCCCCATCTTTGCTGTGCCAAACCGTACTAGAATTGTCAATATATTCTGTCTCAATTTTTTTCTAGAGCTTTCGAAATTCCACGAAAAATAATGAGCCATTTGAAACGACACTATACAAAGTCTTTCAGAAATCTATTCTCTGTCAAATGTCTAAAAAATCAATCGAGAGATAAGATGGCGCTTAAGAGAGCTGGTTTCTTTTATTACAGGTTTTATAGACCACAGAAATATTATATAATTGATACCCTGTTTGTGCTAGAGTGGGCTGGCCCACCCTGCTGCGCCCCCATGAATCCATGGGTGTTAGTTTGTGGATGGTTGATTCTGGCCAAGGGGTGGGGTGCAGTGGCGGCTCAACAAGGGGCCCAGGGGGCCCGTGGCCCCCAATTGAGTGCCTGCCCCCCAGTAGCCCCCTGTTGGGACCATTATACTTATTATACTTAATACTACATACCTAGCAACAAATGGTTGGCCCCCATGATTAGAAGTTGCCACCCTAACGCCCCCCCCCCACTTGCCAAATCCTGGAGCCGCCACTGGTGGGGTGAAATCTGCATATTTAAACAAGAGATGGGTATTAAGATGAGGGGACTGCTGTGTTTCTTTTGATTTTTCTTTGTTAATCATGGTGGTGTGGTCATAGCTAGAACTTTTCATATATTTATCTGTTTGAAAGAAGACAGCATTGGATGGACATGTTAACGTTTAGCAGCCTACGGTGCTCTGTCTGTTGCCAGGCAATCCTACTGAACGTATGTGGTTTGCTTGCCTATAGGTGGAGAATTCTGGGGATATATTCAACGACTTTAAGATTTCGACGAATTCGACAAAGAAGACGTATTGGGAATGCGTCTACTTCACATTGGTAACGATGTCAACAGTGGGATATGGAGATATCTATTGCGAAACTACGTTAGGACGCGCGTTCATGGTCTTCTTCATTCTTGGGGCTTTGGTGAGTGCATGACGTCAGAGTAGTTCAGTTTCAATCAGATTTTCAATCAACCGACTGTGCATGAAGGCAGCGCATGCACTTGACTTACTAACCATTGCTGTTCTGTTGAAAGTTGGCAACTTGTGCAACAGAAGGATTATAATAATAATTAATGTTCATAACAATTATTATTAAAATGAAGTACTGACACTAGGATTTTTGAGTGATAGTAACGATAAGTTTGATGATAGTAAAGGTAGGAGGGACATTTCCTGGATACTTTACAGCGCTTTTGTGACATTTTTCAGTTTAAAAGAGAAATTTTGTTGTTGTATATCGATATGCCTTACCTTGCTGTTTGCCATGCAAGCGTCATTATAGTTATAGTCAATAGACGTGGCAGAGATGTTATAGATAGTTATTTATACATTTATATCTGTATAACCATATGTTCCTCTTTAACTTAATTTGGTCAAGTTTTCTGCCAAAATTTGAAATGAAAATGTTTAGTATGTTTGTCAAAATAAGTGTGTTACCACAGTATGAGCCAGAGATATTTTTACACCTCCTAACACCCCCAACACCCCTCTCCAATTTGAGACCGACACCTCCCAAATTTTCCCCAATCCGAGCCTGAGATGCACCCTAACACCCTCCAACACCCTTTAATTTGAGACCGACACCCCCCCCCCCCAATTGATAATCCTAGAAATAACCCTGGTACAAGCCATTTATTTTCGCCTTATTTTAAACTAGAGTGACACTACAGTCTCTGGCTTTAAAGTAAGTAAGCAGTAATCTTAATGATTAGGTTTGCATTGTGAAGTAATGTGAATTTTGAAATAATGCAGGAGATTTGATAGAATAGTCAATGCTATTTGTTTATTTATCTTGTGTGGCACAAAGTTAGCCAGGTTAATTTTTGTGAGTGCACTTTTGAGATAATTATTGTTTCACTTTCTATGTACAGAATTTGAAATGGGCCGACTGAATCGTATTTTTTTACGTTAAGCACGAAAATGGCTGTTTGCATTATGTGACATATAAATGTGATATATAATAATAAGAATAACATATAAATGTGATCTAGCAAAATTTCAAAAGGTCTAGATGTTTGAAAAGGGGATCGGTATATTAATATTAGATAATTAACTATTTTCCCATGATGGATTACACTACCGGTAAGTTAAGTACGGTAATGTAATCTAGTTAAGTACGGTAATGTAATCTAGTTAAGTACGGTAATGTAATTATAAGAGATTCACATAAATATTATTATTATTATTATTATTATTATTATTATTATTATTATTAACTAGACAATTTATATAGCGCAATAAGCATGGCAAAAATGGCCAAAGACATGAGTGCTTTACAATACTACATATAACCAATGGTGAATAGGTAAGTCATAAGATTATTTGAAAAAATAGGGTAAGAAATAGGGTAAGATGACAATGATGACGATGATAACAGTGACAGCGATGATTAGTTACAGGTTTTATTTCTTGTTTTGTATACGCTGTGGAGAGACGGTCGTATGCGTTTCTTTTCCGCAGATTTGCTTTTTTGCTGAGTGTATGTTGTTAACAGGCGATGTTTGCCGGTTTCATTCCTGAAATCATGGACATTCTGAGTAGAAGAAGCAAATATGGCGGCTCCTACAAGAAGGAACACGGAAAAAGGTGACCGATTATTTCTGCCGGACTTCTATAGTGTTTTTTAAATCTCTGTAGTCTGTTATTCGCAGGCAATGTTCGCGGGGTTCATCCCAGAAATTGCCGATATTATCAGCAGTCGAAGCAAATATGGCGGCTCGTTCAAAAAGGAACGCGGGAAGAGGTAATTTGCTCGATGTCTTTTTTTCTGGAACGAATCTCTTCTCTGATCGGGCATGGAACTTTTGCACGTTTCATTTTCTTCTTTAGTCACCGGGAATGCTGTTTTTTTCCCTTATCATAGAAAGTCCAAAGATTGTTCTTGTACTTTATGGGTGTGTGGTGGTGGTGGTCGTGGCTACTTAGCAGTTTTTGCTTTGTAAGTTACGACAGAGTGTTGGTGTTATTTTCGCAGAATTCTTTTGGTCGTTAGTCAGTTGATTTCGAATCGCTTTCTTCTTTGTACTAATGATGTGTTTACCTGGTATGTAGATATGAGATACCGATAGATAAGTACCGGTGGTATGTGGTCAAATGGTTATCAGATTGTTCAAGTATCTATATGACGTGGATTGGAAAAAAGCATTTTTCCCTATCCTGGTGACTGGTTTTTCTGTAAAAATAGACAGCTATTGCAGTTGTTATTGTCTGCCTGGCTGGGCTGTTTGTTTTGCTAGTATATTTGAGACTTTTGGCAATAGCTTTTTTGCTTCATCATACACTGATTGTTATGTCAATGGTTTCCAATGAAGACACGAGTTTGCTTGTAATGATTGTTCCAACTACTTTAATGTTAATTTTAGATTTTCTGATTTAATAATATGAGGAAGGTATTGCAAATATTGCTAAGTCACGTTCAGTAGAGTTCTTTACGAAAATTCACGTATATATACTCGTATGTCACACAATCCACTATGACATTGTTACATGTATCACTGTAATGACTTTGTAGAACATTCAATTTGGTACTTGGTACTCCAACATTTTTACTCAAAATCACACAAGCATGCATTCACACAGAAGTACCCGTACTCTGACCTGGCAGTTTAAAGCACTTTTCCATCTTTTGTACAGATGAAAAAAATGCGTGACAGATACTTTCTAGTGGAATATAATGCCATCAGCGTTTCTTGAGTGGTAGTCATTTATTCCTTGTTTTGCCACATGACATTGTGTGCTCATCAGATCCCTCTGCATCTAAACACTGGCTTACTGGCTGTGTCTATGGCTATGCGACTGCCTACCGTGATCTACAACCTTGACCACCACGGACTACGGATTACGGAGGACTATGGATTCCACCCAGATTGAGCGCTCGTGAATAAGCCGGTGCACGGCGCCAAGCTTTTTCGGGCAGCGCTATAGAAATTTCGTGTTTACTTACTTACTTACTTACTTATGTCACCAAAGAAACTGACCTATGCTGATGTCTTTGTTCAAAGTAGCCTACTGGACTGGGTCAACAGTGAATGGTCACTCTATAATAATGTAATGGTGCTATATGAATTAACGACCAGTACATGCTCATAAGAAATAGAACTGTGGTCATAGTATAAGGGCATAGGACTATGTCTATATCTCAGCAAAAGGTAATAATGCCACAGCAGTTATTCAGCACGTTTAAGCATCTAATCAGGAGTTGAAATAGACTAGTAGTAGGCCACAACTGTTCATTTCGTCTCATGCTGGTAAAGTAGTCTGGATTAAGTAAAGTAGG
Organism: Metaphire vulgaris; assembly: GCA_018105865.1. NCBI lineage: Eukaryota > Metazoa > Annelida > Clitellata > Crassiclitellata > Megascolecidae > Metaphire > Metaphire vulgaris. Next base: position 18,349,520 of record CM030838.1, on the reverse strand, counting down.
CCTAAGTACTGTAAGTAAAATCTTGTTAATTTCTATAGCGCTTTCAAAAGAAGCACAAAAGTAGCTCTTTATTCCTATGTGGGCGATAAGTTAACGTAGTTCAAGCATTGGTGGTTTGGTAGTATTTTGCTAATCTCGATATTCATATGCTTTCGTAATAATTTATTACTTTCTTCTTTCTTTGCATCTTTTCCGATTTCGGAATGAATTAGTTCGCAGTATAGATTCCAGAATGCTACTAACTTTTTCATTGTTACCTGTAGAATAGATGTTATAGCAATTCCTGCACTACTGTTGTTCACTTCTTTTCATAATTATTTGCCGTAATAAGAATATTTATTGATGGTAGACAGACTTTCATCAAAGGAAATACATTTTTAAAATATAATAATTTAACATGCCGTTTTTACATCAGTTTACATCACTGGTGTAGCCACGAGGGAGCCCAGGGGGTCGGCCCCTCGATTCGGGCCAGGATCAGTCATGAGATTTTTTCTGAGAGGGGTGTAGTGTGATTGTCAAGAGAATCGATATGTGTAGTTGTATTACAGCGCCTGGCCACTCAGTAATAACTCGTAATTAATGGCAGCCATCGTGGCCACGCAATCGGCGCCAAAAAACCATCTGTTTAACATGGGGGGTGTCAAGACTTTTGGGCGGATGGCCAATTCACCTGTCTCCCACGTCCTCGCGGGCCAAATGCAAAAATGATTGGCAATATTATTCTAAAATCTAAAACTTCTAAAAATCTAAAGTAAAATTTCGAAAACCTGAAAGGCCATTCAATCGTTACATTGATTACAGCCTATTGTGGCGTAACTATGACAACCCGGATTCTGGTCTAGTCTAAGAGAAGCAGTTAAATTTAAAATCCGATAACGGCGGTGAAGATCAAAGTATTAAAGTCTTTAGATATATGTCAGAGGTAACCTTGTAATTCTAATATTATTCAAAATGGCGTTTGATTGTCTGTCTTGATTGTCCATTAGCGCAGCCACAAGAGGGCCGGCCCTCTGTCCTCTGAGTAAAGCTGAGGGCCCTCTGAGTAGGCAAACACGAGTAGGGGGGGGGGGTTTCTTGAAGAAACATTAAGAAAATTTCTGGCGGCTGGGACTCTGTTCCAGACCCCGCTAGGAAAAATAATGAGCTTGAAAACATTTTTTTTCAGTCGGGAGTTGCCAATACGCTGTCCTTGTCTGAAAAGATGCACCAAGTTTCGTGATTTGAATCTAATATTACACTAGGGTTTTTTTCGGCTGGGGCTCCACCTCAGACCCCATTCAGGGAGCTTACCGCCCTCCCTAAAAGCCTCCTAGTCAGAGCTCTAAATGTCAGCCTGTAGGATCCTTGGTGGGCCCCTCTATTCCGGAACCCTGGCAACAGCTCTGGCTTACATGCATGCAGTAGAGTTTCGGAAATAATTGGTCGCCGTAGTGACTGGAAAATTTTCTTACTGTTCATTACCAGTAACGGTACTTAAGTTAGTTCTTGGATACAATTTTGTTTCTTGTATTTTTCCAGTTTTATTGCATGTTCTGATGGACTTAGAATTGCAAAAAAAAATGTTGCCAAAGTAGCATGTTGCTTCAAACACTGAAATGTAAGAGTTTAAGAAAATGTACCTGAAGGCATTCCTTTGGTCATTTGTTGGTGATGCATGCGTGGACTCGGTAAACTTAAAAGGCATGTAATATTAAATTCAAATCTTTCAGGCACATTGTTCTGTGCGGTCACATCACGTATGAATCGGTGTCCAACTTCATGTCTGATTTCCTTCATAAGGATCGGGAAGACGTAGATGTTAAGCTCGTCATTATGAACAGGTCAGCAGTGCATCGTCGACTTAATTACAACCAAGATCCGCCTAAAGTAACGATTAATTATGTATTAATAATGTGACAGTATTTCCGGACATTAGGATCTCATTGCTTAATAATTTATACAGTACAAGCTTACGAGTACTGTGGACCGTGTGGACATGACATGAGCTATTTTGAAAAACATGTTGATTAATTAATTATTTATATTTATTGAACTATAATGGTCTATTGCTAGGATATGTGTATGGCCAGAGCCTAGAGTAAATGGTTTACCTAATCAACACGATAGCTGCTTAGTATGAACCTTAGAATGCCTGTGTACCAGTGGCTGGTCCGCAAGGAGGCCCGAGCCCCTATTGAATGCCTGGCCCCATACTTTGGTGCACTCATTCAAAGCAACTATACTAGTCCAGGCTTAGGAAATATAGTTGCCCCCCTGCTAATATTGTTGCCACTCCAATGCCCCTCCCCCAGACTTGCCAAACCCTGGACCCGCCACTGCTGAGTATCCTTCAGCTTTCAGTAAAGATGTCCACCAGGAGAGCGTGTCAGTGATTATAATTCAGTAGACTTGATAAGAATTTGACAGTGGATTTCTTGTTGCGTTCTACGGCAAATTCATTACAATACTGTATAAATACTGTATAATACTAATAATATATAATAATACTGTATAAATAAGTACTTTCTGTATTAGTATTTATATTTATTAGTATTTATTAGTATTTATATTTATATAATATTGTATATGTATTATAGTGGCAACAATATTAGCATGGGGCATATATTTTTGGAGATGACTGTATGCAACCTGTGGCTTATGCACACTGTATCTAATAAGTTATTTATTTATTTGATTGATTGATTATTTATAATTGACAACTTATATAGTGCAATATTAAAGCCTGATTATTTTTAATTGACAACTTATATAGTGCAATATTAAAGCATGACAGAAGGTCAAAGTCAAGATAAGTATAAATAAGTATAAATAAGTATAAATTCTTTCAACTTAACTATATATGCTTGAAGTATATAGTCTGTCATAACAGGGTTTGATTGTACAACGATTTGCTTAACTATATTACTGAATTCTCCAGAAAAATCAAGTAATTTTAAAATGTTGCCTTAGCTAAATGTAATTTGTTAAAGCAATGTAAATTATTGGTAGCAATGCAAGGCTTGACAATGAATCCTATATGTCGTCATTTCACATTCTCATACATGTTATTTCATTTTCTGTGAAGAGATTTTTGAATTAAATTTGAATCAACTTTTAGGAAAGAACCCGATCTGGAGCTGGAGGGACTTTTCAAGCGTCATTTAACGCAGGTGGAATTTTTCCAAGGTACAGTCATGGATGCCAATGATCTTCACCGCGTCAACGTAAGTGCTGATTTTGCAGTAAATTTGTAACTAGATTCCATTGCAGACGTTCAGATGTGCTTACAATTTTTCAATTGACCTCAATGACCTGTGGCGTGACCGATGACGCATTTTGCCTGCTGCAAAAGAAGGCTCAGCATAAGACATTGGCATAGCCGCCAGGGGGGGGGACATAGGCGGATTTAGAGTTTAAGATTTGGGTAGGCTAACATGGGGTCATATTCTTTTATAGGCCTATAACTTTTGATTTCTTGGGAGGAGCGACTAAATCTTTGAATTGGGTGGTCCAGAGGGCTAGCACCCTCTACTGAAATAGGCAGAAATTGCTACGTATTAGAAATTTTTCTTCTGTGTTAATGGCTATTTTTTGCATAAAGACGTATGGGCAAAAATTTAGAACGTATTCTTTCATTGGTGGGATTAGATTGGATAGGCTTAAGCCTACCCTAACCTTTTTTTGCTTGTCAGTTAAAATAGGAGGAGGTTGGGGCGGCATTTTTTTCAGGAGAAATGGGTGGCACGATACCACGCTACGCCACTCATGGAGGGCGCCACAAGCCAAATATCGGGTGGGCCAACATGACCTGTTTGAAATTGGACAATGCAAGGACTAGTGCTACAGTAGGCTATAGATATGCAAAAATTCAGAAGAGCGATGAAACGAATTAAAACCACATATTCTTGTGTCCCCATCTTTGCTCTGCCAAACCGTACTAGAATTGTCAATATATTCTGCCTCAATTTTTTTTCTAGAGCTTTCGAAATGCCACGAAAAATAATGAGCCATTTAAAATGACACTATAGAAAGTCTTTCAGAAATCTATTCTCTGTCAGGTTTTATAGGCCACAAAAATATTATAAAATTGATACCCTGTTTGAAATTGGACAATGCTAGTGCTACAGTAGACTATAGATATGCAAATATTGGGTGCCAAATATTGGGTGGGCCATCATGGCCAATATTTCAGAGTCAAGACAGCGCAGCGAGAAATTCTTGCCGTTATGATCAAACGATCATTGAAAAAAACACAGTTGCATGGTTATATAAATATAATAATTTTGAATGGGATTCCGCATCTGTGACATCTGTCTTATATATTTGGCAATATTATGCCAATATATTGGGGCTTTGGGGTTATTAGTTCCACAAAACATTGTAATTTGCCAATTGAAATTGGGCGGGCCAAACACATTGTGGCCCATTGGGCCTAAATATTTGGTGGGCCATGGCCCACGTGGCCCACCCTATTGGTTTGACTTCATTTTCTTTCATTACATTGGTTGGTTTTGCCATTCCACATGCTCGACGTTGCTCTCAACAGGCAATTCACGTCATCTTCGTTCATCTCTTGGAGTCTTACGCAGATGTTGTTTTTGATCTTCTTTCCTTTGTGCAATCCACCGGCAAAAAATATCTGCAACTTCAGTCCTATTTCAATATTAATCTAAAAAATAGTTTTATGGCTTTGAGGTGATGATCATGACTGCATTGCCTGCCGCCGCTAGTAAGACCACATTTGTTTCGTCGCTGCCTGACGGCCCCGGGCAACTTAACTGTACGACAGAGGAGACCAGCAGCAGGCAGATGCAGGGGCTGTATGCATTCGGCACAATTGGGGGATGGTGGGTGGGGTGAGGGGGCTTTGCTACTGTCATATTCCTACGTCATTTGCATACAGCACGCGCGGTTACAGCGGCTGATGAGTTCTAAGGGAAGCGCCGAATAGTAAAAACCTATCGAAAGATGGCATTCGTTCGGCGTGATGGAGACGACAGGGTTTGGACTGCTGGGCTGCGTTGTCGTCGTCGTCGTCGTCGTCGTCGTCTCGCGTATTCAAGACCGGTCTGAGCGAGTGGGTGCAGCTCTTGTTTATGCCGACCGACGGGCGGGCGGGCGAACGGCGGCGGCACCGCGGCCGATATCGTCGGCACCGGAATGGCAATGGTTGTCCCGTGACCGTGTGTGTGTGTGTGTGTGTCTGTGTGTCTGTGTGCGTTCGGATACCATTAATGTTATCGCGGCCGCCGTTCCTTCCGCTATCGATCTGTTGATATATTCGTTCAGAATTCCATATCCGGGCGCCATCTGTGTAGTTTATTAGCTTCTGATTGAAGCGCGCTCTCTGAATATTTATGCGGAGAAAAGACGACCGTCTCTTCCGGTCGCCACGTTCTCCGATATATATATATATATATATATATATATATATATATATATATACTGTATATATATACTGTATATATATATACTGTATATATGTACGATGTCTTTGTAATACAGTCATTATATCAATCAATCACTCAATCCAGTGTTTATTCTAGACCTTCTCTGGGAGGATTCTCCAAAGTTCGAAATCCCCCTCCCAACTTTTGATATTTTGGCTGGAGGGGGGGGGGGTAAAATTCCCCCTCCCCCAATTTGAAGACCGGGGATTTTTTGCACTTGGAGAGGGAAAAATATAAGGATGACCTTTTTTCTGCTTGTCAAACAAGACAAACTTTTCCACCCACCAGACATGTTAAACTCCCCCCAATGTCTAGGTGGCTAGAATAAACACTGACTCAATCAATCAAGGACTTCTGAGTACCGCATATTTCCCGAAAAATCGCCGCATTGAACGCACAGCTCTAAATAATGTCCAGTTCTCTGACCACAATGCGCACATATCTGCCTCAGCTCCTGGATATATAAAATCACAGAATATTCTGGCCTATATTTTTCAATTTCCATGCAACCAAGCGGCCTAATTACATTTAAAATTGTGTTTTCCGTTTTGCACTCTGCAACTGTGGCGACAGATCTAGATCATTGGGCCTGTCAGATAAAGCGGAAATCAATTATTGTCGTCACCATGCTATAGCATGTGATAGCTTAGAATTTAGTGCATCCGAAGCACGAGCATGCCAGGACCTGCTCGGACTCGCTTTTGTGCTCTTCGTATCAACAACCCAGGCCCTGTGAGGCTGTGAGTCCGGAGAGAGAGAGGTCATCTGTATTTCATTAGGCACATCACTGGCCCCGCACCTCAAGTATTGATGAGCTATTGAGAGGACTGTGAACGATATCGTGTATAGTAATTTCAATTTGATTCTTGGCTGGCAGTCGTCTGACTTCGAGCATTCTGAGAAACGGAAATGATATGGCGCCTGCCATTACTGGCCATCAGTGGCGTATTTACCATTGGGCCATTTGGGCCATGGGCCCTCCTTTGGTCTTGGCCTTGCCTGTCCTCAGACCCTGACAAGCAAAAAAAAGGTCGTCAGGAAAAAGTTGTAACTTGTCAGGTCGAAAGTGTCTTGCCCCCCTGAAAAACAGTGAAATGACGTCTCTGGCTGGCTCCCTTACCAAAATTCTAAATACGCCATGCACTGCTGGCCATCCCCATCGCGTCCGTATAATGGTCGTCATCATGCATGTCGTTGTTGCATTGGTAAAAATGCGGCTCGAGTTTCCCATTTGGCGCTCCGCTGTTGCACTGAATAACCTCCTTAGACTGCTGCCATTCTGCAAGTATGATTGTATTTCCGTTCTAGTAATCATGTGCGTGTGCGTGCTTGTGTGTGCGCGCTCGCTCGCTCATAGGCCTACACTTGAACAATATGCACGCACTGAGATATTACTTTTTAAGCTGTGAATATAGATATTATGTGGGTCCGATGGTGAGACGTAGACGTTGTCAGAATCAATTACTTTTGGTTCCGTGAATTTTGGTGTCGTATGTAATATATCAGTCGTGCGACTTTTTTGTGTCATTTGCATTTTCTACTGGGTGGCTTGAAGTTCTTGAACAAAGGTTCACATCTTCACATGCGCAGGGCCGGATTAAGGTCCGAGTGGGCCTGGCGGGCTGAGGAAAAAAGGCCGTCGCCTATACTGAAAATCTCTGACAAGCAAAACAATGTTATAACCCTTCGAAATCGTTCTGACAAGCAAAAAAAAGGTTATCTCGAAAATCGGTGGGCCTATTTTCATGATGGGCCGGGGGGCTACAGCCCCGTCCCGTCAGCCCCCGCCTTGATACGGTCCTGCACATGTGGACTGAACGGATGCTTTGCTGCACAGATTCGCCGACTGAAATGAATGCGTATATAGAGGCTTTGCATTGAACGCGTCCGTTTTCAGGTGAAGGAGGGCGACGCTTGCCTGGTGCTCGCCAACAAGTACTGCGAGGATCCAGACGCCGAGGATGCGGCCAACATACTCAGAGTCATCTCGATTAAAAACTACCACGATGACATCAAGGTCATCATCCAACTGCTGCAGTATCATAACAAGGTCAGCTCTCCTCTCGTCTACAGTGGCAGTCGTTGGCGTAGCCACGGGGGGGCGGGGGCCCAGTGGCGGCTCCAGGATTTGGCAAATGGGGGGGCCGTTGGGGTGGCAACTTCTAATCATGGGGCAAACATTTGTTGTTAGGTATGTAGTATTAAGTATAGGGTCCCAACGGGGGGACTACTGGGGGGCCAGGCACTCGATAAGGGGACGGACCCCCATGGCTCCCCTGTGGAGCCGCCACTGCGGGGGCCGGCCCCCATGATGTTATCTGAGACTTTTTAAAACCAGAAAATGTCGATTTTCCTCCTATTCCAGAACCATGGCTACACCACTGGTAGGTTATCATACATTGTGGCAAAAGGAGGACATGTTCTCCTTTTATACCTTGTGTACTATAGGTTCGTCCGGCAGGCACTGACCGGAAATGTAAACGTCCAGCTTTCTATTTTTGTCGTCCCCTGACCTCAGTTTAGGCACATTTGGTTATGTAACTGTGCACTAGAGCATACACGCTTTATGGACAAAGGAGAAAAACCGAATCTTTGTTGGCACTGTAAGAAAATGTTTGCATTGAATTTTATATAATTTTGCCTAAGTGGCCGGTACCATGAGACTTCGCTATATCACACTGCACAATGCTTTCCATGTAATGTATGTAACTTATGTGCAATTCTTTGTGGTTACTGTAGCTTCTGGAGTCTTTTACAAGACATTGAGTGTGTGTGCTTTGTGAATTTTACGTCAGCTCAAGCTGGGACCGGTCCTGATCTTTGTGCAAAGTCAACCATTGAGAAAATAATTTGTTTGGGGGGAGGGAGGAGGGTATGGGGGGAGGGAGGAGGGTACGTAGCATGATCACAAAATACCAGTAAGTGAATTTGCAAATAATTCCTTGACGAGCTTTGTTTGTTACTCGTTGGCGACTTTTTCACCCAAAAATGTCAATTTTCTCCCCTCCCCCCCAATTCCGGAACCTTGGCTACGCCACTGCATCTATTTAAATTGAGTTTAGCGTTTCTGTCGGTCAATTTGATTCTCCGCAGCAATGTTGAGATCCACAGTCGTTCTCTGGTATCGAATCACGAAAGGGGACCGTACGACACTCCGGCATGCATTTGCATATTTGCACATCAGTCTTATTTCTTGTTCTTTCTTCGTTCAGTCGTACCTGCTGAACATTCCCAGCTGGGACTGGAAGCGCGGAGACGACGCCGTCTGCCTGGCGGAGCTGAAGCTCGGCTTCATCGCTCAGAGCTGTCTGGCTCCGGGATTTTCCACGCTGCTTGCCAACCTCTTTACCATGCGTTCATACAAATCGGTGAGCAGAAGACCGCCTATAAGGATCAATGCACAATTATTTCAAAATGCAAAATTGTATTGGGCTTCAGCGGATTGTTAGTCAGCATTTGATGCAATTTCTCACATTTTGCAGAGAAAAACATAAGATATTTGGAAATCTGTCTGATGTTACACATGTACAGTATATTATTTATATGTATGATACATATATACTGTGTAAATATATAGTGCACTTGTATATGTATATATGTATGTATATATATATATATATACACAATATATATATATATATTGTGTGTGTTGTGTGTGTGTATTGTGTGTTGTGTGTGCAATATTGATCAATTTTACAGTCGCCAGATATGCCGCAGTGGCAGAATGACTACATGAGAGGAACAGGAATGGAGATGTATACAGAATGCCTGTCACCTGCGCTTCACGGCCTCACCTTTCCCGAAGCTGCCGAGTTAGTAGCTAAGTCGTTTTTCAGGACTTCTCTCTCTCTCTCTCTCCTCTCTCTCTCTCATCGTCTACTCTAGTGTCATCTCGTACGTTTAATATATAGTAGAGCCTATATGTGTTTTGCAATTGCTTTACGGCAAGACTACAAGATGGCAAGATGGCGTCTTGTGTCTGTACGACTGGGCGAGTCTTAGGTTTTGCTTAGTGAGATGTTTCTTGAATACTTGATGATTGTATCCTTTGGGAAGTATAGTGACGTTGTTCTGGCGAATGCGTCTTCTTCTTCGTTCTGTACAGATGTTCCGTGCATAGTCTAGACGGCGCTTTGCCGTATGCAATGAGGCTTCTGCATACGAAACACCGCGCATGTTTTATCATCTATGCATGTTTGTGAATCGGTCTTTGATTCCTTTGATCCCCGGACGGTCGTTAGCCGTAGTAAAGAGACTAGAGTTTAATGAACTGTCATGGCCGCCGGTCACGCAATACACCATAGACTTTAATATCACTAAAGTCTATGCAATACACGCAGACGGCTTTAGTTCATCTGCCTTATTACAGGGATCATTCATTGCTTTGTCTGTTCCACTACGGCCAAATATTAGAACTAGGCCTATAGAGTGGACAGTGGACACTCGTATTTTCAGCCCGGCTCTTATCTGCCATAGACTCCCTGCCATCTGGTTGTCCGGCTTTATGTCCTCGATTCGACCTGAATATTGTGTGATTCTGATTTGGTGTGCCATCGGCTGATGCTTCCGTGCATTCATTAAGTGGCGCTATAGAAGTTAGGCTATATTAGGTCTGTGGCATGGAGGGCGCCACAAGCCAAATATCGGGTGGGCCAACATGGCCTGTTTGAAATTGAACAATGCAAGGACTAGTGCTACAGTAGGCTATAGATATGCAAAAATTCAGAAGAGCGATGAAACGAATTAAAACCACATATTCGTGTGTGCCCATCTTTGCTGTGCCAAACCGTACTAGAATTGTCAATATATTCTGTCTCAATTTTTTTCTAGAGCTTTCGAAATGCCACGAAAAAAAGTCTTTCAGAAATCTATTCTCTGTCAAATGTCTAAAAAATCAATCGAGAGATAAGATGGCGCTTAAGAGAGCTGGTTTCTTCTATTACAGGTTTTATAGACCAGACGAATATTATAAAATTGATACCCTGTTTGAAATTGGACAATGCAAGGACTAGTGCTACAGTAGGCTATAGATATGCAAAAATTCAGAAGAGTGATGAAACGAATTAAAACCATGGAGGGCGCTACAAGCTATATATTTGGTGGGCCATGGCCCACCTGGCCCACCCTGTTGCGCCCCCATGGTCTGTTGTGTGCAGCCGGATATAACGAGGCACGTGAGTTCAATTGATGTGTTCAGTTGAGTTAGAATTCGGTTCATCTTGATGATTCATTTTCCAATTGCTTTATTCTGCAACAGGCACTTTTAGGCCACGCCTGTCACGCATTACTCATTTCTGGGACGGAAATTACGGGTTGCAGTTGCCATAGCAACCTTTGTTGTCATCCATTGTTATGCTGTGTGTTTTTTAAACATGTCATTGTTTTCGTTGAGAAATATTCATTGCAGATCAAGCACATATTGTGTGCTATAATGATAATGATCATGTATAATCATGTAAGATGTGATCATCTTGTATTATGGATTGACCACATTAGAAAGGAGGGGAGAGAAGGGATTTGATAGGGACGTACAAAATAATGACTGTTAAAGTAGATGTGCCATACGTTAGTATGTTTCAAGCTATGGCTCAATTTCTGATGAATTTAGACCAGTTGGACTGTAATCAGTGGCATCTCCACATGGGGGAGGGGGGTGGAGGTGGAATGGTGTGTGCCCCACTTATGCCTGGCCTCTTAGTGGCCCTCCAGTTGGTACCTATACTCACTACTACATACCTAGCAAAAAATAGTTGGCCTGTATGCTTAGCAGTTGCCATCCCAACGGGCCCCCCAAATGCCAAACCCTGGAGCCGCCACTGTCCGTAATCTCTTGCGTGTTGATAACATTTACAAAATTGCAGATGCGTGGTGCCTTTGAAGTCCAATGTAATCTAGAGTGATAACTGTGGGCAGTGATGCCCAAGGCGTCACTCGTCGACCACACGCCAAATTAATGCCAATTTTGGCCGGCCAAAGAAGCTTCGCCCGATTGAGTGGATTCTCGTGGACCGCTAGAGGGGCATTCTCGAAATTGCTTCTTGTAAAACGTTCGCACATCGGTCACAAATTTCTGCAATTTAAACCAGATATTCGCGCTCGCGCGTCACTTGTTCGCATCCTGTTGGATTGCAGCGTTAAGGGTTCGTACTTATCGATTGGCTTTTGTGCGACGTCTTGTTTGACCGTCGTTGAGAGTTATTAGTCAGTCCTCTCTGTTTGCTGGTATTTCGACTTTTGTGCTTACTGCGGCGTTTCTTGCAGGGCTTGCTTCCTTAAGCTGAAGTTGCTGCTGATCGCGGTCGAATCGCGGGCCGAGGACGGCTCCGAAAGCAGCATCTGCATCAATCCTGGTCCGAACGTCAAAATCGATGCGAACACTCGGGGGTTCTTTTTCGCCGAATCGGCAGACGACGTAAAAAGGTTTGATTGCAGCGAACGGCCCTCTCTCTTTCTGGTTTGTAAGGGAGGAAAAACAGATCGATCAGAAATGACCGGCCACAATGTCGTCGTCGTCATGTCGTGTTTAAGATTTGACAAAGCGAAGGATCGTATCATCGCAGACGAAGAAACATAATTGCCGTCAATAATATAATTATTCTTCAAGCAGAGTCTAGGACAGAACCTCAGAGACTAAAGAAAATTCCTGGCTTCTGTGTGTGTTTTTGAAAAATTTTAAACCAATATTTTCTGTAAAAATCGTCATGTTTATTAATTAGAACGAGTAGTCACGTGATAAGCATTCCTCTGCATAATTATTACTTGGTCTGATCTGATGTTGGTTTTTCATTATAGTGAATTAGTATAAGTACTTTATATATTCTTCGTAATGATTTTGCCTTTATATCCTGAACCAGGTTAGCTGGTTACTAAGTTCTGTTGGACATGGTAATGTCCATGACAGTGTGTGTGTGTGTGTGTGTGTGTGTGTGTGTTATTCTTGTGGTTAAATGTAGGGTCCTGTACTACTGCAAACTGTGCCATGGAGATGCAAGCGATTTCAAAATTGTCAAAAAATGCCGATGTAAAACTATTGGTAAGTTAACCTGACAGTTCCATCTTTTCTAAGGTTTCATCAGATTGCCAATTATGTTATTATTATTATTATTATTATTATTATTATTATTATTATTATTATTATTATTATTATTATTATTATTATTATTATTACACTGACAGTTTGTCATGCTCATTAAATAAGATGTCATTGTGAGGTATGGGATCAAAATTCCAGAATTCCTTAGAATATGAACATTTTTTGCCCACATTTGAAATTCTATGCGTTTTTTGTGTATTTAGGATACAGGAATTGTGTATTTGAATGTTTATCTAACACTGTGGACGTAGATAAGTGTTAAGAAAGTTGCATGAAATAAATAGATCGCGCAGTTCTTCAACTGCCGTTCAAAGTGCGCCTGATTTTGCAGTGACGCCAAAAAAGACCGGCTTAAATCATCTTTCTCGTCAAGAGAAGTCTTCTGCCTCCGATCATGGTATTAGTCTGCCTTTTAATTTGCCTTCTGCTTCATCTTGTAACTGTAGTGTAGCATTTGTATAGTGCCTTTATAGTCGGAGGTACTGGTGGCTTTGGAGTCACACGATAGAAAAAGTGAGACTTTGGCTTTTTCAGTGAACAGAGTGGGGGAGCAAGAAGTGAAGCCCGAATGGATGAAGTCAATGCATTCCAGCGATAGGGTCCAGTCACTCCGAATGCTTGACGCATGAGTAAAGGCAGTGCATGATGATCTAGGAAGGTTAACGTCCCTGTGATCAGTGTGCAGTGCAGTGCAGTGCAGGGGACTGTCTGAATAGCTCAGTGATGCAAGAGGGTTCAACTGGCAAGGAACGATGCCAGAAATTGAAGGCCTCCGTTCAGTTTCATAGAACTATCTGGAAACTTATGCAGTTTTATTCATGATCTCGATCATTTTGGTTTCCAAGTTCTCAGATTGTCACGAGGGATGGATTTCAGTTTGGCTGTGTGACATATTCGTATTTGTTCGCATGTAACATAATTTATTCGAAATATTTTCATGTATGGCTGATTTCTAGATTACGTTCCATTTTTGAATCTCAACGGGAAGAAAACTTCACCGCAAAATCGCAAAGGAGGGCCAGAAAGATTTGGAAATTCTTTCTCAAAGTAAGTAAGCAGACATGGTAGTTGAAGCTTTGACTTAACAGTCATCTACTGAACATTGACTTTCAAGATTGAGCAAAAAATGTTATGTTCGAAATAAGTTTCTGTGTGTGTTTTTTTAATATAATTTGTAGAGCATAATAATTGACATCCTTTAACTTCAAAATGAATTCTTCCTTTGTGTTTCATTTCCCTGTTTTGTTTGACTGCTTATCCACCTGCCGTATCATTATGTTGTAATACTGTGATTTCATTTCTGCACATGTCATTTTGTTTGTGTCACATACTGTGTTTATATCTTATCTATAGAAAACTCCCAAATTGTTCAGTTACTAAGTGGCCAGCAGAAAGAAATATGAAAACTGTGAATTATGTTTTGCGAAGCAGCGATGAGTGATGAAGAATTTGTAAAAGTGAGACGGTGCCTTGCATTGTCGCTGATGTGGAAATTCCGGGGATCGGAAAAGATCATCCTTGTTACCCGAAATTCCATGTTATTCAATTTAGTCGAAAGGAACCCACAGAGGCTGGGCTGTTCCAAGTTAAATAGTCTGTTATAGCTGAGGCTGCTCTACAGGGTGGCACAGAAAAAACGGACTAGTCACATTTAGGTTTGCATTTAACTTAGTCCGGGTTTTTTTTGTGCCACCCTGTATATTATCTGAACAAGGCTTTGCTATACAGTGTTCTCTTTTCCAAAGGTATTGGCACGGACTGGAATATTGCTGAATACCAAAATTTGCAACCATGAGGATAGGGAAGCCCCAAAACCCAAAATTATTATGCCTAATAGAAGAGTCACCCGTAACCAGTGCGAACTAACCCCTCCCCCACCCCCAAACTGATCCTCCGGTAAATCAACCCTTACCCTCTATGACTTGTGGAATTAAGTGATTGGATATGAGGCAAAGCAATTGCAGACAGTTGTTGTATCTCGTAGTCGTAGTGTTTTCTAATCTGTTATGCATGCTTCTGGTGTGTCAATTTCATCTCGTAGCTTTGCCAATCTTGTGATCTTGTGTGTCTTCCAGTTATTATTTTATTTCTTCTGATTGCAGTTCGAGTCTGAAGGCTCTGATGTCCGAACAGCGGCCCGATGTGTATAAGGATTTTTTTACTAAGAAGTAGGTGGCCAAAATTAAATTACTTCAAGCTATATTTGGGGAGGGGGGGTTGAACCATTTTTCCATTTCGATGGCAGATGTTGTATGGCTGCCTTGCTGTGGCAAATGCGTCGAACGTGGAATTTACAATAAGGTGATTTCTGTATTATGCATCGCGCTATTTTGTTTTGTTGTGCTTTCATGTTATTTTCATGTAAGATCCCTTGATAATGTAATCGAGGGACAGCAGGCAGTGACTGCGAAATGGCAGGGTCTTGTTAATAGAAGGGCATTTGCTTGCATTTCTCTTCTATTTGTGATATGACTTTCTTTGCTTAGAGTTGATTTGATTCCGTTTCTACGTTGACTGTCTTAATTCCGAGATACTATTCAATTGTTCCAGTTGTAGTTTTTGCATTTCCAGTTTTTCAACCCATGTCATTTTCACTGCCAGTTGAGTTGTCATTGAGATTTTCTGCGCGCTCGTTGGAAGAAAGTACAGTAGAACTTCTTTATAACGTACTTAACAGATCTGTAAAATTGAGTACTTTATATCCGAGGTACAATATAGCCAAGCCAGTTAAGCGTTTTGTATAAAAGTCTATACTATTTGACGCCACTGTCGTACTAGGAGACAGTTTTGGGTTGCTTTTTGCCGTAGGTCTTCGAGTCCTGCGGGAGCTGCGCCATTAGTCAACTACAAATCCTTGAACCAGTGGAAGGTTGATATTCACACTGATCCAGCCAGTGACCCACGAAAGTTTGACTCCACTGGAATGTTCCACTGGTGTCCTGCTCAAGCTATGTCTTCAAGTATTATTGTAGGTTATTTTCTTTTACTTTATCAACATTCTGGTCACATTCTTTCTGCTATTTCCTTTGAAGGTTCTTTCAAAAAGACGAATCCTCTTATTTAGGGATATTCAAATCGTGGCCCGCGGACCAGATCCGGCCCGCCAGGGGGTGTGAATTGGCCCATGAAGATACTGGAGCTACAACTTTTTTCTAATACTTGTGCAATATTGATAAATGACAACTATTGCTTTTGAAAAGAACACCTGGCCAACGGCCACCAGTCATAAAAATTTGACCATTCATAGAATTTAATCGAATACTCTCTGTTCTTAATCAAATTGTGAACCCATGTTTGAATGTGGACTTGTTTGTAATTATAAGTATACCTGCTGGTCAATGGCTCAATTGGTAGAGCATCTGCCCTGCCTGGCACAGATTGAAAATCAAATGCTTTAGGCTGATGACTAGTTCTTTTCTATCAAGGCATTATATGAATGTGAGATTTCATTTTATATTGTGTTAATTTTATTGTGCGTGGAAGTTTGTTTTGGGTTGTCATGACAACAGAGACAATTTTTTAAAAGTTCGTCTTAACTCGCTAAAGGTTACGCTCCGTTCTCTCTTCTTTACGAAACAGACGAATTATGTCGTTTGATGTCTTTTTTTAAGACGCGGGAACAGGCGGCCATGACAGTTCTCAGCAACCACGTTGTCGTCTGTCTCTTTGCCGACTCGCATTCAGCCGTCATAGGACTTCGTAATCTCATCATGCCGCTCCGAGCGAGCAACTTCGAGTACGACGAGCTGAAGCACGTATTGCTCGTCGGCGACAAAGAGTACATCCGCAAAGAATGGAAGAGTATCTGTAATTTCCCAAAAATCAGCATCCTCAGTGTAAGTTGTGTTTAGCTGGCTGCTTCTGCCATAGTATGTCTCTAAGCCAGTTCTTCGCTCATTGGCAACCTCGGCTGTGCAAGGCGCATTGTTTGCCTATTTTGCACGGGATATTTTAAAAGTTTTTTAACAATTGTATAGAGTAGACTGTAGGTATGTTAATGTTATGTTCATTTATTTGCATAGATGTTCAATAGGCCTAACATGTTTTGCTGTTTCCAACTCTGACCGATCTCTGGAATGACCTGGCCTTTAGCAGATGGACTCAGAGAACCATCTGTTGATACCTTTTTAGTATAAGAACTGTTGCTATGAAAGTACATTATTAATATTATTGCTATTATTATTATTATTATTATTATTATTATTATTATTATTATTATTATTTCAAGTTCAGAAGCCTGATTGGTTGGCTTACGCTTCTCCTCGTTTGACTTGACTTAGGATCGTTTATTATTTTCCGATGTCGTCTGCTTGTGTCGCCAGGGGTCACCACTCAACCGTGCCAACCTGCGGGCTGTTCATATCAACATGTGCGATATGTGCGTCATCTTGTCGGCGAGGAACTCGACCGGCGACGACAGCAATCTTGTCGACAAGGAGGCGATCCTCTGTTCGCTGAACATCAAGGCGATGGCGTTTGACGACACGCACGGCCTGCTGCAGACGAACGCCCACGGCGGACCAGGTATGGCGGCAGTTCCCTAAGGCACGGAGGCCAGAATTATTACGATCGATGATGATTCGCAGTTCTCGTTAATCTATCATATTTTGTAAGTCTAAAAATAATTAGTATATATATTTGGTTAACTTTGATTATTTTCAGCAGTGTCTTGGGAAGGAGATGATCCAGTGTTTTATACAGGCCTGTTAGGAGGGGAGATTTCTCCACCAAAAAAACCCTCAAAATTCCCCTCCCCCCCAAATCTCAGCACTTACTCAAATTTTGCATTGAACTGTGTCTTTTCCTCTCCAACCAAGTCGACCCCGAAAGCCTCAATTCCCCCCCCCCCAAAGGCCTGGAGTCTGGATAAAACACTGAGATGATCTATATTCATCATTAGCCTAGCTACATGTGCAGTCATGTACTACAGTGGCTTTTATAATCTAGCGTGACGTTTTCATAGCATGACTTTCCTCTCATCCCCAAAATTCTGAACTTTGAGGAATTTTACATTTCATAACATTGTGTGGTGGAAAGTGTTAAAATGATTAGTATATTTCTTCTTGTACTGATTACATTACAATTACACTACAACTGATCGCAGAGCTGTTCAGATGTGTTTACTGTGGTTGTGTGATATTCATGTGCTGATTTTGTTGGACAGCTTTCCTTCCACCCGGCCACAGCTTAGCTTCTCAGACGCCTGTGACCTCCAAGTCCGCCAAATGCGGTGTAACGTCCGGTAACGACATTCCGATGGTCACAGAACTAGGTCAGTTCACCAGAACGCGTTGACTCTATTGTTGAGACCTGGCAACAAAGTACCATGTGACTATTTCAGAGAAGTCAAACAAATAAAACCATACTGCAAAAAGTGAAACAAAGGAACTCCGTCTGTTTGGACACATACACAGCGGTGGCTTTAGGATTTCGCATGATGGTGGTGGTGGTGGTGGTGGTGATGATGATGATGATGATGATGATGATGATGATGATGATGATGTTTAACCACGTATGTTTTGCGTGACTTTATCTTTTGAGATTGTTGCTGGAGAGTGAAATGTTTGCGTTTTCCAGGTAATGACGCAAACGTTCAGTTCCTTGATCAGGACGACGACGATGATCCCGACACGGAGCTCTACATGACCCAGCCGTTTGCCTGCGGCACAGCGTTTGCAGTCAGCGTTCTTGACTCGCTGATGAGCACCGTAAGTTCAGCACTTTTTAGGCTCTTTGGAGCATCCATCAATGTGTTTTCTTCGATTTTATCCTGATGCTAATCTAATCTTAAACTTCTATGGCGCCTCATCGTCAACATGCATGGAAGCATCAGCCGAATACAATTCCAGGAGGATAATTATCAGGTCGGACAACATAGGTCAGCATAGTTTAATTTCATATCACTTAGGATTCTTCACTTTGTGAATGACTTAAGGTGGCTTTTCTTTTATTGTGTGCTAATTCATAATGATTCATGAAAGGGAGAAATGGGGATGAAATGGATACAGTTTGCTTCGTGCAACCGAGGTATCGCAGGTTTGAATCTGACTTCTGGTGCGTTACCATCGTGACGCTAAACAAATGAAAACTACGGTTTAAAACTTTAGATTGCGATATCTTTGTGTAAACTTCCATTTTTTTGTTGAGCACGGTGATTTGAGCTGCACTTTTTTTGCACTTGACTATATTTAGTGCTTGCACACAATTGTGCCTGAGGCCTTGTTCTTGAAAAGTTCGAGTCGGTTTGTCAGTTTTAGAGATTGACAACAGCAGTTGGCGTTGCTCAGAGTAGATTTTCCATTCGGTGTAATCCAGTGTTTATTCTAGGCCTTCTCTGGGGGGAATTACCCCCCCCCCCAAGTTTTAAAATCCCCTCAAACATGTTTCATATGTTGGCTGTGGGGATGGAAATTCCCCCCCAAAGTGTGGAGACTCAAACCTTGTCTCCCCCCAAACATTTCAAAATCCCCCCCACCAGTGTCATGGTGGCTAGCATAAACACTGGTGTAATCGTAATTTCGTTCGGTCTTTTTGATTCTTTTTGACTTTAGACTTATTTCAACGACAACGCGCTGACGTTGATTCGAACTCTGATCACCGGCGGCGCTACGCCGGAGCTGGAACAGATCTTGGCGGAGGGAGTGGGCATGAGGGGCGGTTACGTCACTCCGGAGAGCACGGCCAACAGAAACCGATGTCGAGTCGCTCAGATCGCACTCTACGAAGGTCCATTTGCTCAATTTGGAGTGAGTTCAAGTCTTTTAGACCAGCAGTAGGCCTAGTATTCAAATGGCGGCCAGCAGGCCAGATCCGGCCCGCCATGATTGTGGTGTGAAATAAATAATAGTAATAATTATGCACTTCTATAGCACCAGTTCTAAAACCCGAGGTTATCAATCGATGGTACTTCAAATCCATCTGCAAAACAATGGCACGCCATGATACTGAAATGATAAATAATTTCTTTCTAATACCTAATAGATATTTTTAGATGTCTTATTTTCAACTTATATGTCTCTATTACTTCTTAAACTATATATTTTTCCAAAATCATCTGACCCCCGGGCACCAATCATAAAAAATTTGGCCTTAATAAAATCTAATCGAATACTTAGATGTATTGATGGTCTAGACTGTAAAGCTTTAGACCATCAATGTTGAAATGCAGAAAAATTCTTTACCAGCAGTGTGTGGGTAGGTGGCATGAGTTAAGACTGAACAGTAATTAGTGAATGTGTGAGGAACACTGATTGACAGACAAGCTGTTTTCGCTCGTCGGATACCATTTCTTACTCGGAAAAATGTCGGTGTGCCCCCCCCTCCTCCCCCGCTTTTTGGGAACTCTGGCTGCGCTGCTGAGAGGCATTTACAGTCGGTTGAAATTTTCAGGATGGACGAAAGTACGGCGAGCTGTTTGCATACGCCCTGCGTACCTTTGGGATACTCGCCATCGGTCTGTACCGATTCCGTGACTCGACGAGCACAATCACCCTGAACCCGTGCGCCAAACGCTACGTCATCACGAACCCACCGGACGACCTTCCACTGCTCTCGTCTGACAAGGTCAAATCTTATCTTACTATCCGTCGTTTAGAAATTCCGAACTGCCGTACAGTATGAGAAATGATGGTTTAATCTTAATTTGTTCAACTAAACTTGACAAGCAAAAAATGGTCATCTATATTTTTTCCTGATAAGCAAAAATAAGGTCGTCATCTCCTATATATTTTTTCCTGACAAGGAAAAAAGGTCGTCACGGCCAAGGGGGTTTTGACCCCCAAAATCGCGTCCCAAAATTAAAAAGTTCATAGAAACAAATTAAAAATATTTTGTTTTCAGCAGCCAAGGGGATTTTAATCCTCAACCTCCTGGCTACGCCACTGAATTGTGGCAATGCGGCTCCCCCAAGTTTTTGAAGATTGTCAACTGCGGCTCGCACCTTCTATATGGGCTTGGCCACCTCTGCCGTAGTCAAAATAGATCACCTGTAGGCTTTCTCTTTCCAGGTGTTCTGCCTGAGGCCATTTGAAATCGTCGAACGCCAGCCGCCCACCCAGCGCAAGAAGCGGAAACGAAGGGGCAACAAGAACCCGAACGACCCGACCGCCGGCGATGGATGACGACGCCGCTTTTCAAGACACCGACGGTGTCTTTTGCGTTTATGTGTGACTTGCGGTAGCCGTGTTATTACTGGCGGAAAAGTGACGCGTCCGGGTGACTGTGTGTATTTGTGTGAAGCAGTGTCCTATGACACGACTGACGTATATATACAGTCCTATCCTCCTCGAGATAGGCTGCGTACATATGTACGTACGTACGGACGGGGAGTCTCTGTTTTTTTTAAAGCTTGGTGCTCAGACTGATCGTACTCAAACTTGTGCAATACCGCCTCTCCCAGTTCTCGTCTGTTACCCACCAAACGGTTCTACTCAGGTTGGTTTGTTGGTCGGATGATCCGATTGGCTCAGTTTTTTTTTTAAAACCCGAATCTCGATCTTCTTCTGCTGCTGCTGTTGCTGCTGCTGATAAGCTGAACCATTTCAACCTCAATCGTCACGTATGCGGTTAAAGTTTTCATCACCAGAGACAGAAAAATGTAATACGTCAAGATTTCCACAGAACTTTTTGAGGAATGTAAAACACTGATGGCTACGAGTGCACAATAAGATTCGATGTGTTTACAAGATAAGTGAGGAATTGCAACGGTGTAGTTCATTTGCACTTTTTTGTAATCAGGCTAAGGTTAGTGATAAATGATATACTGTAAATTGAAGGTTTTCTTCATCGCTACCAACTATAAATTTTCATAAAGTTTGAATGGTTGTCTGCAATGTTATATCTAAAAATCTGCTAGAAAACATGGTTGTGTGTGATATATTTAGTAATTTTACTTGACATCTCTGCAAACTTGTATAAGATTTACTGGTTGAAACATATGCATGTTGATTCAGAACGGATTGTATATTGACAGAATGGGGTTATGCGAAAGTAAACGTAAAGCGATTTAGACAGTTCCACGAGTTTCTGTTGAATTGTCATCGTTTATATACCGTATGTAACCATTCTTTAGTTACATGTAGCACAGCTAGGTTTTGATATGTTATTTTTATAACTATCCCAGTGGTTGTACATAATTATGTGAGTGTTGTGAATATGATGAGAGCAAATTAACACGTGCTCTTCCTGTTCAATGCTTTTAGATTATATGATTGAATCTCGAGAGAAAACTTTTAAGATTCCAGATGTTACAGTCAACCTAATCTTTTTTCACTGATGAAAGCCTTTGCCTTGTTTTGCAAATGCTAAAAAGATTCTACTCTTATTTTAATCGTGTAACAATAAATACTATGAAAAATATTTAGAATAAATGGTTTCAAGCAACAAAACCATTGTTAGGGTTTTATTATATTATATTAGTATTGTTGCTGAATTGCAGTCAACCCCAGATCATTATTTCAAGAGAACTCTAAATTTTCAACATGCACACTCAAATTGTGTATAAAATAAAAAAATGGGACACAATATAATGTTCATGTTAGAAGTTCCCATGACACTTCATAAGAGCAAAATAGGTTAATCCACTAAGACACATTTCACAACAATATCCAATGATAACAAAAAACAGTAAAATAAAGTCCTTGGAGATATTTACATCTACAGTTATCATTTATAGCACCTATGGGCAATTTCTTTTAAAGGATCACATAAAGGGTCCATTATTACTCATTATTTTAATTGTTTAAAAAAAATGATAGCAACAGAATGTGAACAACACAGAAATCTAATAACGACCAATAAACAACCAACTTGAATGAATATGAATGAGTTAATCTAACAAAGATCAAAGACTCGAGCAAAAGACTCGAATACATCACTGTAAATATAACTCTTAAATCTCTAAAGCAAGGAAAGTTTAACACTTATACAACAATACAACAACAACAACAACAACAACAAGTAGAAAAAAAGATGTGAAATCTACAGTTCTACACAAAGCATTTCGAACATCAGTTACCACAATATCCAGATATTAACATCAATATAAATATTTGGCAAATCTGCAGTATGTTTCAACTACTGATACTTTCTTTGATTATGCATTTCAAACATATCTAAGAATCTGTTAAAAGAACATTTAAATGGAATGTCTGATCTCGTCTACAAGTCTTTGTCACCGATTTCGGTGAGGTCATACTCCAAGAGATTCCTTTTGCTTGACGACGATGACTCGGCGTTGGCCTTCAACGCAACACTTTTCGCCTTGCAAGAGGTTCCCAGATCCGTCCAGATGGCGGCCTGAAGTGGATCGACCTGACACGGTACACTGGAAGCCACGGGGCCGATGTGGGTCACCACAAATGCCTGTCTCCCCAGGTGGATGGGCGTCGCATCTGAAACCGAAAACACTGGATTTTTAACAATATTACGCCAAAGAACCTCTATAAAATTCAATGCAAGGAACCATAAAATTAAGCGAATTGACATCAGAGTTGAATATCTAGCAGATGTTGTAGAAGATTAACATTGAGCAAATTATATCAACCACGTTTGACCGTACCGTACAAAGGAAATACTTGTGTACCAGAGATGCATGGTAAATGGATACTAGCCCTAAAATACTTGTACACTAGTTAGCATTTAGCCAGTGGCGTATTTACCATTGGGCCATTTTGGCCATGGCCCCCCCCTTTGGTCTTGGCCTAGCCTGTCCTCAGACCCCCATTATAGGCTCGCGCTTCGCGCTCGCCATGGGCTGGCCCCCCCTTACCAAAATTCTAAATACACCACTGCATTTAGCAATGCATCCACGTTTATTTAAGAAGAATCTACCATTGTCAGTGAGGTCATCATAGTAGGACAGGACAGTGCTGGGCTGATCATCAAGGTCCTTCACTGCCAGAGAATCCTGTAATCAAATTTTAAAGAGAATTAAATAACATGATGCATAATTATTATTATTATTACTATAAACGATAATTTATATAGCGCTATATGCGTAGCGAAGGCCATAGTCAAGAGCACTTTACTATATCACATAAATCACATTGTACAAATTGTGCATCACTCTTATGCATGATTCTTATGCATCCATATCAGAAGGAAACCACTTTTCATTACTTCTGCTGAACAACAAGATACATATGTAGATACAATACAGCGCGATGCCCCATTACAGTAATTGGACAATCTCTTTTGTAAAGGAAAAATTTGGCAAAAATTGTAAAAGACCATGATAAAGATGCTCAACCAGAAATGTTCTCGAGAAGAGGAACAAGAGACTATGCCTCTAATTCACAAATCGTATAATTACTCCCATAGAAGCCCCTAATCATCTTACCTAGAAGAAGAAAAAGAGCAAACACATAATTATATGCAAATATCTATTATAGTGTTAAGTCTAGATGGAAAACTAAAACAACTCGACACCCTGCTTGACGAGTATTCGCTCGTTATGTCGACCGAACTGCAGACGGATGACCGGTTCATGCTCGCCTTGTCCGTGACATCCTCCCCCTCCTCCGACCTCCGCTGCTTATTTAGCGCAAGCGGATGGTCCAGCACCCAGCTCAACCTGTTGGAAATCAACAAAGAGTCATATCCAAAAGTCGACAAATTCATCGCGCTAAAGCTTGTCATGTCAAAAGCACATATTATAAGGCAAGGTGCAAGACTAAATAATAGCTCCTGTGCTATGAACTAACTTTAAAATAGTAATTAGTTACCATGCAAACCGACAAATGGTGACATTCCTACTACAGTATATATAAATTACAAAAAAGGCACTTCCATATATAAGTATATTATATTTATTTATTTATTTATTTGTACATACCCGGTATGTATATCTACAGCCAAGTGGGGGAAAACAATCTGTGTGGCTGGCCCCTCCTCAAAGTGACCTTAATTCTAGGCTGAAGAAAGTATATATATATATATATATATATATATATATATATATATATATATATATATATATATATATATATACAGAGCAATAACAAAGATATATATATATATACAGAGCAATAACAAAGAAGCTATATAATTTCTCCATTATACTACATTACAATGAAACATTGTTTTTACGGTTGTATGTACTTCGATTCTGCTGTCTGAACTGAAAGCAATGAAGCAAAAACACTAACTTGATGTCTGGCAAAGGAGGAAGAGGAGGGTGAGACGGAGACACCGTAATGGAACTGGAGCAGTCGCTGCTCTCAACCAGTTCCCCGTCGTCAACTCCAGCCTCTGGGTCACTGATCATGCTCACCCTAAGTTCAAAGGTCAAAAATCAACCTCAATAAGATTCATTAAAATAAACATCAGAGCTTTCCAAACAACCAGAAATGGGTCATACTAAAGACGGTCAAATTGTTCAACGCAAAAGGCATTTCTGTAAGCTGTTCCACTACAGCAGTAATCATGCGTATTATAATATATAAAACTTATCGTAAAACTTAAACCTTATCTCTTTGTCAATACACAGTAATTTGCTGTGGGAGCGCTTCTGAGTGATTCTTCAGAAGAGGCACTATAGAAATATTTTGTTACATTACATTACATTACATATAGATAAATATAATATAATGTAATCAGCAGTTCTAGTTCCATAGACGTAGATAGTGAGCACGTAGATGGTGACTCAACTGTTTTGCTTCGTCACCACTGACGGCTGAGCAGTCTGGCGTAGTGGCCGCGCTCGATGGTACAACCATACCACCTCAAACAGAATAGATCCAAAAATCTCCCTAAGTTTCATAGTAATAAATGATGGTCCACCTCTCCCTGCCCTTCCCTATGCTTCCCCTTATCTCTGATCTCACTCCAGACATCATCATAATCGCCATCAATACCACCACCACCATCATCACCATCACCAGTGATGTCTTAGTTTTACAAGTAATTAAATTTTAGTGTTTAATTTTAATTTGTCTTTAAAGCTGCTAGTTTAGTTTCTATTTAGTTTTCATTTGGTTAAAAATTTCAGTTTTAGTTAACTAAATCGAAATAATTTTAGATTTTATTTCGTTAACTAATATCAACACCGATCACCACATCATCTTTTGTCCCTCATCAAATACCGGTAGTACAGAACATCACAGAGGTGTCAGCCTCACCAACGACGGCAGCGTACAGTGAATGAAGGGTGTTGTTCGCTGGAATGGTCGGCAGGACAGACACTCCGGAATGCTGGGACATCGACGGCCCGTTCAAGGCCTCGATCAGAGACACGGCCTCGTATCCGGATGGGATCCCATCCTGACCGGGGCTTGGCTCCTCGTACATGTCCATCTGCAAACGGACAAAAGAAAGAGACGCTGACGACAGAATTTCTGATTTTCAACTCTCGAACAAGTTAACTGACGGTAAACTTTCAGCCAATCTTAGGAAAACTGTTCTCAGTGCTCAGATCCGGCTGTACAAGCTCCGAGAAGCGGGACAGGACATGAACAGTAACATTGCGTGAAGCTGGCTGTAGTACTGTATTATACTGCATAAATACCATGGGCATAAACTTTTATTGGGCCTCTTGGCTTGAGCACACACCCACCCCCCAACCCAGCCTTTTCATCCAAGTTTACACCAATGGTAGATACCATTCACATTTTTACATACACTGTATTTCAAAATCATGAATTCTGGTTCAAACAGAAAGTCAAGAAATTTAATTCTAAACACGAGGAGTAGCAAAAGTTCTGATATTATTGAGACAGACGCATCTGCCTTTAAACAATCAAAAGCATCCATTGTTTGGGGGAAAAACTGAAAGAACGAAAGAGGATCTAAAAAATGGTTGTAAGAACTTAAAGACAGACGAAATTATTCTGGTTAACCGTAAAAATATCCAATGCTATCAACGTATCGATAAACAGTCACACCATCGGGTGAATTCCAATTCCCAGGGGACACGGGATCTTCCGTCGAATAGCGCGGATCTGCAGCAAGGCGCAGAACTTGACGCGACAGATCGGGCAGTTGCTGGCCTGATAGCGCAGGTTGTCGGCACATCCGTTGCAGAGACAGAGATGTCGGCACGGAAGGATCAGAGTGTCGCGCGTCTCGCACATGCAGATGACACACTCCGACCCGCTGTCCTCGAGGTCATCGTCCAACTAAAACAAAGAAGAAAATTACTCGACCTCACTGCCAAGAAATTTTCAGCTCTTCATAAACAAGCCGGTTGTGGTTTCAGCATTCAAGTTTCCCTAACCCTAACCCTAAAAATCTTAGAAGACTCCATCAGAACCCAATAGTTCATGTTTAAAACTTGCACAGTTAATAGATACATGCCCTGGCCTATGCTAGAAGCAGTCAAAGTGGATAGGCTAAAAAACACACCCTGATAAATAGATGTAAATATATCTTCAAAATAGTAACGAT
The DNA here is from genome assembly GCA_018105865.1 of Metaphire vulgaris. Classification (NCBI taxonomy): domain Eukaryota; kingdom Metazoa; phylum Annelida; class Clitellata; order Crassiclitellata; family Megascolecidae; genus Metaphire; species Metaphire vulgaris. The sequence goes on along the minus strand of CM030838.1, from coordinate 18,322,613 downwards.
TTTTGATTCAACATGCAAAAATCACCTTTGTTCTCTCGACACTTTTGTTTTCAATTCCGTAAATTTCCTGAAGCAGATATCCAAGTCCGTCGACCATCTGCTTCTGTTTCAACGGCTTCAACGCATAAGCTCCATCCGGAGACTTTTCGGCCGACGCAAACAGAACATGCGAATGTCCGAAAAAACCTAACACGCAAAATAACGAACACACAAAGATGACTTTGCAAATAACCATCATAAAAGTTATAACAAACTTGCTTGAATCATAAAATCAACATTCTGATGTTAAAAGTGGCAAAAGAGGGAAGCTTACAAGAGTGTAAAGAAAATTTTTTGAGATCATACCTTCCTCTTCAACCACGCATTGTATGACAACAGGGATGACCTCGTTGTCAGAACGATACTGCCACTGTAGAAAAAATATATAATAGTAACTGTCATGACAGATTTGTCCTATGTCTCTCAATAGAGCTATTAGCTCATTAGCTATTACCTCTTTGCTGTATCCTAGGTCGGCCATGTCCTCGGTCCACAATTCAAGGTCTCCTCAAGTGTGCCCGAAGTATAGATACTTTCTATAGTCATACAATGTAGAAACTCTCTATGGTCATAGATACTTACTATGGTCATCTTTCAGAAACAACTTAAAACTCATCTCCTTATCAATAGGCAGTTACATTATACTATGCTAAACTGTTTCAAACAAGTTGAATCAACACAGCTGAAACAAAGAGATAAAGGTCTCTGTGCTATAAGAGCAATGATATTTCAACGTACATCTTCTTCCTTGAACTGCGAAGGGTTAATGAAGTGCGTCGGCTGCGAAAAGACTTGATTGGCCCCTCGCTTGTAGTGGAAAGTCTCCGAATTCATGCCCGTATCACGAGGATGGTAGCTAAAAATATAACAGACACACCACTGTCTTGTACCGACATTAGTCACAATTAAATTTCAGGAATTAAAATCTCCAAAGGTTCAATCAATATGGATGACAACCGGAACAGAAGATCTTAATTCTGCAGTCACACACATTATTATCTCTGATAGCAGAAATCATTCTGGTCAAGACATAATATCATGCACAAATTTATGAAGAACCAATACATGATGGGGCAGGGAAAGATGCAGCAAATGTAGACTTGACATGGTAGAAGTGCAGTGCTGCAACTGGATATCTCTTAATAAACTCAAATTTCTTGGTAGGAATACAAAATCTTGCTTTCATATCAAGCAATGCCTTAGTTAAAATTAATTTCTGTCGCTCTGCCTCTCTCTGTCTCTCTCTCTGCCTATCTGCCTGCCTGTCTGTCCATCTGTCTGTCTGTCTACAAGACTATTCTAATGCTATAAACAACCGAACCATACACACATTGCCTGCTTGTTGACAATTTCTTCCGTAGCAAAGTAGAAGATTGTAATCGCGCATTTGACATCCGTGTCGAAGGTGAACTCAACATTGTAACAGCCCTTAATTTGGTCATTTCCATCACTTTGTAGTGCATGACTATCCTCCAAATCTCTAAGATAAATCATAAGCAACAACACAATCAAGAAGTCAGACCAACAAGCCTTTTTAGATTAAACAGCGGCTAAGAAATCATTTAACAATCAAAGCCGAACCATCGTGTGCCTACTTGACAAATCGAAGGGAATCTTTCCGAATATTGACGAGGCATTTCAACGTCTTTGTCGGCTCTCGTGGCTGTGGTGCAGGATAGGGAAACTGAACAATTCCAAAGCAAATCACACATTGTCACTGTCAAGCATCCACTGCATGTACCCACAACGCCATCAATCCAAAAAACACAAAGCTTTACTGGTTGGCAGATTTTTTAAGGCACTGTGGGCTATAGAGAGATAGAGATAGAGATAGAGAGCGATATGGCACATCATTATTAATTTTCATAAATAAAAAAACTTAATGTCAATAATTCTTAATCCTTATTTCTTATGGATAACATTTGGGGCAAGTATGGAAATTACCGGTAATAGGGTGAAATGAGGGGGTAGCAGATTGGTTGGTAGTTTTATTGGAAGTATAATTGACTACATGTTGAAGAGAAAGACATAGATGAATATTTTTTCATTATTTTTTCCTATTCTTTATTGTGATCTTTTAACTTTCAGTAAACCTATGGAAAAGAGCTAACTGAGCATTGAAACAGAATGACGGATGCTTCACTCTCAAGAGGCATAAAGACATTGAGCGATTTGAAGAAAGAACCAAAAACTAAACTCCGATATGTTTGCATATTCTAAGTAAATGACAGATACTTAACTGCAAATGGCCTGCTACCCAAGAAATTTAAGTCTTCGTTATCACCGAAAAGATAAATGTCCTGTTTGGTTGATTCGAATCTGTCGCCACCCATTACAAAATGATTTGCAAAATAGTACCCTGAAATATAACCAATAGAAAATTCAATCATTCCATTCATCAAATCTTACAACAATTCTATCAAGCAGCAAGCAACATTACCAACATGAAATTGAATGAATTTCAAGTTCATTACAAATAATAATAATAATAATAATAATAATAATCATAATAATCATAATCATAATAATAACAGCAAGGTGCAGAGTGGTTCAATAAGACCTTAAATCTAACCCTAACTCAACCCATAACCCAACAACAATAACAACAACAAGGCTTAGAATGGTTCGATAAGGTCTGAACCCTAACCCCCCCCCCCCCCGCCCCCAACCCTGTGTGATAACCACCATAAATTGCAACCCAAAGAAACCAAGTCTGCCAAGTCTAACAAAACAAATCTACCAAGTCACACAACCCGTTTAAATAATGCAAATATTGTGTATAAGTTGTAGGGTTATACACAAGAGTTACAACAGGGGCTATAAAACACTAATTTACCAGACTTCGGGGGGTATCTATAGGCTCTTCCATTGATTCCTTCAACCTCTGGAGCTCTGGAATTTCTGCGACTGCTAATTAGACCCATTTCGGAGTCTTAAATGTTAAGAATTTTATCCTTCAAACGAACATCTTCGTTAAGCGAAAAATAATCATAATAAATCAATTAAATATAAAAATCATCATCGTCGCTTTCTTGACATATAAACATATTTCCAGAGATTCTATATTTCGCCTTGAAAGATTCAACACGCGTGTAGTTGTAAGTATGTAAAATCTCGTGAATTTATATAGCAATATGGAGGGTACCGCAGTTAACTGTCTATTCTCAAGCGCTCAGTCTCAATTTTAAATAGATATAGCGAAAACATGGGAACCTAGTTATGCAGGATTTTTGGCTGGAACCTCGACTGAACTTTTGGCCGGACCTTTGGCTGTAGAAAGTAAGTAAGTAAAGTAAAATCTCGTAAACTTCTACAGCGCCCCGGAAAGCAGCACAGCAGTAGCTGATCCTACGGTATCAGGCGCTAGATTAGAGCATAGTCCATTCTTTACTATTAAGGAATTTACTTTTATATTCTAAACCGATTTCTCATAGACCTTCAGGCAATTCCGCTAAACAAAGATCCCGTTTTAGCCATTGATCTACTGATTCTGTAAGTGGCCTCAGAGGCTCATAATAACGAGCCTATGACCAGTCTAGGCTATTAATAGACGTCAATGGTGTAAGCATTTACAACATTTACAACATTTACAACTCATTTACAACTTTGGTGTAAGCTCACGAGCGGTTTACTTACTTACATTGTTTAGAAACTGGTCTTGCGGTAGCAGCGTTCGTATTTCTTTTCATCCAACATACACGTGGTTTTATTTTCAATCAGGATCAAAATAAACGGAAAATGAGTTATGTCGACGAATCTGAATTGGATGAGAACAAAGCAAACAGGTGACAAATAAAGGAATTAGGGTCAAATTGATTATCTGAGTCTCACAACACGAGGCCTAATCACTTCTAATTTATTTAGCTCCTTTCGTTGGGAATAGAGCAGGGGCGTCAAGACTTTTTGGGCTGCGGGCCAAATGACATGTCTCCCTTGTCCTCGCGGGCCAAATGCATAAATGCTTGTCAATATTATATTCCAAAATCCGAGCTATCTAAAAATCTGAAGTAAAATGACCAAAACATTAAATGGCCATATACTCATTACATTATTTACATTGATTTAATTGCAACCTATTGTTGTAACTATATATTACAAACCGTATTCTAGTCATGCCTAACAGAAGCAGCTACATTTCAAACTCTGTTAATGGCGAAGAACTGAAGATCAACTTGAAAACATATAAAGTTAGATGATGGCCGATGTAGATGGGGAAGTTGATGAGACATGACATTGCTTATTTTTCACTAGTTTAGCAATGTCTGGTCTTAAACCTGCAGCCAAAGCTACTCTCAAATTTACCGAGGGTTTTGCTAACTAACGCAAGTATGCTAGGTGAGTATATGGCTGCATATATTGAATATAAGTACACGTAGGCCTATATATTTTGACCATTTGATGAAGAATAGATTTTTAAAAAGACTGTGTATCGTGTGATTTGAAATGGCTCGCCCTTTTGGTGGCATTTCAAACCCCTTAAAATAAAATTGCAACAGAATATATTGACAATTCTAGAACAATTTGACACAATGAAGATGGAAGCAAACGAAAATGTGGTTTTAATTCATTTCATCACTCCTCTGAATTTTTGCATATCTATAGCTTGCTGTAACAATAGTCCTTCCTTAGGCTCACCATCTTGTGGCATTTCGAATGCTCTAGAATAAAACTGAGATGGAATATATTGATAATCCCGGAATGATTTGATGCATTAAAGATGGGGACACAAGAAAATGTGGTTTTAATTCGTTTCAAACTTCTCTGAATTTTTGCATATCTATAGCTTGCTGTAACAATAGTTCTTCCATAGGCTCACCTATGTGAAATGAAATGTGGCATTTTGAACGCTCTAGAATAAAATTGAGGTGGAATTAAAAGCGCATTTTCTTGTGTCCTCAAGGTTTTGACACCCCTGGAACAGAGTATAATATAAGCAAGAACAATCTTTGTGAGTAGAATTTTGGGTTGAATGAATCAAACTGCAGTTGGAATTCTTGTAATCATCCGAAAGGTGGTTCCAAGTTAAAGAAACTCTTTATCACTACCACTTGCATTTGTTTGCTATAGTGTTGCAATTGCTTTTTATGCTTTTAGGTTTGTTGTCCGTTCATTTCGAGAAGTCGACGTTTTGATAGTGAAACAAAAGAGTGAAGTTTCATTGAAGGGAAAAGCAAGGATTAAATGCATCAAAGGAAAGGCCAACATCAACGGTTTCCGTATTTATCCAGACGGGCGATATCACTCGGTTTTCTCGCCGAATAGTCACAGCCTCCTGACATTGGCCACTTCCAAGTCTCGTAGCACTAAAAAATTCACTGACAGTGTTCTGAAAGATGAAATTCCATCTTTGAGAGACGATGAGATATCGGAAATTATAAATTTGGCAAGAGATCGCTCTACTGTGCTGGTAATAGAGCGAGAGACGTCGCAGGTGTATGACTTTATCTCGGGATTCAACGGCTTCCAACGTCTGTTTGATGATCTGGTTACTAAGCAACAACAACAACAGCAAGATGGAGTCTTTTCGGAGTCGTTTAAACTCCAAATCGTCGATGATGCGCCAAATAAGATGCTCATGCCAGATTATTATGCAAAAATTGGTTCTCAGTTTATCGAGGATCTTGGTAACTATGCTTTGTTTTTATCGCTTTTCATGACCAGTTTGTAATTTAGAGGATCTTTTACAATGTGTCTTTGTGGCAAGGTGCTTTTGCAAATGCTCCCTTATTGTTGTTATCAGTGCTTTTTTCCTAAGAAAAAAGGATTGGGGACTCGTTTCCAGAGCCGTCATTGAGAGAAATTCCGGGGCCCTGGGCAGAGCAGTGACGGGCTCCTAAAAAGCTTTGACACTTTATTTTTAGTGGTGATGACCATTTTTTAGTTATCAAGTGTCAAAAAGTGGTGATGACCTTTTTTGCTCATCAACAAAAACAGGTGTGGGAATGCCGTACCTGTACGTTCCCAAATGCATTATTACATATCAATAATTATTTGTACAATCTGGCAAAAAAAGGTGTGAGAACGGCGTTCCGGCGTTCCCGTGTGTCCCCGCTGAAAAAGCCCTGGTTGTTATTGATATTCTAATTGAATTGTAATGTTTTATGGTAGTTTGGTAGTGACCTATGTGTCATCCAGCATATCTATGACATATGTTGTGATATGTGCATAGGTTCTAACAAAGCCGCTCCTGTTCTTGTAATATCTGGAGGAAAGGACAGTGGAAAATCCACGCTTTGTCGTTATCTCGTTAACAAAGCATTAAACAGGTCAAGATATTATAACATATAACATATAGGTAACATATTATTTTAATACTTTAGTAGCCAGTCATAGGAAGAGCATGACTTTGTATTTTGCAAACAATGGAAATGTTTATTAGCTCACAGATTTTCTGCTTTTATTCTTTCAACCTTAAATTTGCAATCTGGGATTTGTGTGCATGTTTATATTTTCTACTAAGGTGTAACGACTTTATTCAGTTTTCATTTTCTTATTTTCGATTTTAAAAGTTGAAATTGGGATTGGAAGTCAGCTGTGAGAATTTCGGGAGCATTTTCTTGTAACTGTAATGCAAGTTGTTGTCTGTTCATGTTGTTTCTATTTGTTGCACTGTAGTTGTCCAGCTGTTGCTTTCCTCGATTGTGATTTGGGACAGTCTGAGTTTACTCCATCTGGTTGCATTTCTCTTGTGATTGTATCGGAACCTCTTTTAGGTATGATTTCAAACAGAATGACATCCTCTAAGCAGTTTAGTTCGGAATTAGAATTAAAAAACTTTCTAAGTGCAATTTTGATACAGTTTATTTGCTTAGTGAGCTGTTGAAATTCCATATTCAAAGATTATTTTCTTTCTCATGTTGTGTTTCCTTGGGATTTAAAAAATATTTTAACTCGGCATTCAGTGTCTTGTCTTCCAATTTTGCAAAAATAATAATCAGTTTCAAATAACGCAAAAATAGTAATCAGTTTGGTAACCATACTTTAATATTTAAGTATCAGTTACAAATAATTTAATATTTTTTTCTTTTTAGGCCCTCCTTTCACTCATGTACGTCAACCACTGAGGTTATTAAGATTGTTTTTTAAAGTTAAATTCCTGATCACTTGAGGTAGAAAAAATATAATGAATCAAGTAAAAGAAAATCAAAGTTCAAAATATTTTCTTTAGAATGTTTGTATTGTCATGACTTCAAGTTGTTCAATATGAGTTTATATCCATTTGCTCTGTTTAATTGAATTGCCCGTTAACCTAGTGGCAACAGGTTAATTACCTTGCTTTACTAGCCTTATCCTTCCATGTACTAGCCTTGTTTTTTATTCAACAGCTCCTGCTACTTGGGTTCTACACAGCCTCGTTCCAGTTGTCAATACTATGTCCAGTGCCTGAAACACGTTTATTCCCGTTACTCAACGCTGGAAAAGAAACCTCCGCTGATTGTCAATACCATGGGATGGGTCGAAGGTCAGAGCATCCAACAAACAAAATGACTCATTGGTCATGATAAAGTAGAGAGCTCATGCTGTGAATAATATTAATTAACACATGGCTGCTTGTTGTCCTGTGGCATAAGTGTTATAATATTTTGATGGTTGTGGCGTGGTCTATGATTTTTCTCGATTAAGTTTTTACCTTATGTCTTTGGTATTATTCTTATACTGAGAACTGTTTTTTATGCCTCTATTTATGGCTGAGAAGAACCTCTATTCATGGTCTTATAAAAGCTAAGCTTGTGGTGAGATCATTTTGTAATGAATACTTGGTATTGGCTGAATGTATTTTGCTTTGTTTGCGAGTAGGTTTTCACTTTCTAGAGATTTTAATTTAGGTGACTTTGTAGGTCAAGATTCTTGCATAGTACAAGTGCAAAACTTGACGATTTTGTTTTGCTGGGACATCTTCCGGTGTTTCTTCAGAACATTTTGGTTTAAAAAAATTTCGGTTGCTTTGGTTCAAAGGTTTAGGAATATACTTTCTTGTCGAGACGTTGCTGATCACACGACCGACCGCCGTTGTCCAGATAGAGTCGACACATCTGCGGCAGAACCTTCCTCAATTGCTGCCGAGTTTTGTCACAGAATTTACCCAGGGTCCAGAATTCCTCAGGCAAAAAAGGGTAATAGATTCGTATACTGTTGTTAGTACCGAGAAATTCACAAATAAAGAGTTGAATTTATTCTTGAGCCTTAAACCTAAGAGGCCTCATTAACCTCCTTAGCGTTAATCCCGTACGTGATACGGGCAAGATATCAGTTTCAGAGTAACTAAATTTACGTTGACAAAAATGGGAAATATTTGGCACTGGCGGTGACGTAGACATTTGGGACAGGTAAAAGAGCACCTTGATAAAAATGTCCATTTTAAGCAAAAGAGAATACCACAGGCAAAATTCTGAATGCCAAGCACTTTTGATATACAAGAGATAGTGCCCTAATTTTTGAAAAATCTTCATTACTAGATCCTCTTCACTTGCCTGTCAAAAGTTCTAGCCATTCACACATCTGCCAATACCATTCGCAGTAGTTTAGAAATGTCCAATTTAAGCAAAAGAGAATAAATGTCCACGAAAAAACACGAAATAAAATGACCACAGGCAAACTTCTGAAATCCAAGAACTTTTGATATACAAGAGATAGTGCCCTAATTTTTGAAAATCTTGATTACTAGGTCCTCTTCACTTGCCTGTAAAAAGTGCTAGCCATTCACACATCTGCCAATACCATTCTCGGTAGGTTAATATATAAGCAGTAAGGGCAAATCGCAAACGTTGAAAAGTGCTCAAAGGAGTGAATATATTCTTATGAAATTAGGCACTTTTGACATAGATTGATGTATCTTTATGTCTGTAAAATTTCGTTTGAAACGGTGCAGGCTACGCCATTGGCTAGGATTAGTGTTAGGTCTAATATGGTTATAACGTCGTTTCGCCTCAAAAATATATAATCTAACGCTTTTGGTACGTCATTTTCACAATTATTCTGACGCCAAGGAGGTTAAGGCATTCAGGTTTTAAACATTACTTTGCTCTGGTATTCAGTATCTTCAGCATCAACTAATTGAATTGAAAGTCAGTAATGGTTTTCCTCATTAGCCACCGCTTGACAGTAAATACCTAAGGGAGGTATATAATACATGACTAATAATAGTTATTACTTTCTGGCTTATGCGATTCAGATATTGGAATTTCTTAGGTCTCTGATATTTATTTGAGAATCTGACTGTTTGAAATTATTGTTGTTTTTCTGGCTAGAATTGTTTTATCTTAAGGAACTGCTGAATTTTTTTTAGAATTTTGTTTTGGAATGTACAGGATTGGGACAGAAAAGAAAGTTTGTCAGTCGAATTGGAATATAAGCTATACAATGTGAAGTCAGTAGCTCCTGATCAGCCAGGGTATGAAGAGAATCATGTCTACTTTTTATGTTTAAAGAAATTTCGAAATAGATAAATATAATTCTTAATTAATGACTACCGGTAGTACTATTCAATCATTTAACTTGATGTTGCTCATTTTCTCAGCCTCAGATTTTATAATTTATCATCGCTGTCATCCCTTTATATCCATCCCATGTGAATGACAGCTTAACATCCCACAATATAGAACCCTATTTTGAATACTATATTACTTGAGTTTATAATTTTTATATTGTTTATTGATAATTAAGCATTGTCATATTGCTATGCCCTGTGTATTGCATTTGTGAATTTAAATCGATTGTGTAATTTTAGAACGACTTCATTTATTTGCTAAATTTATGCGATCCGTTTACATTGCAGAAATACGCTTTCGCTTGTACCGGCAAGCTTCAGAGAACTGATGTCTCTCTCGTATGTCGGACAGAGTTTGGGCGATGTCCTAACCGATGAGTTAGTCTCCATTCACGACGTACCGATGCACAAAGTGTCACTGAAGGACGTTGCCGTCAGAATATTTGGTGCTGATATTCACCGATCACACATTCTATGTGCCATCAATGCGTCCATTGTTGCTCTAGGCAGCATTCCAAATGATTTGGTAAGTATCAGTTATATTCAATTTTTTATTGATTGGAAATATTGACCATCTTTTGTTTCTTTGGTTGGGGAGAACTGAACCACTGAATGCATGTGTGTGTGTGTGTGTGTGTGTGTGTGTGTGTGAGAGAGAGAGAGAGAGAGAGAGAGAGAGAGAGAGAGAGAGAGAGAGAGAGAGAGAGAGAGAGAGAGAGAGAGAGAGAGAGAGAGAGAGAGATTGGTTCAATTTGGTTTACTGTCCAGTGACCAAATTACCGTAGTTCAATTTCAGAAGAGTTCAACTCACTGGACTTGGCTACTGGCAGTTTAGTGCATTAGTGGTTTGTGGTACATTTATTGTCTGTAGTTAGAAACTGGTTTAGTAACAAATTCTTGAGTGTACATTCTACAGTTGATCTGTTTAAAGTAATTGATTTTGCAGTTTCAGAAAGACAACCTTCCGAATTTTCCAAAAGACTTGAAAAAAGTTCCCATTGAATGCCTTGGCTTTGGTAGGTAAAGATTCCAAAATGTTTTTTTTTTCATTTTTTCATTCTCTACTTGCAGGTTTTTTAAAAATTATTTATCCAAGGTACTCGGAAATCTTGACATCTTAGAATTAGATATTGATTCATGTGTTATTTTCTGTGGATTTTCTTTTGAATTTAATTTTTTGTGCTTCTTTTTAAAATAGGTTTGGTTCATCATGTAAACGTCGAAGAAGAGATGGTCTATGTGATTTCGCCTTTGCCGCAGTCGGTCCTCAACGGTGTTAACTGCTTGATGTTGGGCTGTGATGGAATTTCAAAACATCTGCTCTTGAAACTCAAGGTTATATTTCTTTATAAATTGCCGGATACAGAAGTAACAAGGCAAGAAGGCTGCAGATTTCATGGCCACAGTTTCAAGTAGCATAACACGTTTTTCTAGGAGGCTGGCCATGCTAACTAAATGGATGACAAGTTTAAAGATTAGGCTTTGTAATGCTTTTAATGCTACTTTGAAATTTGAAATCACATTTAGCAGTCCTGTGCTTTGTGTTTCAGAGTACGAATGAAATGCCGTACGTTGGATATCCAATGGACTGTCTCGGCTGTAGCTCACTAAAGCCCAGAGGCCGATATATGCATCGCAAGAGAAAGCGTAGCGAAACACGTTCTTCTGATTGTTCAAAAACACCAAGAAAGTCGTAGACTTTGATTAAAATGTGGAGACAGTAATAATAAAACTTGTTCAATCAAACACTTAGAAATCCTTTTGTAGGATTCGGAGATCTGTAAAATCAATTGATTTTGCTACTATGAACTTTGTTGTCAAGTAAATCTGGCTGTTTTGATGACAATCTGTCTTTCTACATATAGATGTACACTGTAGTAATATTGGATATTATTAAAACAGTGTATCTGCTGAAAACACATTAAAATATGAATAGGTAGTGTAAATATTTAGTTGATTGCCTTAGACTCAATTTGGCCACTCTATTGAGTCCATCTTTTGAGACTTATAATCCTAGCAAGTTTATACAGTTTTTATACAAGTTTTCACACAGGCTTACTTGGCCTCTTAACTTAAAACCCTAAAATCACACTATTATTAAAATCACATTGTTATAAGTGAACTCTGTCTTGCGCTACATAAGAGTCCCGCCCACCACTGCAGCTGGTGTTCGCAGTAGTCTACTTCCGGTTGTATTGTTTATCATGAAGACGTTTTTGGAGGTGAAAAATAACGACGGAGATGATTAGAATCGTTTCTATTTTCCGAGCGTTTATCTAGCACCTTTTTCTCGATATCGTTTTCGCCCTGTTGTTTCTGCGCCGTTCTTTCGCCTGTCTTTCTCTGCGTCTTGTCATTCTAGACGGTTCGTTGCGTCGATCGATCTGCTCGTTTGCGCACGTTTTTACATCAATAATTTCTCCACAATAACGATATTCGTTGTAATCGCCGTGACGATCAGGCGAATTATGTAGCGCCATCGGACAATTAGAGCTGCACAAGATACTGTTGACAATTGAATTAAGTTGAAAAGCATTTGTAAAAAATCAGTTTGCCATCAAAGAGGATCTTGTGTGTAATTTCATGATGATGAGGATGGTAATGATGGTGATGATGATGATGATGATTATGATGATAAGGATGATGATAGCGGGGCTCATATTGTTGTTGACGATGATGCTGGTTCTAGTGATGATGACGACGATTCTAATTATTTGGACTAGTGATTGTGTGTGTGTGTGTGTGTGTGTGTGTGTGTGTATTCTTATTTTCTACACTGAATTGTGGGGCTAATTTTGTTGCACACTATTTCGTGGAAAATATAATATGAAAGACTTAAAATGTCATTAAGATCCTGTTATTATTTTATTTCAAGTTTGGCGATGTCAAATAATGAGCTGGCTGAGAAAAAACTTTACAAGCTTGTATAGAAAATTTTGCCATTTCACGATACAAGGTTTTAGGCAAAGCAGTTGCACTGCAGTAATATTATTTTAGTTGCACGTGGTCGTGAGATGTTGCCCTATTAATGTGAGCAGCAGTTGACTTTCATACCCCTAAAGTCATTGTGCTGATGGCATCCGTTAATTCAGCATTTTCAGCTAATGCAGTCTTTACTTGACAGATGCTTGGCTAACGGATGAGGCAAGATGTCTTCTCACTGGGTTTCTGATATCCTCGAGTTGTCTCGACACTTGAAGCAGGAGAGACTTTTCACGTGTGCCGAAAAGGAGCAGCTTCATTCGCTGCACAGCAACATCGTCGACAAATCTCAGAAGCTCTACCAGCTGTCGTGGATTGCGCGCCAGCAGAAGAACGAACTCGACCAGCTGATCCTGGCAAATCGTGACACGACCCCAGCGGCATGCTGTCAGAGAGTGAACGCCCTCGAGGTCGTGACCTTTGTCGACGGTTACAGGTTGCTCACGTACCACGAATCCAGGATCGGCCGCTTTCTGAAGAGCTGTCGCGAGCTGCCGAAGCTCGTCGCGGCTTGCCTGGTCGTCACGGAGAAGTCCGGCGTCGAGGCGATGCAGAAGATCGCCCGGGTCGTGATGTCCGGTCTCTACGGCAACGTCGTACTGCCGGAGGACGAACTGTACGTGATGCAGGTTCTGAAGCAGCTGATTGACGTTCAGGTGTCGCAGTCGCCCGACCCGCGCCGTCTGCTGCGCAAGGGGTCGTGCGCGTTCAGCACCGTTTTCAAGCTCCTCAACGAGGGTCACTTCTCGTCCCGGCTGTTCCTGACCGCCGCTCTTCACAAGCCGGTCATGCAGTTGCTCATCGAAGACGAATGGTTCTACGACATCGACCCGGAGCGGGCCCTGTTCCGCTTTCCCCCGCACGAGCGTCTCAGGCGCTTCGGCCAGCCGGGGACCGGGGACCACGAGCAGAAGATCCTTCGTTACCGCGACCTCACGACCGACAAGCTCGTCGCCCTCGTCAGCCTCTTCGTCGCCAGCCTGCAGGCGAACATGTACTGCTTTCCTCCGAGCCTCGCTTGGATCATCTCGCAGCTGTACCACACCCTCGTCAAGGCCGAGGCCGTGGAGCGGACGGAGGCGAGGGCCATCTGTGCCGACCTGGTGCTGACTTTCTTCATCTGTCCGGCGGTCTGTGACCCAGAGCCGTACGGCATAACCACCGATGCACCTATCAGCTACATTGCCCGACACAACCTGATGCAGGTGGGACAGATTCTTCAGGTGCTTGCCATTTCAAACATGGATGAAATCGACATGAAGACTCGAGATCTGTACACCAAGTTTCCTCCAGTACGTAGATTTTAAGCGCAGTTGATTTTACTTTGAAATAGCCCTCGGGTGCTAAATGTTTGGTAATTTTTATCTATTATAACATTCTTCTCCGTCTGGCCAAGCATTTGGTGTCCATAAAGCGATTGCCAAATCAGTTCTGTAGATTTTCTGGTGGCGGTTATTATGCTTTTAGTTGTTATATGAGGTTTTTAATGACTGCTTTGTATTTTCTTATCTAGGGTTGTATGTCGTTTCTTCTTGATGCTCTCCTTGAGAGCCCGCTAGTCAATGCACCGCCTGTGCAGAACATGTCAGAATCGAGCGGATTTGGTCGCTCGGCTGCTCTGCTCAGCTGCTCAGAACTCACGGAGCTGGTGAGTCTAAAGTCGGCTGACAGCTTTGCAGAAAACTATCACTGAATTTTTACTCAGAAATAAATTGTCTGTATTTGTGACAAAACAACGGTGGTCGTATATCAAAGCTGTAGGCCTAGTTAAAGATCACTTTGACATTATGTTGAACTGTAAAATTCATTGTCAAGCCAAAGAAAAGGGCAAATTTTAATTTTTTTTAATGTGTTTGAGCATTTAAGAAGTTTTGTGTCTTTCTTTGAATGCTGCACAGACCGGCTTCTTCCAAATCGTTGTCAGCAATCTCGCAGATGAAAGCCCGGAGAGAAAACAAGTGGAAGAACTTCTTACCGCCAGCAATCTGCCACCGCAGTCAGTCATCCAGGCGCTCTGCTCTAGCCACAGCTCATCGCACTCCACTCACAACTCCCCAAACACCACCCCACAGGCAACTCCACCAGGCACTCCGGTGTCCTCAAAGAAACTATCCAGAGGTATTCCGTAGTCCTTTAGTTTAATTTGGAACGGAAATAACAGTCTGTCTTTTTTATCCAACACTTTTGTAAGCGTCTCTGTTGTACGACAGACTGGTTTTATATCAGGGCTGTGCATCTTTCGTTCTTTTAAAATTATACGATCTGCCCTGGCATAGATTTATTCCGTTTCATTTGCAAGGAGATTTGTGTGCTGAACTGTGTGTAGAGATTGTGTTATAACATCTTGCCTTGTGTATGTAGGTAAGGAAAGGAAGAAGCTATTTTTGTCACCTCTGGGTGGAAATGATCCGGATGATGGCGATACTGCCCATCTCGCTGAAGATATTCTCGTCATTTCGTTTGGAGTTGCTAATGAATGCCCAGGAATGATGTCGGAGCAAAAGGTTTAACCTTGTCGTGTAGCTGAAATTGCTTAACTGTGTCATTCTTTGTCAGTTTTTGTGTTAAATTTCACCTTATATTCTGTGAAATTGGAGATGATTTCAAAAGACTTGGTATCTAAGTAATACAACATCTATTGACGTATGGTTTTGGAGAAAAAACCTCCCTTTAACCCCTTAACTGTGTATTTAACTGTAACTCAATGTAAAATGGACGGATATATCCGGGATCCCCAGTTAAAGGGTTAATAGAAGAATTTTATTTTGCAAATACTTAATTCTCAGTGTTTGATATTTCTGTGTTTCACCTCAAATGACAGCAGCCATTGCTTGTCAGAGTGTCGTGTTTGACTGTGAGTTATTGCTAAATTTCATTTTCTAATTATTTTGAACCGGCGACAGGTTTTAGAGCAAGAGGTTCGCCAGAAGAAACTGAAGCAAAACAGCCTTTTGCCGGGCGATGACGACCCGGTTAGCGAAAGCGACATCCTTGTTCACGAGAAACGCACGCGCTTCTCTCTGTCGCATGACCAAGATTCCATTGGTTAGTTATTTTTTGCGTTTCCTTTCTTAGCCATGCCAGGGCTGACGTTTTTGTGATGGGAATTTTCTTTTCTGCTGTGCTGTTTCATTTTCCATTGTATTTACATACAGGCTAATGTACTTTTTCTAGCCAGACATGGCCTGTATTGCTGTGTATCGTGTATATCGTGTATATATTTGCTGCATGTTATAAGCAGGTGAGTATTATCTTATTGGAAATACAGTAACTAAGATTTATCTGACTGATCCTGGCATGATGTTTGACTGGGAGCTGATGCCCTAAGCATTACGATAGCGTTGCCATGGAAGTTGATTGATTGATTGATTGATTTAAGATATACAACTGTGATTAATTGACTATGGGTTGTTGATTGTTATGATGAGTTTTTAGACTGTGTTCCAGTTTTAGTAGTGCTGTTTTGTGGTGACTGTTTAGCTACGAGTGATAACCTTGAGGCGATTTCCGAAGCCGCCTCGAGTCATTCGGTGACCTCCGACCTCGACAACGAAAACGACAACCTGTCGGACATGATGTCGGCCAACGTCAGCGGCCGAGGCACGCCCAACGTCAGCGGACGTGACACGCCCATATCGCAGGTGGATTCGCAGATGGAGGGGCAGGAGGAGCATCAGCCGATGGTCCCCGATCTTCCGGTCACGGTTCAGAAAAGTAACAGGGAAGATGTCACCGACCGGTTTGGGAAGTTTGACATCAAAAATGAGCTGGAAAGTAAGTAAGAAAATTAATACTTTTAATAAACTATATTAAGCTGTCGGGGAAATTTAAATCAACGCATGTGTTCCAATCAGATGTTTTCAAATGTTTATGGTGTGTTTGATGAAATTAAGAATTTCGTTTTATTGTGTTCCTGCAAAATTTTCAATGCTCTTCATAGGAGACGAAGCGAAGTCGACTGTAAGCGACACTTGGAGCACGGATGTCTTGGCCAGCGACTCAGAACCTCCGGAGCAGAACCAGCTTGACCGGCTGGAGGAAGTGGCCGAGGAAGCAGCCCACAATGTCCTCGGAGTCCAGGAGGTAATCCCCTTGCGTTGAAGATAATTTTTGGATGGGGGCGATGAATTCTAACGATTGCCCGACTTGGTTGAATAGCAGGGCTTTAATTCTGGCCGTTGGATCCGTTTGGTTTTTTTTGCCGAGTTGCTACTTTGAAACTGGGTTTTCCAGGTGATGGAGATTTCGGAGACGGCAAGCGACGCCTGGAGCACAGATGTCCTGGCGAGCGATACGAGTGAAAGACAGGCTGACCGGCTTCTGGAGCTGGATCAGGTTGGTCTTGCTCGTTAATTTGTTTATCATATCATTGCTTAGAACAGTAACAGAGGGATGTATACCAGGAAAATAAATGAAAGGAATGTCTAGGAGGATGCTATTGGACTTGGATGATGAAGACAGATGCACAGCCTCACAAGACCTGTGCAGAAATCAAAGAAGAAGCAAAACCCAAAACCAGAGAGTAATGTAAACAATGGAGCCCTGAACCTGTCTTGTGACAGAGAACCTGATGATGATGATGATGATGATGATGATGACGACGATGACGGCGACGACGATGACAGTGATTGTATATCTAAGATCTTATTGTGCATTTTACATGGTTATGCCAGACTATGATATAAAGTTGTCTCAATAGCATTTTAAAATTTTTATTTCATGGCTTGAAATGAATATATTTATTAGCAATTATTAATTATTTAGAAATTGTTGTGGCCTTGTTCTTGGAATCTGATAGGACGATGTGGCCAGTGTGAGCAGTCGAGGGGTCGGTCCGGGCTCAGAAATTGGCGAATTGCCAGGAGATGCAACAAGTGACAACACTCCTCAAGCTTCTGGTTTGTGTCTGTTAACTGTTGTTGTTGTTGTTGTATTCTGTTTTCAAAACAGTTTTATTATCAATTCTGTTCACTCATAACTGCATTCAGCAAATCTCATAATCATCGTAATACAAATCTCATTGACTCAGTTCAGCTCAAGATGAAGACTTTAACCAAGACCAATGAAAACTACTCTTATGTGTGTATATAAATATATTTACCTGCATACATACATACATACATACATACATGCATATATATATATATGATGCATCGCACTGGCATCCCTCTACTCACAGGGCATGGTTAGCCGCCTATTTGTCCAGATTGGTTTAGCTGAACACCTTAAGGTGCTTCTTTTAGACAAAGTTACTCCTGTTCATTTTCATTAGAAATTCTTGATTCTGACCGTGTTTTGTTTGTGTGTTTTTAGGAAATCAGAGTCCTCACGGATCTTCGTTTGAGATCAGTGAACCGACAGAATCGGGGGCGAGGAGCCCGAAGGTGGCGATACGCCTGACGAAGGACGCCATCGCAAACGCCAACCGGTCCGTGCCGCCGGTGTCTTCCAGTTACCGCGCGTACAGTGCTTCCTCCACGTCGGAACAGTCCATCTATCGGATGGCGAGGTACATCCACGACAGCAGCGACGAGCAGCTACAGACCAACAGGCAGTCGGAAGTCTCGGCAGCCGGAAAACGCGGAATCGGAGCCCACTCTCCAGTTCCGCTCAAGTTTCTCGACGGAAAACCGGCGCCTGGGCTCGTGGCCGCCGAGTTGCCGGAGATGGGCGGAAGCGAGGAATTCGATCGAGGCGACAGGGAGGAGGACGTGGACATCGGCTATCCACCCAACGATTTCGTCGAAGCGGAAGAAAGCGACAAGGACCACAAGAGTCCTATATCGAAGGCCAGTTCGGACGTTGGCCTCAACTGCCTGGAGTCGACATCCGCCCTCGATCTGTCCTTCCATTCCAGCAGCTCGGTCGGGTCGTTGACCGACTTCTCCGACCGACGGACGGACTCGGGCGTCAACTCGACGGCCACCCTGGGAAGCTCCGTCTCCGTCGATACGCTGACCAACGATTTCGCCGACGGGCTGAAGCTCACCGAGCACCAGAACGAGAAGCTCGACGAGCGACGCCTGTCGTCGATATCGAACCCCTTTTTCGACCCGCTGATGCAGGACGGCGCGGTCGGCCGGCAGACCGTCTCGACCAGCGACCTGCCGGCGTACAAGAGCGCCGCATACGTCGAGACCGGAGCGAGGCCGAAGACTTCGTCCGGATGTTATCCCACGCCGCCGAAGATATCCGTGAGTCAGACCAACAGCGGGTCGCAGCCGGGATCTTCGAAGGGAAAAGGCGGTCTCGGGGTTCCGAATGGAAAATCTCAACAGGGTGCCGCGGGGAAAGCCGCCCGGGCAGACGTTGATCACGTGGAAGGCGGCACGGCCTTGGACAACATCGCTAAATCTGCGGATCCTTCGAACACGCTTGTGATGCCGCTGCGGACGATGGTGAAACTGCCGAGTGTGCTGGTGGCAGTGCCATCGTCTGCCGATGCAACGTGCGCTTCTCTGTCGAGCAAGGTTTCCGTTCGTTCTCTGTGTATTCTTATATCAATAAACACAAATTTAGACTTATTAGGGTGCAAGAGCTTCTTGTCATTACGACATTTATAGTACATTACAAAACAAAATCATGTTATCGTTTGCTTTAAAAGTATTTGTGAATACTAACTCTTTTAACCCCTTTACCGGTGACCCCGAATATATCCGTCCACTTTACATTGAGTTACAGTTAGATGCACGGTAAAGGGGCTAATGAATTACTCCTTAATTAATGGCTTTATCGCTTTCTCAGTAATAAATGGAGGACAGTATTAGGAGAAAATCGATTGTGGACATTAGATTCTGCCTAATTCAATGAGAAATTTGCATGTATGTTATTGGTAAAATTGATATATATTGAAGAATTGTAGTTTTAAAAACTATCTAGATGACATGCACTTTGTACATGAAATTGTGATAGGATGAGGATGAAAAGAAGCAAGAGAAGCCCATCGGTGACAAGCGAAAACCCGGATTTTTCCACACATTCCGTGAACGAATAACAAGAGGTTTGTTGCACTAAATTGAACGTAAATTTTTAGGAGATATTTTATAATAATTGTGGTAACCAAATTCTACAGATGGTGTTATTATGTTGTGGCTTTTGCATAGGTTGTTTAGTTGTATAATAGGAGATAACAATAATAGCAAGAAGGTTAGATGAGTTTTTAGATTTGTTCATTTCTGCTGTTTCATAGATTAGAATAAAACTGAAAAGGAAATAGTTTTTTGTACTGTACCGGTCGTTTCAAGCAAGTTCTATTTGAAATGAAGAACTGATCAGAATACATTGTTTTTGTTCATCGAGTATTGAAAGGGCAACCAAAGACCGCGCACCAGAATCCATAGGAAAACATCATGTTTAGCTGATTTTAAATGTCTTATGAGTTTTTTTCTTCTTTTTTTCGAAGTTTGGAGACGTGTTTTAGACGGAAATGATTTCTGGGGTTCCTAGTTGTTTGTTTTGAGATGACATCATCATCATTGTTGACTTTTCTTACTGGGGCTGAACTGTAGAAACAGTCTTGGGAACAAAGCGGTTTACTTTGATGTACGATTAGGGTTTGGTCTAAAATCCTTGCAGGTGATACTTATGGTTTTCTTTTGTAATTTTCTGTTTGGTTATAAGGTCCTCTTCCTATAGCAGTTCAGGCAGCAAGAGGTACAAGAGCTTCTATTCTATTTGTTGCTTTTCAATGTTTTTTTTTATCTACTGCTTACCTTAACGTTCGTGAATTGCACAGAACCGTTACTTAACCTACAAACCATACACTTGAGATTTTAAAAAAGAATCACATGCTTACGTTACACTGAAATTTTCGTACTAATGGTCACTGTACTGAGTTTAAATAGAAGTATTATTATTTATTATCGAATGCTTAATGTGCTAAATGATGTCAGCCATTTGATTGCGACATTATCAGCTGTGTGTAAAGTTTGTAATCCACCGTCCTCTAGCCTTGTTATAGGGCAAGAGTCAGCTAGGTGCGACATTGTTTGAATGACACCGCAGGGGCACAGGTTCGAGTCAGTTAATCCCCATTTCTGATGACAGTAATTGCAGTGTCCCTGTCCAGTTCGAAAACGGTTTAACAGACACCACAGGTGACGAGGCAGCGTGTCAAAGCCTGGTTGTCGGATAGCGGGATCTTCGACCAATTGGCAGTTGATCACCTGAGCCGACTCCCAGTCAAGTCTCCACTGTCTATCGACATCTGAGGGAACCTTGTTAAGCTGCAGAGGATGGCGTGATTTCAATCGGTGATTAGGAGGGTTGGACAGGTCCTCGAAGAGTGGCAGGTCCTCACGGTCTGCTATCTTTGATAGAAATCTGTCCACTGCAGCTTCCCCCGTCGTAAGTATGGTGGTTGGATATTTGACAGAACTGGCAGCCATTGGAGCGCTGTTGGGCGCAGGGTTCGGAGACAAGTCTCATGGCTGAGTGCAGCTGCGTGTCCACCGCCTTTGTGTGCGAGGAGCGATACCAGGCAGGACAGCAGTATTCCGCGGCTGAATAGCAAAGTGAAAGTGCAGACTGTCTCAGAGTAGCGGCGTTTGCTCCCCAGGAGGAACCGGCTAATTTCGACAGGAGGTTTGTCCGGGTTCTGACTTTGCCGGCCAACTTTGAAAGATGTATTTTGAAGCTTAAAGTTCGATCAAGAGTAACGCCAAGATATACAGGGAATGGGTCGTGCTTCAATTGTTTCCCATCCATATGAATTTTTAGCTCGTATTTTGCTTTTCTGTTGTTCAAATGAAATACACTCGACACAGTTTTATTGGCGTTTGGTTTAAGCCGCCATTTTTTGCAGTAGTCTGAGATCCGCTGTGTGTCGATAGTTAGCTGTTCTTCAAGTTCCTTGAATGTCTGGGCTTGAATAGAAGTATTTCCAAATATGAATAAAAACTTTTGACAGAATTTGTTTCAAATGATCAATGAAAGTTGAAACAGTATTGCTGAAGTTTTGAGAATGGCCAAACCCCTGGAAAAATGTATGAAACCGTAACATACTTACTTATCCTCTATTCGGGAGACTGAAAGATTGGAAGAGGATGCCTTCTAGGGCTTTTTTCTTGAGAAAAGTGTGTCTATACCAATGTCATTGTCTCATTTTTTACAAACCAAGCAAATTGTATAATTCTATAACTACTGTTTCCGGTTTCTCCTGGTTTTTTAAGTCATTTGCTACCTTTGAAGTAATAATTGATTTTGTTGGAACAAATACATTTGTAAGAACCGTGTCTGGAGATTTCCTTGGCCTTAGCATTTTAACATTTTTAACTGAAAACAAACTCTTGGTCTGTACAATATTTCACTCACCAGGGATCTAATTACTTTTGTAGGTAATTTTCAGTTGGAAATTGACCTTGGGTTAAAATTTTTTGATCAATTAATGGAATGTTATATCCATGGCTTCATTTTATTCAGAGATAATTGCACCTTAGGTTAATAAATGTATTTAATTCGTTCATTATGTTGATTAGTACTAAAATGTGGTTATGTATTTTCTGATGTTGTTATTTATCTCTATATTGTCTTGTTTTGTGTCCATATTCGATCAGTCAGGTGTATGTATATTGTATAATTGTAGCTCGAGTGTTAAGATTCCATGTTGAGTTTTGTATGTTTTAACCCTTTGAACCCTTTTAACCCTTTGCTTAGTGATTAGGCTGTATATGCCTATCTGGTAGGAGACCTGCCAAAGTCAAAGGGTTAAGAACATAAGTGGTTATATGTTGCTTGTTAATTTGCCAGCACCAGCGTCTAGAGTTTAAAGTGTCGTCTGCATGAAATAATTTTGGGCCTGCTTGTTGATGTGCATGTGGAATATTAGTAACGGGTATAATGGTTGGCCAGACGTTAACCCTTGTTTTTAAGATTGCATGCTGATTTTATTTTAGCATATTAATGGAAGTTTTTGAGTGGCTTCTTTGTACACTGAGTGTATTTATACTGAACGCTGACAACAGTTATATTATCTAAGCATTACTTTCCAGATTCCAATGGACTTCTGTTGCCAATTGGGTAGGGTCAGCTGTGCCGATCTTGGCGGTATGTCCCCAACCTTGGGTGATTGGTTACGATGTCTTCTGTTTTGAGGATATCACCGTCTTACACTTGTAGTTTTACTGTATAAAGAACAGGGAACAATCTTCATGATAACCATGATTTATTCTCTTGATGGTCAAGTAAGATGTTTTATGATTTCAGGGAGCAAAAGAAAGGTTGCAAAACTTGCTGATGAGGTCTTCCGTCCCAGTGTTGTCATCGATTCTGACAAAGGTATGGTATCTAAATAATTTATTTTATAATAATAATAATAATATATTATTATTAATTTTAACCATGTCAGTTCTGATGTCATGTGAATTCCTAATTTTTAAAGATTTTTTTGTATTTTATGAAAAGAAGTTGTTGATGTTGTATTTTAGTTTAGGATTGATTAACCAGGACAGTCTTGAGGACATGGCAGTTGCTAGATTTTTTTCATATGCTCTGCGATATGAATTTAATAGTCAATGGTATGATATGGTTTCGTTTCTGTATTGTGATTTCACATTTCAAACTTGTACTTTTCAGATCGCCCTCTGTGAATACATTAGCTGTACGTTTCCTTTACATTATGAGCGCGTTTGAGTGACAGTTGTAGCGGTTATGGTACGGTCATTTTGCATGGTTTTACAATGTTATTGCTTTGTCGTCGTTATTGAATCTGGGTGATGTTATATCTAGATCTGAGCTGAGTCTGTCTTTTTCTTTGCAGCATCTGAGAGCGCGGTCAAGGTGCTTCTGCCAGAAGCGGGCGACGATTCTCCGAGCAGAAGCAAAAGTGCTGGCGCCACCGGCGCGAACAAGACGGAAGATTTGGCAACAGTCACTGGCACGCGATTAACGTTACTTCGATATGTAATAATTTAATGCATGGGAAAAGGTCAGGTCTTCGTCCTCCAGCTGTGTCCAGCTACTGGCTTCTCCATGACATCTCTCCAAAGTTCTCTGTCCTTTGCTATTTCCTCCAAAGTCATTCGGTGTCTTCCTTCAGTTTTTCCATTGAGATTCAGTCCTGCCATGTGCAGGTCCTCTTCCATTCTGTCCACCCATCGTCTTTTCGGTCTTCCTTTGGATCTTCTTCCCTCCGGTTTGTAGCTGAAAACTATTACAAAAAATGGGAAAAGGGTTGAAGCTAAATTGTCTTTTCTATCCTGTGAATTTGCAGCAGTTTCTACTCTAGTTGTCTCAATAATAATAATAATAATAATAATTGTGTTGTCTAGCATTACGACTTTATGTTTTCTTGCTTTCTAGATACTTCTGATGAAATTCTGGCAAAGTATCGCAACAAATCGTTGGCTTCGTCGAAGTTGCCGGCCGATGGCACGTCTGCCTCTGCACCTTCGTCATCAGCGGCTGGATCGAGAGCTCTGGAGGAGGAAGAGGGTCCC
The DNA here is from genome assembly GCA_018105865.1 of Metaphire vulgaris. Classification (NCBI taxonomy): domain Eukaryota; kingdom Metazoa; phylum Annelida; class Clitellata; order Crassiclitellata; family Megascolecidae; genus Metaphire; species Metaphire vulgaris. The sequence continues at coordinate 18,298,670 of CM030838.1, read as the reverse complement.
CCCGCCTACGATCCAACCAACCTTGAAACGTGCAAGGCTTTTCTCGACGCCAAGAAAAAACTCCGACTTGTCCTGAGCAATGCTGATTTTCAGGTGAGATTTTCCTCATTTCGATTAGATTGGTGGTGGTAATAGTGATGATGACGATAGTCATGATGATGATGATGATGATTATGATAGTGATAGTGATGATTATGATGGTGATGATTACGATTATGGTGGTTGTGATTATAGTGATTATTATTATGGTGATTATGATTATGATTATGGTGATTATTATTATTATTATTATTATTCTTCTTTATTTATTTATTGTTATTATTATTATTATTACCATCATCATCATCATCATTTCTACGCGGTGAGCATTTGGACACAGAGGGTTGGAGATCAGTTATTATTATTATTATTATTATTATTATTATTATTATTATTATTATTATTATGGTGATTATGATGGTTATTTGCGATTTTTGGTCATTATTGGTGATGACGATTATGGTGATTGGTGATGGTGATGATCATATAAATTGGATTATGTGATTTATCTTGAAGGTCTCCACCCATGGGTATCAGTACGGAGGCTTGAGCAGGACCCCTTTTGTCGAGCCAAAGGAGAATGAATTGATTGCGTTCCTGAAGCTCCAATTGGCCGAAGCAATCAACCTTCAGGACAAAGACCTCGTGGCTCAACTCCACGAAACAATCCGATGTCTTCGCCAGTTTGACAATCAGGAGTTAGTCGCTCCTTCCTCGCTAAAATTCCTTACATTTCTTTAATTAATTGTCTATTATTTACTTTATGTGAACTCTGTCTCGTTTTCTATGAACTTGCTTTGTTTTGTAAAGTTTCTTAGTTGTCATGATTTGGTCTTAAATATGACGATGCACGATACTTGAATATTTATTTATAGCAACTGTGTTAAGTCTTTGTGCCCAGATGTTATGCGTATCGATTGTGTTTTGGAATTTCGTCGTTTCTGTAGGACAAAGAAACTGTTGAAGACGATGCGTGACGAATATCGCGGCCGTTCTCCGTACATCGCGTATTTGGTGCGATGTCGTCAGGGGCTTCTGAGCTCTCTTGCGCTCATCGAGCGCGTGCTTGTGAGAGTTGAGCGGTAGGAGGAGTCAACTGGACTTCTTTACTAACAGATTTCTAGAAATTCACTCTCAGCGGTATTAGGTCCCTATGAGTTTTGAATTCAAACTGGAATTTCTCTATCTGAGATCTTTATGAATTGTGCATCAGTGCTGGGAGTTGGTGAGTGTGTGTGTGTGTGTGTGTGTTTGTATTTCTCGTGAATTTCATTGGTATTTTGAAAAATCTTTTGCAGGAACAAGATAGTCGTGAACAAGTATCTGTTGTCGGTTTTCGGACGACTTTTTCTGGAAAAGAAAGAGAAGTCGCTGATGAAATTTATCTCGGACTTCCAGAAGCTAACCGTTTCTGACGAAAAAGTTAGCTTTGTGGTCGTGCAATTTGGATAGAACTGTTTTATCAGATTTTCTGAATTTCCATTTGTTAGGCGTTCATTTATTATGTTTCTTAAAGAAATAAATCTAACTAATGTAACATCGTAATAAAAATAACTTTCTATTATTTTCAGACTGATCTTGTTGAAAACTTCCTTGCTTATTTGCACAGAGAAATGGAAGATGACAGTCTGTGGCAAGGTAACTAGATTCTTTTCAGGTTTAAAATATTTTCACATGGCAAATGCACAATCCGCTGGTGTACCGTCCCACCAGGCCCCCATAATTTCACTGTCAAGGAGCTGTTGAATGTGAGTTGTATATTAAATGGTGCTGCTGCTATGTTAAGGTAATTGTGATGTTGGGAGGAGGGGTAAAAGAATGAGAATAAATACCTTGGCCTGGTGTCTACCTGAATCTTTGCTATGTTTTTCTGGTAGATTCTGTGATTTTTTTTCCTTTTTTTCTTTGTCAGCTGCTAGCATTGCACAGTTGGAAGAGGCAAAGCTGTACGTCGAGAGGAATGTGATGAGTCACGTTTACACTCACTCGATGTTTCCAAATGGCGACGGCGACATTCTGAGAGATCAGTCAGTGTTCTTATTCAAATAATAATAATAATAATAATAATAATAATAATAATAATAATAATGATGATCATAATGATGATGATGATGATGATAATAATGATAATGATAATGATGGTGATAATAATAATATTAATAATGATGATGATGATAAGGATGGTGATGATGATAATAATAATGATGATGATGATAATAATGATGATAAGGATGGTGATGATGATAATAATGATGATGATGATAATAATGATGATAATGATGATGATGATGATGATGATAATGATGATGAGATGATGATGATGATGATGATGATGATGATGATGATGATGATGATGATGATGATGATGATGATGATGATGATGATGATGATGATGTTTAGAGTGGTTCAGTGTCTCTGGTTTTGCTATTTACATTTAGAAGCTGTCATTATGTTACTAACTTGAGGATTTCATTTTGTTTACAAAATGTTTAGGATTTTGAGTGAACACATGAAGAAACTGTCGAAGGTGATCACTCCTTCGCACAAGGATCTTCGTATTCCCAAAGTCTACCACTACGAATGTCCATGGCCAGCTGCTCAAACTGAAATATACATGATTAATGCGTACAAGGTTTGTGTTCATCTTTGCTGAAATATATATATCGAATCAGTGTCCATCTGGGGCTCATCCATATAGTACGTACGCCAAAAAAGGCATATTTTCAACCGCCTTTCTCCATTTGCACACCGTACATACGCAACCTGTCCTAAATCCAATCCCCTTTTCCACCCTCAATGCGTACGACGTACGTACTATATGGATGGACCCCTATCGTAATGGAAATGTTTAATGTTGAGGCACTTATTGAAGATGGCGTGAAAGGATGTTTGGGAATAGTGATGCGATTGTAAATTGCAGACACCAAAGGACAAACTGCAGTGCATACTGCGCTGCTCCTCGACGATCATGAACCTGCTGAGCATGGCGAACGAGAAGTCGGTTCCGGCCGCCGACGACTTCATGCCGGTCCTCATCTACGTCCTCATCAAGGCGAACATCCCGAACCTGCTCTCGACCGTTCAGTACATCCGCAGTTTCTACGAGAAGCGACTGACCGGCGAGGAGCTCTACTGGTGGATGCAGTTCGCCTCGGCGATCGAGTTCATCAAGACCATGGACTACGCCGAGTGAGGCGGCGCGGCACGGGTGTCGTCTGCTTTGAGTTACTCGCGATCGTCGTCGCGGGGGGGCCGTTGGCAGCTTTCGCGCGACGGCGAGCGGCTAGCCGTGCGTTGTTCATTTAATTTATTCACTTGAGCCATTGTTTGATTTAAACGGGCGGCGAGCGCGTAAGACTTCGAGGTTTGACATTTTTAAGCGGCTGTCTTTCTCCTGCAATGCCAGTATTGTGCGTCGAAAAGTGTATCGTTTAATAACCGTGGCACAGAGTGAATAACAACACTACATGTAACCGTCTTGTGTGTGTGTGTATTGTTAGAAGATGTATTTATTACAAGTGCACCCGATGATCCACTATTTCGTAATACCAAATCGATTTCAGAGGAGGCTGTGAACACTCCTAGTAGCATGTAATATTATACTATAGCAGCATAGTTTGCCATGATCTGAGCAGAATCTTTTAGGCTATGTGCACAAGGTAGGGAAAGAGGAATTATGAAACTCCAAAAAGTAATGTAATGTAGCAGAACCATATTATATCGATTGCGCGCGCATAGGTATCGAACTTTGACACTATGCGTAGGCCGCACTTGGTGCAGTGTATTCATTGTATGTAATGTATTTGATCCGGGTTCTTCTTCTTCTTCTGAGCCCCGATCTTTTGCATTCCCAATTTTCATCCCATGACTTGTAGTGGAAATAAAACAGTAAATAGTAAAAATCTCGAGTTTGTGTTGACATGCGATGCATTGAAGCGTGTTTTGTTAGGGAGTATTGTGGAACTTTTTGTGTGTTTTGGAAAAAATCAGTTGGGTCCAGGGATATTTCTAGGATTGTGAATTTTTTTTTGGGGGGGTGTCGACCTCAAAGTGGGGTGTCCGGAGCTAATTAGTATGCATTTTGTATGCATACCATTGTCACATTACCAAATTTGGGGGGGAGTGTCGACTTCAAATTGGGGGGGGGGGGGTAAAAATATCCCTGGTTGGGTCTGATGTCTAGTTTGTCCACACTACACAGTAATTTAAAAGGGGTGCACCATGATAGCAAGTGGATAATTTTATAAAAGAGCTACCGCTAGGCATTTTAAAGTTCACTTCCTGTGCGCTGGCTCCCATTGCAGTGTTATCGGAGACGGGTTCCACCGTCTGGGAGTAGTGTACCGCATCCCGCCCTCTCCTTTTAATTCCCGGCCCACAGCTGCAGCAGACGGGAGGTGACGCAACCGATGAGTAGGCAAACACTGGAGTCCGCCGGCCCCTTCCTCATCAGCGACACTTCACCGTCTGCGATAAGCCGCCGCCGCCTGAGAGAGGGCAGGGAGAGATGCGACGCCCAGCGGCCCAACTGAGCCTCGCCTCTCTGTGCTGCTTAATCACGTTGGCTGTCCGTGGACACGACGACATCTGCGATAAAACGCAGCATTTTATTCGACATAGCGTGAGCATCCGCTAACGCCACGGATAGTTTATTTTGTGAATTCGTATATGTAAGCTGGTTTGAGGCTTTTTAATAGAAGCCGGATCCTTTGAAGCCGCGCTGTTGGTGTTGCCCACTGTGTTGGGCGATCATCTGTTGACAATTTCAGAGACAGAGGAGTTAGGCCTTATTTTGTCATAGAATTGGATATTCGATTTGACGTTAGTATTGGATTTAAACTTGCAAACACGTTGACAACATGGATTTAAAAGCTGGATTTGGGTCCAAAGTCACTCGAACAGAATGCATAATTGGTCGGGAATGACTGTGAATTTCAAACTTGCTTTCCTACAGAGAGCAGTACGTATATTATCAATATAATATTGCCTTATTTTGTCTCAGAAATTAAATAATTATATATTAGCTGAAAAAGCTAAGGTTTTCATTTAATTGATTAGCAGGAGGCATGCATATTACTTAGGGCAGGTTTTTCAGATAGGCCTTGACCAGTGTTTATATTCTAGCCACCTTGACATTGGGGGATTTTTAAATGTTTGGGGGAACAAGGTCTCTAAAAACCTTGACAAGCAAAAGAGTTTATCTTCCTTTTAAAATGTGATGACAAGCAAAAAAGGTCATCCTTGCATGCAACCTCCCTAATACTTTTTTACCCTTCTCAAATGCCCTGGCAAGTAAAAAAATTGTCATCCTTACATTTTCCCCTCTCCAAAGAAATAAAAGCCCCCGTCGTCACACTTAGGGGGAATTTCCATCCCCATACAACAAATACAAAATTGGGGGGTTTAAACTTTGGGGGGTCCCCCAGAGAAGGCCTAGAATAAACACAGGAACGCATTGACATAACTGGTTAGTCTGATGTTGATGCATGCAATTTTGTCAATAATATATTTGAGCCAGTGGTTTGTCTGTTTAAAGTAAAGTAAGTAAAGTAAAGTAAAATCTCGTGGATTTCTATAGCGCCTTGGAAACAGCGCAACAGTAGCTGCTTATTCTTAGGCGCTCAGCCTTTCTTAAAATAGCTATGGGGAAGGTATGTTATCAGTCAGGCAATAGTCAACATCCAAAGCGTTTAGCTGTTATTAGCATTTTAGTCAGGTATATAGGCATAGTCATTGGCGCAAACGTGGATGTAAACTTGAGGTCCCAACCGGCGTACCTTCCCCCTTCCCTTTGGGCAGTCTCTCGAAAAGTGGAGGTGCCTATTTATCGATTGGTTCAGTTACAGACCCATTATTAAAGTCCGTTGAATCCGTAAAATCCATTGGAGGAACATCTGTTTTCAACGTTTCGTCTAGTCGCCTATAATCGACGTTTTTGTCGATCGATGGATTGCGTGTTTCGTTGGCGTAGCCAGAGTCAAACTTAAGAGGCGACGCCGACGCTGACGTGATCTTGCCTGGTTTCGGCGACAGCAAAGACGAAGATGACGTCGATGTCGAAAATCCGCCAATTTTCACCGGAAACACAAAGAGATCGTCTGCTGAGGAAAACAGTCGCAGATGACTAAGCTTAGGCCTAATAATTAGGCCTATACGAAGTATTTCCTCATTCGGTTCGGCGCAGCTGCAGTGCGGCCACGCCTATTTGCACCTAGACTACAATGGGGGAGCCTTGTACAGTAGATCTCTGCCCATGTTAGGCGTATAGCCTAATTGAAGATCTCTGGAGATTCCCCTTTCTGGTGTTCTATTTGTGATGATTTTGTAACAGATTTGCTGTTTTCTACACACGGTTGCAGATAGCAATGGCGCAGCCACGGGTTACCCAGTCCCCTGTTCGGAATGGGGACGGTCGTGAGACTCGCGCTAAATCGTTGAGCAGGTGGGGTGGGGGGTGGATAGTACATGCGATCGAGGGGAAAGCAAGAACTTTGAAATCTCTTCATATATATGGTGAAGTTTTTTGCTTGTCAATGCTTTTTACCCAGAAATGTCGATGTGCCCCCCCCCCTATTCAGGAATCCTTGCTGCGCCGCTGCTAGACCCCTAGGCCTATCTGTGAGAAAAGGTCGTACTGCAGAATTATGGCGTTTGAAAGTGGATCGAACAGGCCAAATTTCTCTACGTCTTGACAATAATTTCTAATAAATTATAAATGGTTCTCTTTTTTGTTTGTTCGGCTCCTAACAACAAACATTTTCAACCGGGTCTTTGTACACTGTAGTATATTCTACCTGATTTAGGCCTGTTAGTCAGCTCTTCCCATCCAGAAGTAAATTTGTCACCAAAGTCTTCTTCGTGTCTGTATACGATTTAATCTCATCGCTACCACCACGTCGTTTGATAAGAAATCGATAATATTATTGTTCTGCACTAATACGATTATACCGCAATTTATACGACTACCTGACAAACAAGACACGGTACTTGATACAAGTATTAACCCCTTAACCGTGTATTTAACTGTAACTCAATGTAAAATGGACGGATATATCCGGGATCCCCAGTTAAGGGGTTAAAGCGCGTCTCTGAAATATCGACGCTCTGGAAACGACTCTACATTTGATTAAAGTGTTCTTAAACTATTTTTAGTAAGATTTTTTATAATTTCGAGTCAATATTTGCAAAACACGATAGGCCTACTTGCAATTTGAAGTCATACGGACATACAATAGTAGTAGTAGTAGTAGTAGTAGTAGTAGTAGTAGTAGTAATAGTAGTAGTAGTAGTAGTAGTAGTAGTAGTAGTAATAGTAGTAGTAGTAGTCGTAGTAGTAGAAGTAGTAGTAGTAGTAGTAGTAGTAGTAGTAGTAGTAGTAGTAGTAGTAGTAGTAGTAGTAGTAGTAGTCAGGGTGCGATTTGTGACATGGAACAGTGGGGGGGGATACGTCGAGCTTGGAGGGATGTAGTTGTTGGGGAAGTGTAGCAGTGGGGAGACGTAGTGGTGGGGGATGTAGCAGTAGGGAGATGCAGTTGGGCAGTGGGGGGAAATCCCCCCTTCCTCCTACAAATCGCGCCCTGGTAGTAGTAGTAGTAGTAGTAGTAGTAGTAGTAGTAGTAGTAGTAGTAGTAGTAGTTATTATTATTATTATTATTATTATTATTATTATTATTATTATTATTATTATTATTATTATTATTATTATACGCGTAGGCCTAACTGAGTTTAGGCTGAGAGTAGTTCAGTACGATCTGTCTGTCTTACATGTACTTTGCGCACAAAACGTAGGCCTATGTATAGTAAGAGAATGCGTATGCGCCAGTGACGTCGCTAGGGATGGTGTCACCCAGTGTGGTAATATCGTGGTGTCATCCATTTAGACTTGGGACCTCTTCTAAATCTTCCTTATGTTTTCTTACTCAGATGCCGTGACAAGCAAAAGAAGAAGAAAAAAGGCCATCCTTGTTTGGTGTCACCCCCCTAGGTGGTGTCACCCGCCTAGGTGGTGTCACCCGGTGCGGTCCGCACCCCCCGCACCCCGTCGCGACGCCACTGGTATACGCTGTTGTGATTTCTAAAAGGCCTGTAGGCCCTACTGTCCATTATCTGCCATCTGTTGCATTCTATTCGATGTTTTATTTCTATATAACAGTCAGATTTTAATGGTAAATCTTTGAAACGATAGACATTTATTGCGTTTTCTGTCAATACTTTGACATTCCGTTCGGTCTTTTCCTCGTTAAGTTGATTTACAGTCTAGTTATGGGCTATGTCTAGTTACAGGTAAGAAAAACAGTTTTTTTTAATAGAACGGCTTCTATATATAGGCCTATGCTGTGTCCTGGAATCAGAAATCCAACACTTGGCCTATGGTCCTATGGTCCTAGCGTTGGCTTTCTGATTCCAGGACCCAACATCGGCCTATGGAAGCCGTTCTATAAAAAACTGGATGCTAGGATCCTAGGCCTAGAGCCCTAGGCCTATTCAGGCCTAGAGCCCTAGGCCTATTCTGAAGAGGTGCTGATAATAATCGTTATCTCCGAAAAATCAATCGTCGTTTCAATTTGGTTAGTAGATAACACATTATATACTAAAACTGCTGCAGTGTTACACTTAGGTCTAGGCCTATAAGTATAGTTTATATTTTGTATTCATACGTTCGATAGACCGAGAGAAGACACCTAGCCTATAGTCCTATCAGCAGGCCTAACAATGTGGACTGACATTGGTAGGCCTAACGGTTTAATCTATAGGAAAAGACTCCGATAAGAACTTTCTTTATACTCTATGAGGCATCGTTTGGAATTTTAAACTATGCCTTTAGTTGTATTAATATCTCCATTCGTATGTAGGCGATCTGGATTGGATAGGATAATGTTTTGCATATATGAGGCTTATGTCATTGGGTATAGGGAACTAGTGTACGATCAACAGTGTGCTAAACCACCTAAAGATCGGCTATTATTATTATTATTATTATTATTATTATTATTATTATTATTAATTTATTATTATTATTATTATTATTATTATTATTATTTCGGTCTATTGCTAAATGCTTTATAACACAGCAGTTCGTAGGCGTAGCTCTAAATGAAAAAGCGGGGGACCGACTCATATACCTTTCCCCTTTCCTAGCCTAGTCTCTCAAAAATTGGGGTAGGCCTAGAGACTAGCGGCCTAATGTAGAGATTTATGCACATCGAAGACTATTCGAAATACATAGTTTGCACTGTAAGTGAACTTATAAATTTAAAAAAATCATATTTAATAGGGTGGAAAGTGACGATTTTTCTAGTCCACTGACATCACTGCAAGGCGTTTGAGGGTTCTAAAGAGAAATTTGGGTGAAATATCGACATGAATTTTTGGGTCGCCCGAAAATTTTTCATGGACTATAGTCCATGGTATTTTTTCGAAATTTGAGCGAAAATTTGTGGTGTCGTAGGGCTTTCATATTTGCACCGATTGAAGCCCAGTTGATGCCTACAAGGAATCTGGACCCGCATTTTGGATATCTATCACTTTAAAGGGGTTTCTAATCTAGGCCTATACAATGTAGGCCTATAGCTACCATTATTATAATTGCCAACATAGACACATTAAAACGGTGGAAAGTGACGGATTTTTCTAGTCCTCTGACATCAGTGCGGGGTGCTTGAGGGTTCTAAAGCGAAATGTGAGCAATATAGCGACATGAATTTTTGGGTCGCCCGAAAATTTTCCATGGACTATAGTCCAGGGTATTTTTTCGAAATTTGAGCGAAAATTTGTGGTGTCGTAGGGCTTTCATATTTGCACCGATTGAAGCCCCGTCGATGTCTACATGGAATCTGGACCCGCATTTTGGATATCTATCAGGTGTCTGACGTTTTTAAAGGTTTGAAAATCTATTAAATGTAGGCCCTATATCCACCATTATTATATTTTGCAATATTGATTATTGACACATTAAATAGAATTTCTAAGTGTACAAAATGATCTTAACACAGAGTTCACGTTTGACTGACGACAGTTTTTCACTGTGACACTGTTGGACTATTTACATTTGAAGAATAAAAGTCAAGAGTGAACGAAATCCAGATATTTTCCGGATTAACGTCGAGAAACGTTCTTAACGGTTCACTTCCCTCCCCGCCTAAGTCAAGTCTTCGGTGTTTCTATATATATATATATAGGGATAATAGGCCTATATATATATATATATATATATATATATATATATATATATATATATATATATATATATATATATATAGACAGCGTCGTACCAAGAGTGGTGCACTCCCCAGGACAAATTTAATTTGGATGCTTCCCCGCGCCCCATCGGTTAGTTGTTAACGAGCAAAAAAGGTCGCCGAGACAATTTGGATGCCCCTATTTTGTGCATGCCCGGACCCACCACACCACCACACCACCACACCCCCGCCCTTCTGCACGCTATTGCCTATAGGCCCACATGGCTGCCTTTAATCGAGTCGATCTGTTTTTGGCGATCTGTAGTTGTCCGGTGGCTAGACAATGGGCAGAAAGTTGACTAAAATAATTCTCAGTGATGAACAATAGAACGAGAAACTCGCCACTGTCATCATGCGTTCCTCATCAGAATATTTCAAAATATATTACCGGAGCAATGTGAAAAGATTCCGTGGCGCCACTAGGCCTATCATAATGCCTCTGTTCTTCTTTCTTTCCTTCCGTCTTTCCCTATTGGGGGTTGGACGATGAGTCTGAATGGGTTCCTTCCACTTCTGTCGGTCTCTTGCTGCTCTGGTCAATTGGATGAAGTTCATTTGTATTTCATCTGCATCCTCTTTTAAGTTTTCTATCCGTGTTTTTCTTGGTGTTCCTTTTCTCCTTTTCCCTTCAACATAATTTCTAGGGTATACCAAATTCTATCCGACCTAGAGCCATGTCAAGCCGGAAAGATCAGTCTTAATCAGCTATAGATCTATAAAAGATGATAATGCGTTGTTTCTACGAGAGACTGCTCGATTTCCTGTGCTCGGTTAATTTAATTAATTAATGTTGCTGTTGAGATAGTCCCTGTCGTCGATTTTCATTCGCAAATCTGCATCTTTTGTCGCTCGAAAGTGCTCTAAGTCGCCCCCCGGACTAATCTAACAGTTCCCCGTCAGGGAGGTCGCGATAAATCGGGTCTGAAACAACAAGTCATCTGCACTTCACGACACCGTGAAGTCATACGCCTATATTGGCCTGGCCCAGTGGACTTCATTGTCGCCGAAAATTAGCAATATGTTTAATAGGCCCATATTAATTAGCGCGATAGGCTGACGACCGTCGGCCCTTTTAGGCCGTTCAGATAGGCTCGGCTAGCCGGCTAAGAAAGGCTTGACAAATTAACACGTGTTAATTTAGACAAATGCTAATGAATTGCTCTCTGAAAATAGACGCAAACGCAAATAAGATTGCTAGTAGCAGACGCATAGCAGTCGATGTCTATGATGATGATGATGATGATGATGATGATGATGATGATGATGATGATGATGATGACTAAGTTAATTTGTGGATGTGTTTGCTCTCTATACAAAACCCTGTGCAATCAGTCTAATTGAGCATATACGGTATACTACTGAATGAAAACATTCAAGAGGCAGGCCCGGCCCGTGAGTTTCTAGTGCCCTGGTCCAAGCGGGAAGCGGGTCTATGGTCTCCCCCCCATTGAATTTGACCCACTTATAACGCAATTCTAAATCACCTCATCGGTGAATATATTTAAAAAACAAACTATCCATTTAACTCAAAAGGCAATTCGCTTATATAGTGCACTGCTTTTCCGCGGACAAATATAGGCCTAGCGGGGGAAAATGAAATAACGTATGATTATTTCAGATCAACCATCACAATATGCTCCAAATACGCTTTCGCCTTCTAAATCTATAGCGCCATCATGCCTGCCCATTTGGCCCAAACACGGGAATTTGAAATGAGGGTCATATCTTGGTTTGGGGCCATTATTTCAGGCCTATTTGGCTGACTGCAGAGTTTTATGCTTGTGTCCGTTTTAAATAAGAACGGAAATTGGTTAAACGTTCGTCAGAAATTAACGTTGACCGATGTTAATGAAAGGCCGTGACTGTAAAACTTCCACACCTGGATGGACAAGAATCCTGAAAATCTGTTGTTGTTGTCGTCGTTGTTGTTGTTGTCGTTGTCTGAGGTTCGCCAAAAATGTGAACCATCCTTGGGATTCGAATGATGATTCACATGGATTGGACGAATGTTGTTGTCGGGTTTCACATTTGATCGGAATTTGAGGATGACGTCAATAATCGCCTTTGTTAATCGGGGAGTGAGTCACGTGAAGACCGGCCTTCACTATTAACCCTTTTGCTAACATAATGACCGTGGTAGCAAAAGGGTTAATTAATAAGCCGTTAGCAAACCTTGCTTCTTCGTCGTCGCAGAAGTATAATATTATTAAAACCAGCGATGACGATGATGATGACGACGACGATGATGACGACGACGATGATGATGATGGTCATGATGATAGACTTCGTATTAAAAGTCGCGTTTTAGACATTTTCAGGACTTTTTTCAGTGGGAACGCACGGGAACGGCGTTCCCACACATTTTGCCAGATTGTATAATATATAATTGTGGATATGTAATAATGCGTTTGGAAACGTACAGGTACGGCGTTCCCACACCCGTTTTTGTTGAAGAGTAAGAAAGCGTGCGTTCCCAAACCTTCTTTCTTAGAAAAAAACCCTGGAAATTTTATTTTAGAACGTTTTAGAACTTAGTCGACTTACAGAATTTGCGCAAATAATTCGATTACCGACGAACGCAATTGCATTGAAGCCATTGATTGTGAAATATCTGTTTGGAATAATATTCTGTACATAGAATAATAGTTGCCTCTTATTGAGACGTTTTCATTGTCCTCCTGTCTGGTGCGGCCAAACAGTTGCAAGATAGGCAGCCGCCTTGTTCCCACTCCATGAGCCTAAGTATATATTTGATATTGCCCTTGCGCATCTTCGAGCCTTTGTCGAGCCTTTCCTCGGCCATCGCATCCGAAACAAAGGCGAGCCCTGCCCTGGCGCCCTCCCGCGTGCTCTTCTTCCCTTCTTCCCCCAATCCCCCCTCGCCTCGCTGGGTTCCTGTCTCTCCCGGAGATAATAATCAGCCTCTTTATTCGTCAGATTGTCTTTTTGGATCCAACCCTGACACGTCTAGTGATGACTGTCCTGATAATAAATATAATCTGTCGGGCTTCTGCTTCGGTGGGCCTATAGGACCCCTTACACTGTAAATAGGGGTGTTAAGGCAGCGTTTTATCCAGGCTCCAGGCCTTGGGGGGGGGGAAGTGACATGGCTGGAGGGGAGGAGGCACCGTTCAATGCAAAAAAATAAATTTAGTGCTGCGATTTGGGAGATTTTGAGGTTGGGGGTGGGGAATCTCCCCTCCTAACAGGCCTGGTGTTATGGCAATTGATTAGGCCTGACAGACAAATTACACGTACACACACACGCACTCGCACTTATTCATCATTGAACATCATCATTGAACTTCTATAGCGCCATTTCAGACTCAGTAATGTTCTTGAAGCTTGACATCAGTCGATGGTCGTTGGTTTAAATCGTAATTCTCGATTGTCGAATTCAATAACTTTGTATACGATTTTCTGGTCCCTGTTATGGCGGATAGACAAAAGGCGATCGAGAACAGAAAAAGAACATAAAGTCAGGGGCGTAGCCATGAATTTTATTTGGGAGGGTATAAATATTTTGGGTGGGTAGGCCCTATAAATCTTAACTATAAACCATATAAACCAGATATAACCACACGTAAATTACATACAAAAACTTTAAGGTAGACTGATTTGGTATATATATATATATATATATATATATATATATATATATATATATATATATATATATATATATATCGATATAACCCCCACACCGTCTTCTACGCCTCTGCATCCCTGGATAGAGTAGATGTTGGGCAGGTTGGGCTTCTATTTGCCCATGGAACAAATTGAGAAGTTTTCCCTTTTGTCGGTGGCCGAGTGAACAGATTATATATATATATATATATATATATATATATATATATATATATATATATATATATATATATATATATATATATATATATATATATAGTAATGTATATAGCGTATATAGCGCTGTCTGCATACAGCTCATAATTATCTGGCAACTGTGTTTTTTGCTCAATTAGAACCATGGTAGTGTTGCCGCTATGGACTTATTCACTGAACTGATATACAGTATTGTGACTGCGACAAGAAATCCACATTGAGGGCAGGGAGGCACAGTGATGTTAACAAGGACCGACCCCCCAAGGACGAGGATAAGGACAAGGACCGAACCCCCAAGGACGAGGATAAGGACGAGGACCGACCCTCCAAGGACGAGGACAAGGACGAGGACTTACCCCGCAAGCATAAGGACCACAAGGACTGACCCCCAAGGACAAGGATCAAGGACAAGGACAAGGACCAACTTCTGTCAGACAAAAAAGTCAGAAAGGAAAAAACCAAACACAATTTCAATTCGAATCACAAAATTAGAAAAGGAAAAAAAGAATGTTGTAAAACATAGTCTAGTCAACAGCAACGCTGCATTTCAAATGCGCTTTTGACTTTAGCCACCTAGCTATGTTACTACGCTTAAGAAATTGTCAAGTTTAATAATAATAATAATAATAATAATAATAATAATAATAATAATAATAATAATAATAATAATAATAATAATAATAAATGAACAAGTGTTTTCAGGAAGCTGATCAGTCATGCACACACGGTAAGGTCTAATTATGAGACCACTTTGCGAAAACACTCGTTCAGCTGGAGCCGACGTCGCAGGGAAACAAAGAATTCTGCTAAACAATCAACTCTTCAACTGGTATTATAAAGGAAACAATGACTAAACATTTTAGAATAACTCAAAGCAAGTATGTAGCCTAAATATAAATCCACATACTACTCTTACCTTGGAATATAATTATCAGTACAATTGAAAATGGTAAACAAATAATTTGGTCCTTATAAGGACTTTTCAAGGACTAAGTTACAAGGACCAGGACCAGGACCGATCTGCAAGGACGAGGATAAGGACGAGGACTGACTCCCCAAGGACGAGGACAAGGACAAGGACTTCAAATTGGTCCTTAAGGAGTCCTTAAGGACAAGGACCAGGACAAGGATTAACATCACTGGGGAGGCAGCCCACCCCCCGCCCCTACCCCACCCAGAAACTATACAACCTAAGTGTGCCTATTATTGTATACAACGTCAATCAATGACGTCCCTAGTACCGATGACGTCATCGTCGTTGCCGTGGCGACCCGCAGTGACGTCATCGGGTCAGTGACGTTATCAGTTCAATCGCGCAATCATTTCAATATAGACTTATCGATCTATTGATTTCGAACTGTGCAGATCGATAATTGAAATTCGATCATGGAGAAACGCGACTCCGTGAAATGCGATCCCAATCAAGGATCGAATCCGGCGGCGATCGAACCGGATCAGGATTCGGGATCGACGGTCAGTTGTTACATCCCACTGAAATCCATCCAGACGTTCCAGACGCAGGATGAGTTCCTGGTGGCGATGAGGGAAGACCTGGCAGAGTGGTTCAGCGCACTCTACGACCTCAGCATCCAGGAATCGAACCTCCTGTCTCACCTGTCGACAGGTGTGCTGCTCTGCCAACACTCCAACGCCTTCAACGATGCTGTCAGTATCATCATCATCATTATCATCATCATCATCATCATCATCATCATCATCATCATCATCATCATCATCTTCTTCTTCTTCTTCTTCTTCTTCTTAATCTTCATCATCATCAGCAGCATCAGCAGCAACAGTAGCATTATCAGCATCATCACCATCGTCATCATCGACATCATCATCGTCATCGTCGTCGTCATCATCATCAGCAGCAGCATCACTATCATCATCCCTGCTCGTTTAACACTGTACTGCTATTTCAGATGAAAATCAGCAGCGGCAGCAGCAAGGAATCTAATTCCACTTCCGCCGCCTCCGACGTCGCATCCGGTTCCGGCCCAGCGGCGGCGGCGGTCCAGTACAGCCGCGGCGCGCAGCCGGGAACCTTCCACAGCCGCGTGAACATCTCGAACTTCCTGTCGTGGTGCCGAGGGACGTTGGGCGTACGGGACACGCTGCTCTTCGAGACGGAGGACCTCGTCCAGGCGAGGAACGAACGGAACGTCGTCCTCTGCCTCCTCGAGGTCGCCCGCCGCGGGGCGCGCATCGGGATGCCCGCTCCCAGCCTCGTCCAACTCGAGGCGGAGATCGACGAGGAGATACGCCGCGATCTGGACACCGTCGCCGGCGATGACGTCACTGCGGGTGGTCGCCGCGGCAACGACGATGACGTCATCGGTACTAGGAGGGACGTTGGAGTCCAGACGATGGTGGGCGATGGGGGCGATGGGGGCGGCGGCGGTGACGTCACGGTGCAGGCGTTTCTCAGGTCGTCGTCGGAGTCTCTGTGTTCGAGCGAATCGTCGTTTCGACATCTTCAGTCGACTCCGGTGAAGATGTCGCATCGTCGTCGTCATCGTCCTCCTCATCCTCCTCCTCCTTCTGTCTATCATTCGTCCCCGTCGTCTTCTTCTTCGACTCCCACTCGTCCCGTCCGCAGTAAACCGGTCATCGAAGTCGACATGATGTCCCTCGACGAAATGGTGAGGACACTTCTATAGCACTGTATATATTATACTGTATATATATATTATACTGTATATATATATATACTTTATACTGTATATATATATATATATATATATATTATACTGTATATATGTATATCACTGTATATATTATTATTGTCCCCGTGTTTGCCTCCTTCGTTGTCTCTTTCTCATTCTCTCTCTCTCTCTCTCTCTCTCTCTCTCTCTCTCTCTCTCTCTCTCTCTCTCTCTCTGCGTCCGTCTGCGTTTAGATGTCGCCGATGCTGCTTCGCATTCCTTGAAAAAGCCAGGAAGGGAAAGAATATAAAGGAATTTACGATATTTCGAATGCCATCTTAATTTTCGCTTGATTCTATGATCGGTTTTAGGTTCGAAAAATCCTGAATCGCTGTACCTGTGAGTTCCAGTATCCGATGATTCGTGTCTCCGAAGGAAAATACAGGATCGGCGAAAGTCTGACCTTCATATTTGTCAGAGTAAGAGAACTCATCATCTGCTGTTAGAAAACTTCTCTCAGATTTCATCAAAGCATTACGCCAGCCAACGGAAAGTTCAAAGCTAGGAACCAATACCAAGCCACAACAACTACTACTACTACTACTACTACTACTACTACTACTACTACTACTACTACTACTACTACTACTACTACTACTACTACTACTACTACTACTACTACTACTACTACTACTACTACTACTACTACTACTACTACTACTACTACTACTACCACTACCACCACTACTACTACTACTACTACTACTACTACTACTACTACTACTACTACTACTACTACTACTACTACTACTACTACTATAATGTTTCTACTATTTAGGCAACGAGATAATTTTGCAGGCAAATACGACTTGCTGGGCGTTGGGAGTTTTTGAAAATTGGCCTCTGCAGATGTAGCCTAGTAACTTTTAATTCGTTTCATCACTCTTCTGAATTTTTGCATATCTATAGCCTACTGTAGCACTAGCATTGTTCAATTTCAAACAGGCTTAACAGGGTATCAATTTTATAATATTTTTGTGGTCTATAAAACCTGTAATAGAAGAAACCAGCTCTCTTAAGCGCCATCTTATCTCTCGATTGATTTTTTAGACATTTGAGAGATAATAGATTTCTGAAAGACTTTGTATAGTGTCATTTCAAATGGCTCATTATTTTTCGTGGCATTTCGAAAGCTCTAGGAAAAAAAATTGAGACAGAATATATTGACAATTCTAGTACAGTTTGACACAGCAAAGATGGGGACACAAGAATATGTGGTTTAATTCGTTTCATCACTCTTCTGAATTTTTGCATATCTACAGCCTACTGTACTGTAGCACTAGTCCTTGCATTGTCCAATTTCAAACAGGCCATGTTGGCCCACCCAATATTTGGCTTGTGGCGCCCTCCATGTAGTAAGCCTACATGTAGGCCTAAGTCTCAGTTGTGGAATTGGCGATGAAGCAAAGTTAGTCGAAGTTTTTAGGCACGCAGACTAAATTCATTGAAATCGATAGGATTTTATTTGAACTTTGACCTCAGATTCTTCGAAATCACGTGATGGTTCGAATCGGAGGAGGTTGGGACACGCTAGAAAATTACCTCAACCGACACGACCCATGTCGAATGGAACCTAAAGGTAAAGCGAATTCATCATCATCATCATCATCATCATCATCATCATCATCATCATCATCATCATCATCATCATCATCATCATCATCATCATCACCATCACCACCATTATCGTCATCATCACCATTATCGTCAACGTCGTTGTCGTCGTCGTCATGGTTGAACTTCTGTAGCGCCATTTTATTAATGTTCTTGACATCATTCGACGTTCGCTCCTTGATTTAAATCTGAATTCCTTTGTCAAATCCAAAAGATCACTAGAGGCCTATCTTCGAGATATATAGGTTCAGCAGGCCTAGCAGCAGTTCGGTGTCTCGTCCATAACTGTTTCGAATCTTGCAGCTTCGAAGACAGGCGCGCTCTCTTCTTCCCGCCATTGTACGCACACTTCTGACGCATCGTCTGCCTCTTCCGCCATCTCGAGTTCATCGACAGCCGACCAAAGTGACGCCTCCCAGGCGGAGGCAGACGACGCAGACGGAGGAGTCAGTCGGGCGGGAAAGTCAGAAGGACAGGAAGGGTCTGAAAGAAGGTAACGTTATAGACTGCGGTTCTTATATGGATGGTGTTCCATCGGTCTTTGGAAAAGGCCCTATCAGATGGACGACAGGAGGGGACCACTTGGCTTGGACCTCTGCTTTAAGAGAGGGGACTCATAAACAGGCCTGTGTGTAAATTGAAATTTATTTGTGTAATACTTTATAGTTATTAAGATTTTCTAATAAATGATTACAAAAGCACTTAAAATTCAGTTTTTATTGTTATTATATTATTATGTTGTTATTATTATTATTATTATTATTATTATTATTATTATTATTATTATTATTATTATTATTATTATTATTATTATTATTATTATTATTATTATTATTATTATTATTATTATTATTATTATTATTATTATTATTATTATTATTTTTCCTGTAACAGTGAAACTCGATTATTGTGTCCGCTGCATAGGATTTCAGACGATTTTTCGTCCGACCATCATCGTCGCCATCTTCGTGGACTCGAAAATGACGATCTCTGCGGAGAAGAAGGAGTTCGTTCCACTTCGGGTAAAGGCGCCTCTCGCTTCCTCCTCTCCTCCTCCTCCTCGGTCGCTACCGACGCCGACGACATCTCCGCAACCCGTACGAGGGTCTCTCCGTCGGGGAAGACGGTGGTCGATGTCGCCTGCCAAACGGACGGCGGCGGCGGCGGCGGCGCCGAAGAGCAGTTGACCCGCAGATACTCGTCTTCGTCGTCGGGTGCCTCGTCTCTGGAGCCGACGAACGAAAGGTAGGGGAGGGGCTCTCGAAGGTACGCCGTTTTCCATCTGAGTTTAGCGTCTTTCTTGTTTCTATATGCTTATCGGTTTTCCCGAGGTTTGTATAGATGGATTCTGGAGCACAGCTTGTCCGGTCTTGTTACTAGTTCTTGCCGATTTTCTTGTGCCTCAGACAAAGGATGATGATGATGATGATGATGATGATGATGATGATGATGATGATGATGATGATGATGATGATGATGATGATGATGATGATGATGATGATGTCATTAGCATGTCTAAATTTTGAAATTCTTCTTCTCGAAGCGTGATTTGTCCAGCGAAACCCTTCTAAGCTCGTCTAATTGAAACCTCAGTCAGAATGTTAGATTTCTAAATAATCTTGAACCAGTGGTGGCTCCACATGGGGGCCCGTGTCCCCCCCCCCCATTGAATGTCTGGCCCTCCAATGGCCCCTCTGTTGGAACCTATACTTAATACTACATACCTATAGCAACAAATGGTTGGCCCCCCATGATTAGAAGTTGCCACCCCAACGCCTCCCCCACTTGTCAAATCCTGGAGCCGCCACTGTTTTGAACCAATCGGATGTCTTGTTAATTATACATATGCATGCACTGTATTCTTTTGGCCTGTGTTCTGCTTATGTAGACTCGAAGTGAACAGCTACAAGGTGCAGGAACAAAAATGCGAAATCTCGTCAGCTGAAGATGCACAGAAATGCCTGTCGGGCCGGTCTAGCGTAGACCTGATCGCCAAATCCACGGAGGGAAATAAAGACAAGACAAGAGACGACTGTATTGCTGGTGCTTTGCCCCACTCTGCACAAACCCCCCAGAAAGAGGGTTCTCGTGCCCTAAACCCCGGCACGAAGTCATCGCGCGCCTCGCCGCCGAACACATGTCGACGATGCGGCGATCCGGTCAACGCTTCCGAAAACCGGACCGGGTCCGGTCTGTGCCTCGCCTGCACCAAGCAGCACGGCACGCCGGACGGCAGCAGGTCTTCGGTGCAGAACAAACGCTTCCGCAACGAGCGCCCGGGGTCGGCACAAGACCGGCGCCTGCCCGACCGACCGGGGTCGGCCCAGGAGAAGAGGCGACGCCCGGAGAGACCGGAGTCGGCGCGGGTCTCCGTCAGTCGCGCGCTGACGTTCTCGTCCGGTCGAGGAGAGAAGGAAGCGGCCGGCAGGAACGCCGAACTGAAACGGCCGTCGAAACAACAGCGTCCCGCCTCGGCTCAGGAGAGAGGACGCCCAGCAGCCTCCGTCCCCCGTCTTCTGCCCCCGTCACCGACGAAGCAGTCGCAGGACGCCACCCGTGTCGTCGCCGTCGCCGCCACGTCGGATCCGTCCGCCCTGCCGCCCTCTTCCCGGCAGCGTCCGTCGTCGGCGAGGGAGCAGCGGAGGCAGCAGCAGCAGCAGCAGGGGCCCCCCCAGATGCGACCCGGGCATGCAGGCGAAGGGGCCCGGCGCGTCCTGCCCTTAAAGGGCGGCCCCTCGGAACAGGAGACGAGGAGCGACGGGGGAGATTTGGTCGACGAAGGAGGAGGAGGAGGAGGAGGGGGTAAGAATTCCAATAAAGCGAAGCTGGAAACGACAGTCCTCTTGCGTCGTCGTCGCTCGTTTAACGCGCACGCAGCCAAGTTACCTCTGGTCAGAGAACTGTCGAACATGACCGCCTGCGACGCACCTCAGGGCTCTTACATTCCAAAAGCGGGGAAGAATCTATCCGCAGAAATTCAGGAGGATGTTACCGGTGGTGTTGGTGTTGACGACGACGACGGAAACGATCCAACCGTCAAAATGCGACCTCGAAAAGACGTTAAGAGGAAAGAATCGATTACGAAAATACCGAAACCAGTTGGCTGATTATATCTGAGACGGTTACACGGGGGGGGCCGAGGGAGCTCTGGCCCCCAGTTGCCCCCATACCAAGGTTAATTCTAGGATTATCGATTTGTGGGAGGGGGTGTCCGTAAATTCTGGGGGTCCCCTGTCAAAAAAAGTCTGACAAGCAAAGAAGATCAGCCCATAGCTGAGATTGGGAGGGGGTGTTGGAGGTGTCGGTCTCAAAATCGGGGGCGTTGGGAGGGGTGTTAGGAGAGTGTGCAAATACCCCTGCCCCATACTTCAGTGCGCTCATTCTAAGCAACTAGACTAGTCCAGGTTTATAAATCCTGGAGCCGCCACTGGAATAATTATTTATCGCCGACATTCTTCAATTGCAATTGGTTGCGTGTATTTATTTATAAAATTACCAATTTTAATATTATTATAGCTACTAGCTAGCCTACTGTTAGTCTGTTAGTATATATATATATATATATATATATATATATATATATATATATATATATATATATATATATAGGCCTATATAGACAATATAGACCAAGATGTTTCGTTTATTCTTCTGCTAATGAATTGGATTGTCGTGGTATATTTTCGTGCTGTTATGGAGACGATTTCGCAAGATACGCCATATTTGTTCAACTTAAAACTGGATAGCTTACTAAACATCTGTTCTTGTTCTGGTTTCGAATTTTTCTACAGCAAATAGGCCTATAGGCCTACGAGAGTAGCTTACCGATAGGCTTACACGAACGAAGTCCTAAGATTATGCCGTATATAGGGTCTAATTGTGATTCTGTCTTTGTCGAAATCAGTCCTGTAATGTCTGACCATGCAGTGACCTGGCTGGCTTTCTTAGTACCGGTGTAGGCCTTTAATCATCCTTCTGCTCAGAAACATCTGAAAGTGACACGCTCAACCAAACGGTCAAACGTTTTCGCATTTACAGTAGGCTAGGCCATAATTAAGTGGTGAAAGACCATTTACTTGTTCTGATATTTACTTCTGCAGTTTTTTGATAACGTCAAGTGGTAGGTTCTCATACCCCTTTGCCTCGCGGACCACTTTTTAAGATTTACAAAATTCTCGCGGACCACCTGAAAATTGAGAAAAATCATGGCAAGCAAAAAGGGTAATCGTGTGTGATATTCGTCCCTTACCAGTGCCCCGAGACAAGCAAAAAGGTCGTAACCTTACTTAATTGTGCTGCTTGCTCTAAAAAAAACCCAAGGGGGTTTTAACCCCAGCCCCCTGGGCCACGGAAAATATAGGCCTATGTCTAATTTTTATTAAAGTTTTTTTCAGAATTTGCCGCGGACCACTAGTTTAAAAATTCCCCCAAAATTTCTATATGTTGCATTGGGGTGTGGAAATTCCCCCCTCCCAAAGTGTGACGAGAGGAGGGTTTTAACTTTTCGGAGAGGGGAAAAATATAGGGATGAGTATTTTCTTGCTTCGTCAGAGCATTGGAGAAGGATAAGAAAGGTAAAGAAGAGTGTGATCATGTGATGACCTGTTTTGCTTGTCGCCACATCGGGAAAGGAAAAGGGAAAAACAATACCATGAATGACCTTTTTTGCTCGTCAAGTTTTTTGGGAGACAAACCTTCTCCCCCCAACATTTCAACCCCCTCCCCCCATGTCAAGGTGGCTAGAATAAACACTGCACTCAGTGTGTCCCCTGATCCGGCCAACCTAATGGCACAATCGAAGCATGAGAATCCCAAGTAACTTAAAACGGCTCATCCATGACAACCCCCGTTATTCCATATTGCTAATAATGCACAGGATTTGTGCAAATTCAACCGCATCTTTGAAACTTATTTCGTCCTGTTAGAGATTGATTTCAAGCACCATATTGAGCCACTATCTTTAGCATTCTTCACTACATCGATATCAATCGCTATTATAAACGTAGGCCATCGTCTTCTGTATTTATAGCGCATCCAGCATGACAACCCCCGTTGTTCCATAATGCTAATAATGCACAGCATATGTGCAAATCAACCGCATATTTGAAATTTATTTCGTTCTGTTATAGATCGATTTCAAGCACTATATTGAGCCACTGTCTTTAGCAGTGGTGTCAAAACCTTGACCCGCGGGCCAAACTTGGCCCGCGGGCTGATCTTATTTGGCCCGCGAAAAATTAACGTATTAAAATTTTGTACTAAAAGTTTATGCGTGAAATTGGCTGTTAGGCATGACTAGAATACGGTTTGTCATAGTTACAACAATAGGTTGTAATCAAATTAATGTAAATAATGCGTGCCAACCAGCACGCGTTCCATCCAGCACACGTGCCATCCAGCACTCGTGCCATCCAGCACGCGTGCTAAACAGCACTCGTGCCATCCAGCACGCGTGCCAACTAGCACGCGTGCCAAACAGCACGCGTGCCATCCAGCACGAGTGCCATCCAGAACGCGTGCCAACCAGCAAGCATGCTAATCAGCACGCGTGCCATCCGTTAACTAAAGATTTTTAGATAGCTCAGATTTTGGAATATAGGCCTAATATTGACAAGCATTAATTATGCATTTGTCCCGCGGGGACAGGGAAACATGTCATTTGGCCCGCCGCCCAAAAGCCTTGACACCCCTGGTCTTTAGCATTCTTCATTACATCGATATCAATCGTTATTGTAAACTTAGGCCATCGCCTTATGTATTTAGAGACCCTCCAGCATGACAACCCCCGATGTTCCATAATGCTAATAATTAAATGCAGAGTATTTGAGCAAATACAACCGCATATTTGAAAGTTATTTTGTTCTGTTATAGATCGAATTCAAGCACCATATTCAGCCACTATCTTTAGCATCCATTACTACATTGATATCAATCGCTACTGCAAACATGGGCCATCACCTTCTGCATTTAAAACGGCTCATCCATGACAACCCTCGTTATTCCGTAATGCTAATAATGCACAGGATTTGTGCAAATTCAACCGCATCTTTGAAACTTATTTCGTACTGTTAGAGATTGATTTCAAGCACCATATTGAGCCACTATCTTTAGCATTCTTCACTACATCGATATCAATCGCTATTATAAACGTAGACCATCGCATTATGTATTTAGAGCCACTCCAGCATGACAACCCCGTTGTTCCATAATGTTAATAATGCAGAGTATATGAGCAAATACAACCGCATATTTGGAAGTTATTTCGTGCTGTTATAGATCGAATTCAAGCACCATATTCAGCCACTATCTCTAGCATCCATTACTACATTGATATCAATCGCTATTGCAAACATGGGCCATCACCTTCTGCATTGATTAATAATGATTATTCATTGGGCTGTGAGACTGGGTTGCTATGATTAAGGAGGAATTATAGCCTACCATAAAACAAACAACGAATGTTAAATGCAGAAGGAGATGGCCCATGTTTGCAATAGCGATTGGTATCAATGTAGTAATGGATGCTAAAGATAGTGGCTGAATATGGTGCTTGAATTCGATCTATAACAGGACGAAATGACTTCCAAATATGCGGCTGTATTTGCTCAAATACTCTGCATTATTAACATTATGGAACAACGGTGATCGTTACATCATTGCACCTTGCCTATAGCTAATTGACCATAGACTAAGCGTTTAATAAGACTAGACAGCCACACAACCACTAAAAGCAAGATTTACTTATATTCTGCGCCGCCAGATGTGAGATGGCAGCAAAGGCAGTAGGCGGCGCTGCATTGCGTCATCGGCAGGCGTCGCCTCCGCACGACGTAATGCGTCGTCGTCGTTTAAATGGCTTCTTCGTTTCGGCGTTCGTAGTTGACGTTGACGGAGGCGCTCGGTCGACGCCGGCGGTCACAGGAGCTGCTGCGGCGGCGACGGACGGACTATGGCTCCTCCGAAGAAGGCGACGCCCGGCGGCGGCGGCGGCGGCGGCGGGTCGGTCGTGGGGCCCGTGCGGGTCGGTTATTACCAGATCGAACGGACGATCGGAAAGGGCAACTTTGCCGTCGTTAAGCTCGCAACGCACATCGTTACGAAGAGCAAGGTACGGTGCTGCTACTGCTACTGCTACTGTTTTGCACGGCGATTTATGTAGCGCCAGAAGGGTGTTGTCGAATAGCGTCGGTATGTTTGGACTCCGGTCGTCGTTTGCGTTGGATTTATTTGCAGCGATTTTCGCGTGCAATCTTCTTGTTGATCGTCGCCCTACAGAAACACAAGAGCAAAATGATGGAATTTAGTAAACATTTTCTGTCAATTGACGCTTATTTAAGCGTCGATATCACGTAAATCTGGACTTTATTAATTTATGATTTACTGATAAATCATTCTGTGATTGTCTGTAAGCAGAAAATTGCAGTTGTCGATTTGTTGCCTTACGTACTTGCAGCTTGCTATGATATTATTGCCTTAAAGGCTTAAACAATATTTTTATTGCACAATTTTGGCTGCTTTATAGTTGGTCATCTGCATCTTCTGGTCAGCTGATGTTTTCTTGACGATGTTTTGATATTTGTTAGCATGGAGGGTGCCACAAGCCAAATATTGGGTGGGCCAAATGGCCTGTTTGAAATTGGACAATGCAAGGACTAGTGCTACAGTAGGCTATAGATATGCAAAAATTCAGAAGAGTAATGAAATGAATTAAAACCACATTTTGTGTCCCCATCTTTGCTGTGCCAAACCGTACTAGAATTGTCAATATATTCTGTCTCAATTTTTTTCTAGAGCTTTCGAAATGCCACAAAAATAATGAGCCATTTGAAACGACACTATACAAAGTCTTTCAGAAATCTATTCTCTGTCAGGTTTTATAAACCACAAAAATATTATAAAATTGATACCCTGTTTGGAATTTGGACAATTCTAGTACTACAGTAGGCTATAGATATGCAAAAATTCAGAAGAGTGATGAAACGAATTAAAACCATGGAGGGCGCCACAAGCCAAATATTGGGTGGGCCAACATGGCCAATATTTCAGAGTCAAGACAGCGCAGTGAGAAATTCTTGCCGTTATGATCAACCGATCATTGAAAAAACACAGTTGCATGGTTATATAAATATAATAATTTTGAATGGTCTTCCGCATCTGTGACATCTGTCTTATATATTGTGGCAATATTATGCCAATATATTGGGGATTTGGAGTTATTAGTTCCACAAAACATTGTAATTTTCCAATTCAAATTGGGTGGGCCAAACACATTGTGGCCCATTGGGCCTAAATATTGGGTGGGGCATGGCCCACCTGACCCACCCTGTTGCGCCCCCATGTTTGTTAGCAACAAATTATTAATCAGCAACTTTTGTTTTATTTCTTAGCAGCTTTTGTGTATCATACTTTGGTTTGTGATGGTCATCTTCACCACCACTATTATTATTATTATTATCATCATCATCATCATCATTTTCCTCATGGTTGTAGTCATTGTAACCATTATTATTATTATTATTATTATTATTATTATTATTATTATTATTATTATTATTATCATCATCATCATCATCATCATCATCATTATCATCATCATTATCATCATTATTATCATCTATAATATTAAAATCTTTATTCTGTATGTCTGTTACCTTCAAGCGTTCTGATTGGTTGACTATTGGTAGACGGTTTAGTCCTTACGTCGCGATGCGTTGGTAGGCGATGTTCGAAGACGACGTTGCTATTGGTAGCAATTGTTCGTAGCTTGAGGAAGTTGTGCAATTTTAACGTACATTTTAACGTACACAAAAAATACGTGTACAGCGTCACAAATGGTCACAGTTGCGTGATTTTAACGTACATAGGCCTAATTATTACGTGGCGCAGAGCTTGGCTAGGTGGCGTATGTACAGTACATCATTGAAATGTTGTTCAGCATGAATCCAATGATTGGGTATTAGGTATAGGTATTGGATTAGTATTATCCTGCACTGCGAGCGAAGCGAGCATCTTTCTAGTTAATTATGAAATATCATCAGCACATGATGCATTAGTGCCTGGTCATACTGTGTAACAGCTTAATTAAAGAACCTTACGTGTTATTTGAGATTGAGTCTTTAAATCCAATGATTGTAATAATACACAGAGTCAATCTTGTTTTGTCAAAGTAGTTTCTATCAGTTCATATAAAGTCCAACTGATAAGACTGCTTAGAGTTTGATTTGCGCAGTTGTTTGCCTGATTATGAGCTGACTTGTTGTGACATATTGTGATGTAGTTATGATTATAATGTTGATTCAGTTACAAGTGGCTTATATTTCTTCTCTGTGCAAAAACCTACTGAAGCATTGATGATGTGTGCTCTTGAGTAATCTTCCTGTATTTTAGGACCTTACCTTCTTGTCCACCATACACTTAAGTCCAGTCCAGTGGATAATGAAAAGCTTGGGTCTTGGAACTCCATTTTTTGGGCCTGATTGTTAAAAATATATGTGTACGTTTGTGTGTGTGTGTGCGTGCGTGTGGGTGTGTACATACTGATTTGCAAAAAGAATGATGGCTTCCATCTAGTTAAGATGATATGAGAGAGAGAGAGAGAGAGAGAGAGAGAGAGAGAGAGAGAGAGAGAGAGAGAGAGAGAGAGAGAGAGAGAGAGAGAGAGAGAAGGGATAGATAGAGAAGGGATAGAGAGAGAGAGAGATTGATTGATTGGTTGATTGATTGATTGAGGAAGTAAACACATGAATTATGACTTGGCATTGCATAGGTTTTCACATTATGTAAATTTATGTAAGCGTAGTGTCATCCTCTCTGTATAAGAGGTAGCCTTCAATACAGTATTTTCAGGATGTCATATCATGCTATTTGTTTAATGTGGACTTAAAACTGGTTAAATGGTTTTCGGGGATCTTTTACATCGTTCACTACATCAGTATCCAATGTTGTGTGGGACTACTTTGCTGCCTGTGTTGAGTATAGTGCTTGATTAAACAACACAAAATTTGCATCACTGATACAGTGCTGTGCAGTGGAATGTCTGATTCACCGCCCATGCAGTTTCAGCCAACGCACTCTCTGCAAGTTACGAATGTAAGCCTACAATGAGTGCAACTAATACGCTGCAAGTCGTATGTTGTACAAGTGCTGTTGACAAGACTTAGTGCTTGATTTGACATTTACTTGGAGATACTTTTGCTTTGATATTGCACTCCACCACATAAAAAACCTGTCGTTATCGGTCCTCCATTCGTTAGCACAGGACAGAGGAGAGGGAGACTAGTGACTGAATATATTAGTGCTTCTCTGGGAGCGCTTAACCCAGTATTTTAAAATCTTAGCGTACACTTAAAACAGATTTTCATTTCCAAATATTTAACGTTTTGTGCCCGCAATTGGTACTTATTTTTGCACGAGGAGGTGGTGCTAAACTATTTCTTCTCATTTCGGCATTGTCTTCTCTTTGCCTCTCTTTGAGGCAAAATTCAACTCACGTACAAATTTCAAGGTTGTGTCGAGCACTGGCTAGGCAAATTCCAACGGGCTTTTAGCAGAGAGAGTTGTGGTATGCATGATAAAATCGAGTCAATTCAACGTCCTCCGCTTTAACTTAAGTAATCCACGAAGAAAAATATGAGACTGTGAATTTTATGGCTATTTTCCTGAACATAGTTACTGTAAGAACGATCGAGTGCACGCTATAAAACACTTGATGTTCAATTTGCCTTGGGGTGGGGGGGGGGTTGAAGGAATTTATCTTCCCTTTCATTAGACAAGGACAGACTCCATGTACTGGAAGTAAAAAATTGGGGTGGGACTGTCTGCCCCTCTGCTTTTTTGACAGCTATAAACTCTGACTACACCTGGGTATCAAATATGGTTTGAAATGTGATATGTTATGTACCTTGGAATTGTCTAGCACCAGTAGATACTCAGTACAGATACATGCATAATTAATTGTCATTGTGGGATACTGTGGTATAAGTATAGGTTTGTGTTTTGCACAATGAAGAGTTGAGTCAGTGAAATCAGTGTTCAATATTGAATATTCAGTTTATATAGCGCTTTGATGTTGATGCTGTTTTCACCTGAAATTGCCGCTGAGGCTTTTATGGAGTGCACTCCATGGCCATGCCTGTGGACATCGAGTGCCCCAAATTCAGTCTCTGTTCCTTGGTTTTGAACCTAGTTTTTGATAAGAACTGCAGCCGACACTGACTCACACACGGACATGTGAGAACATATTCATGACCCAACCCACAAAACCCATAGGGTTACTTGACCCAACCCAACCCATTCCGCCGTAACACATTACAATTCCTTTACTGCGACTTATTTTCTATAGTCCAACCCAACCCACCATAAACATAAATATTTCTGAACCAACCTAACCCATGGGTCGACCCAACCCATGCCCATGTTTGCTTTGATGACTGCCTTCAAGGCGTCTTTTGACCAGTTTGCAGTGCCCACCACTGCCATCACCACCACTACCTGATTTGTTTTTTGGTCTGCAACATTTGTAATCTATGCTTTGTTTGCTACATGCCTTTACTTAAAATAATGCATCAGCTGACAACTGTGCACTGGTATTATGGTACAGAATTTCAACTACCGGTATTAAATTTTACTGATTGTTAGTGCAGACATAGTGACGTTTCTATGGTGTATTTCTTATTTCATCATCATCATCATCATCATCATCATCATCATCATCATCATCATCATTTGTCAGTAATCATCATTATCATCATCATTTATCAGTAATCATCAGCAGTAAGATGGATTTTGCTTATGCCTTGCATATCATGAGAAAGTTTCTAGGTTACTGTAACTTTTGAGTGGTTGAAAGAACGAGAAATTGTATGCAGACAACCATCTGTTGTGATTCATTCAGTTGAAATTCTAAAGAAATTTAAATTGGATAAAACGATTTCTGTGGTATTTGTAGATTGGCAGCCACATAGTTTTACAGAAAATCGAGTTTTAATTAAATTTTTGACATTCATTTGTTTCATGTTATCAGGAATGCATGGCCTTATTTGCAGATGGTTTAGGTGGAGGGGGTTTCTACGGTTATAACAGCCTGATAAGATATTAACTATGAGCCATTTTATTCAACAAAGAATTTGACCTTCACCCAAAGAATTTGACCTTTACCTTGACTCAGACAGAAGACTGACTCAGTTCGAATAATGAATGTCAGCAAAGCAAGTTGATCTAGTTACCCAAATTCAAGTTTAAGGATTGTTTATCCATGATATCCCAGACATGGACATGGGTTGGGTCCACCCTTGGTTTGGATTGGGTTGGGTCAGAGATTTTCAAGTTTATGATGGTTTGGGTTGGCCACGGAACCTATTTTATGGTCAATAACTGGTTTAAGAAATTGTAATGTACTGCATTATGGTAGGTTGGGTTGGTTGGGTCAAGTAACCCTATTGCTTTCGCGGGTTAGTTTGGGTTGGGCCTGAATCATGATGGGTTGGGTTTTAGTTTTAAAAATGGACCCATGTCCATGTATGCGATATCTATAAAAAAAATCAATTTTTTGACCCTGTCTCATTTCCAAACTTTTCCTCATTTAAATACATATTACACGATACTTGTGTCCACTTTTTGGTCGACCCCTGTGCATACATTCTTAAGTGGATGTGTTAGAGTGCAAATTTTAAGTCTTTTATGGTGTTTTGGGATATACCGGGTAATGTTGGACAAACTGTGTCACTCAAGCACTATACAGACAACATTTATGTTCACTCCACATAGAGTACAAATATCTTCAGTCCCGACTCCCATGCTTGAACCGGAGTAGACAGGCTGGCTCTGTGCAGAGCTGGTGCTCTGTGCAACTGAGGTACGAATGGTGCCCTGCGTGGGTGCAGAGAAAAGCTTTACTTACTTACTTGCTACCTTGAAATTTGCTGAACAACACCTGGTGGCTGACTAATATGATATCTATTAGATAGATAGATGTTCTAAGGCCTACCTGTATCCTTTTCTAAATGCCCTGGCAGAGTTTAATAGTTATTGACTCTGTTACAGTGTAAGTGGGTGAACTTGGTGGATACTTTTTTGTGCAAATGGGTCATACGATCTGGGTAGAATGCATATATATATATATATATATATATATATATATATATATATATATAAATGCATGCATTATTGTACTATTTCAACAAAATGATGTGATGCCGGCATACGATCATCATTGTTATCGTCATCATCATCATCATCATCATCATTTTCATCATTAACTAATTATTTATTAATTTATGTACAGGGTGGTGCAAAAAACCGTACTACCAGTATATTAAATGCCAAACCTAAGTGTGACTAGTCCAGTTTTTTTTGAGCCACCCTGTAGTGTAGAGTGTCTTGGCAGTGGCTTTAAATGTTTGGCTGATTTGTAATTTCAAGTATGCAGTGTAATTATTTGGGAAAATGTTCTTTTTGCCCAGATTTGCATCCTATTTTCCGGTCTCTGGGAGGGGTTTCTGAGACAGGCACTGTCTTATCTTGGTATCTGTAGTGGGCTGGGGGGTGTATTTCCTGCTTGGTGTGGATTAGAGCACATTAATTGCATGAGGTCTTGAGAAAGGAACATTTGGATGTCATTGTTAATTTATGTTGATAGTAGAAAGGAGAATTTTAAAAAAACTGCAGTTAAGATCTCTTGTGCTGAATCTGCACATATACAGTTATTGTAATGTAATGTAGCAGAATATTTGTATTGTGCCTTGTGTTAGGAATCACTCAGAATTGTTACATTCCATTATTCATTTTATATTGTTTATTTTGTTTTATTAAGTTATTCTATGGTGTGATGTAAATGTCTTTCTATTTCTGCATTAAAGTGTTTTGTGTTATACATTTTGTAATAACTTTTGCAGAGTTACTTTGATTACCAAGTAGATACTGTAGAGTAGTTCTTGTGCTTGCTCTTGACTGTTAGTGCATTGGTTCTTGATCCGAGAATTTAATTACCTTTTTATCACTGGCTGCTGCTGCTGCTGCTGCTATTAAGTCTAGGACACAAGGGCAATGGTAAAGGCAATTAATAAGTAAGATAGCCAGTTAAATACTCAGTATCGGTTTTACTTTGTTTATTCTAGGTGCAATTGATCTTTGTTTCTGTTCTTGGTAGCCATGAGTCAATGCACGTGTTTAGCATTGCCTTGTGACCACCACACAGCGCTTATTAACAATTGACAGTTATTAGAGGGAAAAGAAACTGGAAATCACTGGCACTGAATTACTGGTTGTAATTTCAGAATTTGTTGCTGACAAAGAACAATAATATTTATGAGTTAAATGGTTAATACACAGTAATTGTAGGCCTACTAATTATTCCCTTATTCACTGGTCAAAGTTCATATCTGTGAATGCTAGAGCCCACTGCTGGAACCATTAGCGGTCTGTGCTCCTGCTACTATAACCAGTGGCGGCTCCAGGATTTGGCGAGTGGGGGGGCGTTCGGGGTGGCAACTTCTAATCATGGAACCAACTATTTTGCATTAACCTGGACTAGTCTAGTTGCTTAGAATGAGTGAACTAAAGCACGGGGGCCACTGTGTGGCCAGGCGTTCTATAGGGGTGTGTGGTAAGAACCCCCTGTGGAGCCGCCTCTAACACAACTACAGTTACTTGAGGTGGTTCCCCCCCCCCCCGGATTATATATTTTTGTAAATAAATCTGACCTCTGGCTCACTTTAATTGCTGGCCGTTGACATTGAGTTTTGAATGTTTCATTGCTGCTGTATGAGTACCGGTAGTGGTACAGACAGTGAGAATTTATGTGCGGGGTTATGAGTGGAGCACTGCTGAGCACACGTCATTACTGGAGGCGAGGGCTCTTAGAAGAAGTCCTTGTTCTTACTGATTTGACCTTCTTAAAGCTTGTTTGCATTGTAAGTTTGCTAAATTAGCAAAATTACTTGGCCATCGATGTTGAGGGTTTTTTCTTATATATATATATATATATATATATATATATATATATATATATATATATATATATATATATATATGTATGTATGTATGTATGTATGTAAGTCATTTTCATGCTCTTTCTATGATGACTTCTAAGTACCATGCTGTGTGTACTCTTCTGTCAAAACCTACCTTGTATGTGCTTTGTATGTGAAACTTATATTCTCAATAGGTATTGTGCTGTGCTGTGACAGAACATTTAGCTTACATTGTGCCATGTTTCATTGCATCTTGCTTGACCGTTGTGCGTTTATCATTTGATTTTTAAGAAGTAAATAAGTAAGTAAAATCTCATGAATTTTGTATAGTGCTTTGCAAAGTAGCTTCATAATGACTATGGCGATAGTGTAAAATAAAATATGATTTTATGCTATACTGTACAGTGTACATGATGTGATTTAATTGGTCCCAAGGTCAATTGGGAAAGTTACTCATTGTAGACAGTTGAATTTTGTATTGCTGTCACAAGGAAAACATGCAACAATGCGTATTGTCTTTCATCGACGTATTGCAGTGCATGCATAACTGTTTTGACTGTTCGTAATCGAGTGAACGCACAGAGTTTGTTTTTGCTTTGCTTTTGGTTGGTTTTCATTCTGTTTTGGTAAGGAAAGAAGAAAGACAGATGAAGCTATCGTTTGGATAGAGGAAGACATATGGTAATCTTGCAGGTCAGGGGTCAGATGAGGTGTTGACTTGAGGGGGGGGGGGCAGGTGGCTTTAGGTGAGCTGTTGTGCCTGGAGTTCTTTTGTGTCTATAGAAATCTGTGTATGAAATTGGGAAAGATGATTTGTTTGTTTTGAATGTAACTTTTTGGCCTGTGAAATACATGCATCTGGAGGGCTCATTTGTGGCAGTTTTATTTTGCACTATGTTTGCACTACGATGTAGGCAAAATCTCTGAAATATCTACGGTATATATATCGCATCCCTTGAACATCCTATCGATCTTTGACATTGACACAGCTCTTCTTAACATTGCTTTCTATTTTTGCCATTTTCAAGACTGCATGTCATGTAGTTGTTCCAAGATGGTTACAAATTCAGGTTGGGCATAGGATTTTAAACTGGGCAATGTGATAGATATATGTCTCTTGAGTTGCTGGTGTTATTTGGAGGCTTACGTTTCATTTATCCTGGGTATAGTGGGACAGGCTGGCCATACCAATACGTAATGAGTGCATTTACCAGTTTACTGTGCATGTGGTCATAAGGACTATAGTTGAGTGATGATGAGCATTGTGCCATTATTGTGCTATGAATGCACCAAGTGTCTTCGATGCATTCTGGATATTGCAAGCACGTTCAAAAAATCTCCGGCTGAATTTCCTTCGATGCCTCGGCGGCGGAAAAACGCACCCGAGGGCGCACCGATGCGGGAGTGCGTTTTCTAATTTTTCACCGATTCAGCGATTATTTTCTGTCGTGTTCACTTATATGATCAGAGCTTTTTCTTGGGATGCATCGTGCACTTGGTGGCTTCCACAAAAATCTGTAATTTTATCAAATTGTTTAAAGCTATAGAACCCACTTGAAAAATTAATTGTTGTTGATGGAATAAGGTTCAGATGTTGTCAGGTTGGGCGTCCCTAATACAGGCTATCACTAGACATGGGCTCCTATAGATAGATCAAGGCCCTAGATGAACTGCAAAAATGTACTGCAGTGGTCTTAGGTCTATTCTGTCTATGTACGGTGGTTGCTTATTTGCATTTGTATGCATGCATGAGTCTGTATGTATTGCTGATTACCCATTCCTCAGATATGTTACCGTAAATGCATTGTTTAATCGTATTTACATTAGAACACGCAGTGTTGCTTGGACTTGAGGTTAATTCTAACTGTATTTATTATTTAATGGATGTGTCAAACCTTTGCATTTCAAATCGTTGTATAGAATTCCTGACCTTTTGAGCACAGTGACTGGGACTGTGGTTTGAAAATTATTTTACTTACTTGCTCGTTTTCACACCTGTGTACTTTATTCGACTTACCAGAAGTCCTTGAATCAGGTGTACGTAATCAAGGTGAACAGTACCAGTACTTACCCGGTACTTTCGGTGTCTGATTTTTTTTAAAAGCAACAGTTGGATGAAGATGCTCGATCCTATAGACCAGAGTTTTGGCTATATGTTGTGTACTTCCAAAGCCAACATATTTTGGGCAGCACTGTAGGTCTTGTTCAGCATGCAGGCAAATCAAATGCTGCTTACAATGAATTATTTTCTGCATGGTTGTGTCATCAGGACATTTTATATGAGCTAAACCATATATGCTACTTTTTAATGCCAGCATTGTGTAAGGCATCCCTCAATAACATTGCTTTATTGCAGTGTTTATTCTAGGCCTTCTCTGGGGGGAATTCACCCCCAAAGTTTTAAAATCCCCCAAATTTTTTATATGTTGCATAGGGGTATGGAAATTTCCCCCCAAAGCGTGACGACGGGGGGCTTTTATTTTTTTGGAGATGGGAAAATGTAAGGATGACAATTTTTTGCTTGCCAGGGCATTTGAGAGGTGTAAAAAATATTAGGGAGGTTGGAAGGATGACTTTTTTTGCTTGTCACTGT
This sequence comes from Metaphire vulgaris, assembly GCA_018105865.1. NCBI lineage: Eukaryota > Metazoa > Annelida > Clitellata > Crassiclitellata > Megascolecidae > Metaphire > Metaphire vulgaris. The sequence goes on along the minus strand of CM030838.1, from coordinate 18,262,666 downwards.
TTTTGGAGACTTAGACCTTGTCCCCCCAAACATTTCAAAATCCTCCCCCGAATGTCAAGGTGGCTAGAATAAACACTGGCTTTATTGCTTCACAGAAATTTCCAGTCTATTTGCATAAAAATATTTAGGTGACACGCACAGACACACCCACATACTCGCTTGCACACACACGCATACACACACATATACACAGACACATTGCTGGTGTTGGTAATTTTATTTGATTGCATTTTTGAGATTGTTCTGAAATAAGTTCTATTAATTTGAGGCGCTACTGCCTGGTTACACCCTAATACGTGTAAATTGTAATCTTACTCTGTGTAATCTTACTCAGTACTTCTTTTATTTGAAGCGATTTTCAACTTGCGCATTTCTAGACAAATCGGCCAAGTTATCGATGCGCAGAAGCTGGTTTTTGTAGCAACCTTGACGTGCTTGTGCGAAGCCTAACTGCGCACAGCACCATCCATTCTATGGTTATCGCATAAATTATATGTGTGCTGAAAGGTGCTGGTCTGTCTGATAGCAGCACATCGGCTGATCTTTTCAGTCGATTGTGCTGCTGCCTAAATGTCAGTATTAAGTGGGCTGATTAAAATTTGCGTGTTTCTTTGCATTTCGGTGAATTACTTCTCTCTGGTACCAGTGCCCATGCAAGAGAGCTCAGACGTGCTATGTTTTCTTCTGCCTTCCTCGTGTAGGCCTAGTACCGCTATACCCGCTATATTCATGCTGCTTATCTATCATTTCCCCCGCAGCTTGATTGATATTAAGGAGTGTCGTTACTTTTCCTTCTCCTGCGGCTGTTGGCTCGTGAGCGGGAGATCGGGGGGAGGGGGAGGGAGGGCTGGATTTACGTCATTTCGCAGAAAAAGATCTGTTCGCCCAGCCAACCCCCTCTCCCCCACCCAGCTTTTAAAAATTTCCGAACAGCGTTCTAAAGAGCTAAAGCCTTTTGGGTTTCGCAGATTTTCCGATGCGTTGAACCAGTTCAATGCTGCTCCTTTTAACGCCGAAGATCCTCACATAGGATGTTTTCTTTTATCTTTTAATATATTTCTTTGATGAGATACACTTGTGCATTGCATGCCATATCGGCACATGAACGTTACCGTGCTGTCGTGATTTTTCTAACACCAGATTTCAGTGCACTGCCTTGGACTGGCCGGAAACCATGCACTCATTTGAGATGTGCTCATGCAAGTGCCAACGTGAATTGTATATCTACACAGAATATTGGTACTGATGATACTTTTGGTACTGATGATACTTTTGGTACTGATGATACTGTTGGTACTGATGGTACTTTTGGTACTGATGATACTTTTGGTACTGATGATACTTTTGTTCACATTTAGTGATCATAAAGTCTGGTTGCAACAGTGAATATTATTATAGGCCCTTGCAGAAGCAGTGGCGTGTTGAGAGTTGTGGGCGTCGGGGGGGGGGGTAGGAGGGGGGCAAGTCAATAAAAAAATTGTTTGACGAGCAAAAAGGTCAAAAGGTCGCTGAGTCGATTTTGACGCCCCCATCTGGTCGGCGCCAGGGGCCACCGCCCCACCCACCCCCCTCTGAATGCTGCTGTGCAGAAGCAAGGTCTTTGAGTTGAAAATATTTTTCGCTGGTGGTTCGTTGACTGTTATATTATCAGGAGAGATGGATATCACATTTTTTGCCACCTTGTTGAGTGTGTGCATTCAAGATTTCCAGCTGGATTTATCAGGTTATCTGCTCTAATGATTTCCGCCCTTACAAGCTGTTGTTGGCTGACTGAAAGGCTCGAACCTGTGAGATATAAAGCACTTGAATGCCAGGCCCCTGTTCAACTCATTTCCTTCATTTGTTGTTCGCCTGCATTTCCCTGATCCAGGTCAAACTCACCATAAGGTGCCTCCTTACTTACTTTACAAGTTTACCTAGGTCAACAATGTTGAACTCATGTTTTATTGCATGATTACCGGTAGGTACTGCTTGAATGTTTTTCTGTCAGTTTTATTGTATTATTTGACCTTCTGTCTTCTGATTACACTTTTTGAGTTCAAGGTCAGAACCTTTTAAAGTTCGACGCAGAGCAGTGGTTCTCAACCCGTGGGCCGCGGCCCAAAGGTGGGCCGCGAGAGGGAGCCTTGTGGGCCACGCTGAAGTCTCGAATACAAAAGAGAAGTTAAAAATCAAATAAGAAAATAATCCAAATTTTTACGCATTTGATTAGTTTATTAACGTTAGTTCGTTGGCATAGCCACATAGCTGGACCCCCTTATTCTGGGATCAGTCGGGAGATTTGCGCATAAACCTTTGATAAATTGTTCGGGGGAGGGGGAGATATGATGATGTAGGCGAATGACAGGAACTTACTGGTACTTGACGAGCTTTTTTGCCTGTACACTTGTCCCCCGCTGTGCCAAGGACTGCTTAGTTTAACAGGTGGGCTGCAAGAAATTTTGAATTTCAAATGTAGGCCGTGCAGTAAAGGGACCTGGGGACCACTGATTCAGAGAACTGCCGGTGAGCCAGGTCAGGTGAGCTGGGTGGGGTCTTTGAGACTTACCTTAACTGTAACAGCATTCTTGTGAACTTTTTGTCATCTTTCATGAGTGATCATTTTCTGGCAGAGGCGGATCAATGGGGGGGGGGGGGTTCCGTACCCCATATTGAAGGCATAGCCCTCAAGTGGACCCCTATACTTTAGAGCACTCATTCTAGGCATCTGTACTAGTCCGGGTTTATGAAAAATAGTTGGCCCCCATCCTTGGAAGTTGCCCTCCCAACGCCCTCCACCCCACTTGCCAAATCCTGGAGCTGCTGCTGCATCTGTGTGCTTCAGAATGTTGGTTATGGTAATTTCGTGTGTGCGTGCGTGCGTGCCTGTGTGTGTGGTTTGAAGTTTTCATTGCCAGAGAACTTAAGTTACAAGAGAACTGGTGTTGACTAGTAATAATTTGCAGACAGACAAGGCTTAACACAGCAATGCCTAAGGGGTCGTCCATAAATTACGTAATGCGGTTAGGGGAGGGGTCCGGCCCTTTGTTACGAAGTGTGACGACGGGGGGGAGGGTCCGTAAATGTGGCGTAATGCAATACAAAAATTCAAGTGATGACTTTTGACCTTTTATGCTCGTCAGGGTTTTTGGAGAAGAACAAAATACAAGGATTACCTTTTTTGCTTGTCAGGGATTTTCAAGAAGAAAGAATGCAAGGATGACCTTTTTTGCTTGTCAAGACTTTTTGGAAGACGAAAATAGGGGGGGGGTCGGCCCGTTGTTACATCATATTTTAGGGGTCTGAAGTTTTGTTACGTTGCGTTATGTAGGGGGAGGGGGTCAAAAAGTACCAAAATCGTGTTACGTCATTTATGGACGACCCCTAATATAGTTCTGATGCATCTGATGTTACTTCTTTTCTTAGAACTATCCGAGGGTCTTTGTGATCTGGTTGAGTATGGCCCTTCCCTGTCGGGTGGCTAAGATTTGAATTGATTGTTTTTAATAAAATGCTCCACTATTCTTATTTATGTATATTGGGTGACCACAGCTGAATATTTTAGACTTCTTTTTTGTCTTAACTTTACCTTTTACTTTTCCCCATAGAAATAGTTTTTCCACTATAGAGGCTAGTATGTAAAAGTTTAGCATCATTAATGAAGTCCTTAAATTCAAAGCAGTTTATAATTACACTGTGTGGGCGGTGTGACTCACAGATGGCAATGGGTCACTCAAAATGACCCATGACCTTTGACCCATGGGTCATGGGAAATTGAATATCTATTATAGGATCTTTTAAAAACCCTTTAAGCCAAGGCCCTAATGTTGAATATCAATCAAACATAGCACAATGCTGCCCTACTACAATAGGGGCAACGTCATTACCATAGAGTATAAACATATAGACAGGAGTGACGTCATTGCCATAGAATATAGACATTTAAACAGGAGTGACGTCATTACCGTGGAGTTGGTGCATTGGTCTTGGCACAAATCGCTTTGCATTAGATAAAACTTCTAAGTCCTTGGGATTAGAGAGGTTGGATTCCACAGTTCCAAGTTATGAATAAAAATATCCCTTCTCATCTCTAAAAGTAAAAATTTTCCAACCAAAAGTCATTGAGAGTGAGTTTATTGTTACACTTGTTATGATTACGGTACCCTTGTTGAACATACTTTTGTAACAGCGTAACCAGCTGAAAGATAAAACTCTTCATACAATAAGAATTGTGTAACTGGCTTACGCTTTTAAATATTCTTAGATGTAGCCCCAGTTTTTGGTGTCGTTGCTAATATAAAATTAATTATAAAATTAATTATTCTCGAATAAGGCGTCGTAATACAATAATTGTATTACATGCCTTGATAGGGTTTTGGGCCGATTTGTTCATAATGTGTTTGTGTTTCAGTTTGAGTATATAGACTGTATAGGTCCCTGCCAGTAACAGGTGCACTGGTTCCATTGGATTTTTTCTAATTTATGCACAGTAGGTGAGACTGTGTCCGTATACTTGAAGATGTATTGTCTGTGCATATTGTATAATATGTCTTTGTCCTGAAATTAATTGGCAGTTTTTACTTTAATTCTTCAGCCAAGCAATAGATGAAAGGTTGACAATTAAAATTCAATTCAGCTGGCTTAATTATTTGATTTAATTAGCGCCATAGAAACGTAGGACGCCCATCATGGACATTCACTATTGGTCTGGCGAGCACAGCCACTTTCTATTAATTTGTTCCTAGTTTAAAAAGGTCTGTTGTTGCCAAATGCATCTTGTTTTCAATTTTTTTTTTGCACATTGGTTGCAACTGAGGTCATGTTAATGCAGTTTTAATGCAATTTGTGAAAGGAAATGCCCATATAGTGGCCATAGTCTGTTTCAAAGCACAGCATGACCTTCAAATCAGAGACATACAGACAGTCAGACAGACAGACAGGCAGACAAACAGACAGACAGAGAGCATTTTTATAAACTATCTGAAGCAGTTTTGCAGCATTTGGGTGTTGGATTACCCTTGCCCTGACATTTGTTCACTTGAAGCCAGTTATCCTAAACTGTTGACTCTTAGTTCAGTGGGCAGTTTGTTAGTTTTGTTTTCTTGTTTAATTTATTTAGAAGTGGTGGCTTTCTCTGCTCGACTGTTTGAGAATTTTTAAGTTGGTGAGGGTGGAGGTGGGGGTGGTAAGGACTTCAATTTGTTCCACTATTATACGTGTTGGAAACTCTGAATGGATTTTGGTTGGGACAGTGAATAGTTATTGACTGGCTAATAATTAATTGGGTGGTATTTCTTCTGTTACAGATTTCTAGACTGATTATGTATGTCTGGTCTTGTGGTATTTAGACCAATGCATTTTTTCATTGTAAGAATCAATGATTTCCTCGGAAATGTCAATGCTAATCTCAATGCTAATGTCAATGCTAATGCTTCAAGTTAATGCTTCAAACGGCAAAAATCCACTGGTTTATCTGTTTAGAGTTTCAGCCGTTATCTTAATTGTAACTCACCTCAACAGCCAACAGTTATATGTGTCAGCTATACACTCGCAGAGATAATGGGTTGTTAGTTTTCAATATTACACTGTATTATTTGTATCTATGTGTATACATTTTTTATGCATTTATAGACTTGGTGTTGTTATGCACAGGTTGCAATAAAGATTATAGAGAAGACCCAGCTTGACGACGAGAATTTGAAGAAGATTCTCCAAGAAATACAAGTGATGAAGTTACTGAACCATCCACACATTGTCCGACTCTATCAGGTAAAAAATCACACGCAGTCTAGGACTCTAGGCCCAGGCCCTTCAGTGCAAATTTTCACATAAATCACGGGTGCATATCAGATGAACTGTGCTATTGCACTGGACGAAATGTGCCATATTATTTTGATGGCTGATTGTATAGTCATACAGTAGAATTTCATTATAATGGACTCGGTTATAACGAATCCTCACACCACAATGCACAGCCCCGTGTGCTGCTCTATGGTATTGGATATAATAATGTGTACCTCGGATATGACGTGCTCAGTTTTACAGACCCACTATTGGTATGTGATAACGGAGTTCTACTGTACTTTGCTGGTAAGTGCAAGTAAATTGCCTGCTAGGTAATTTGACAGTATTTTACCAGTAAAAATACTATTGCACGGCATACTATTGCCTTGGACAAGTACTCGGTGGATAGTGGATACTATGTGTGAACTAATGTACAGTACTGGTAGGTCTGTTAGAAGTTGAAAGAGTGTGCAGATGAATGAGTGATGGTGATTAAAACACTTGCACCAAAGAACCTTGACTTGTGAACTTCAATAAATATGCTGTCAGTTTTAATGTACTTGAACCTCAGCTGAGTTGGACTGCATCTCCATTTCTTGATAACTGACCTATAAGCTAGTTCCTTGATGTGCTATACAGTAATAGCAATATCTGGCTAATGTAAGATCCAAAAATCGGCCTACTTGGCGTTGTGCAACCGGTTCCCGTCAGAACACCGAAGTTAAGCAACGCCGAATGCGGCTAGCACTTGAATGGGTGACCATCCAGGTACCTACCCCGATAGTCGTGGTGCCGGCGGCCAACCAAGTCGTTCATCGCTTCGGCGCCTATCGACAGCAGCAAACTACTCTAGATTAATATTTTAGGCACATAGGAAATTAAGAATAAGCAGCTACTACTGTGCATACTCCAAAGCGCTATATAAATTTACGAGATTTTACGTACTTGCTGGTACTTAATGGTGTAAGCCACCTGAATGGCTGCTTGCCTAGTACAGAGATATCAGCGCCGGTGTAGCATATTATAATGACCCCATATAATAATAACTCCCCCTCATTATTATATATATAATAATGAGGGGGAGTTATTATTATATGGGGTCATTATAATATACTATACAGGACCCTAAGCATGCTTGAGTATGGGACTACTGTTACCTTACCCTACGGTAACATTCAAAGAACCGAATGTTCGGACTGTGTTATATTAAACCAAGTTGACTTAAATGCGTTTCAATGTTCACTTGTCCGCATTTTTTGTCTTTCTACCAATATCCCAACTATCTGTGCGGTTATGTGATGAGTATGTGTGTCTTTGTCTGTGTTTGTATCTCCTTAAGTCTCTGTCTGTATGTGTAACTGCAACGTCTGATATTAGGACAGGGTTTTATTTTTTAAATTCTTGCCCTGCACTGATAGCTAGAACTGTTGAATTAATATGACTGCAAAGAAAAACTTTGATTAATATAATTCTTATCTGTTCTCAGTAGGAAGAGAGGACTAGTTATTGGATTGATTATTGCTTTTGAAGCTTTGTTTGATTTCTTCTGTGTGTGTGTGTGTTTGTGTGTGTTTGTGTTTGTGTGTCTGTCTGTGTGTGTGTTATTTTTTTGTCCCGCTCTGTGTGACCTTGCCTTGAAGATCTTTTTTGGCAAAGTGGCACTGTGAGGTCCCGATCTCTTGTTATGCTCAATCGATTTGCCAGACTTCTTGTCCTGTTCACACTCCTTTTTGTCTGAAGGAGATTAGCATGGCTTAGAGTGTCCTAACTAGCGAAGAAAAGTCAGCACAAACAGATTTTCACTGCAAGCCCACATAGACACACATGGTTAATAACACCCAAGATAACGTATAAATGTAGTTCTGTCAATGGGGAGGGGGTGTGGTGGTTCAGTTCAGCAGGGGTTGACTTTGAGCCAAACAGCTTATTAGGAAAGTGACAGCATATTGTGATTACGTGGAGCCTTTCGATAATTTCACTATCCATTCCTTATGGACTCTTTTTTATTTGTCACTATAGAAACTGTTGTGTCATCGCATGAATAGTTGAATTCGGCTGTACAGCTGCATCTGCCAGCGGTACCCGGTCTCCTTTTCATCTTATAACCTGTGGTTTCCATGTCTCACAATCAGTTGTCCGTTTGACCTTGCATTGCAGTCGCGCTGCACCCCCTCTCCACCCCACCCCACCCTACCCCACACACACGGTGTGACCTTGCCTTGAGCTATGCTGTGGCTGCCTCCCTCCCTCCCGCCCGCCCATTGACCGCGTTCCTGTGCCCTTGGGCCTGTTGCTGCATAAGTCTTACGTAAAAATCACCATATTTTGTCTGAATCAAAGCAGCTACAGGCCATTCGTTGTCTGTGGCCGGTATTTATGCTCTAAGTAGACCATCAACATCAGCTGGTATCTTTTCCTCAAGTATATTTTCATGAGCCCTGTTTGATGTCTATGATGTTTGAATTGCTAATATTTTGTCATATATATATATATATATATATATATATATATATATATATATATATATATATATATATATATATATATATATATATGTAATAAGTCCCTCGGGGACTAAGTACTGAGGGCATAATATATATATATATATATATATATATATATATATATATATATATTTATATATATATGGGCATGCCTCAACAGCTACTGTAGAATTCTTATGTTTATTCATTACTGTGAGGGCTGTTAAACAGTACAAGTTATATACATATATATATATATATATATATGACTCAATCATTGCCTAGTATTTCATTATACAGGTTGCTTTTATTTTTCTTCAGGTGATGCAGACAGATCGGTTGATCTACTTGGTAACAGAATACGCTAGTGGTGGTGAAATATTTGGTAAGTTGATTCTGGTTAGATATTTATGCAATTGGCACTATTTATTTACCAAACCCCAACAATAAGACTGCTATGTGCATAGAACAGCTACTATGGGTAATAGCACGTTTCTGGCCTGGCATTGATTGAATCAGTAGATGTAGAGAAATGCGATTTAAATGGATTTGACTGTTGAGAAGTGAGCTTTGAAGACGCTTGCTCTACTTCTTCTTCAGACCACCTTGTTGCTCACGGCCGAATGAGAGAAAAGGAAGCGAGAGAGAAGTTCAAGCAGATCATCTCGGCTGTCGCGTATTGTCACTCGCAGAACGTGGTGCATCGGGACTTGAAGGCCGAAAACCTTCTTCTTGACGCCAACAAAAGCATTAAAGTCGCCGGTAGGCTGATTTTGTTTCCGGGGAATTGAGGTGTTTTAGGGGGCACGGGCCCACCGGTCCCCTTTGAGCCGCCTCTGTGAGGAACTAATCACATACGGAGCAATGCGATAAATGAAAGTTTGGGTCTTGAGGGGTTCTATGTTGTTCTGGTTGTTGGTGTATGGAATAACCTCCACATTATAATATAAATTTAATTGGTTTTGAGTGTTGGCCTATATGTGTCATGACATATCTATAATACTAATACTACTACTACTACTACTACTACTACTACTACTACTACTACTACTACTACTACTACTACTACTACTACTACTACTACTACTACTAATAATAATAATAATAATAATAATAATAATAATAATAATAATGGGATTTTACTGTAGACTTTGGATTCAGCAACATCTTCAAGCCAGGGGTGTTATTACTAACGCACTGTGGCAGTCCCCCTTATGCGGCACCCGAGCTGTTCCAAGGCAAAGAATATGATGGACCAAAGGTCGATATATGGGTGAGTCAGGCTTACCATTAGAGGTACTTAGTCTGCGGAGAATTGTAAAAGCAGCTCCATGACTAACGGAAGGACTAACGAACGACCCACTCTGGACTAACTAGTATAAGCTCCACTTAGATTTCTACAAGCACCGCTTCTTAGCCGAAATGAAAATTAACATTTCTATGTGATTAACGGAATGATGTTTTTCATTTTCACATTTAATGGAAATTAACGTTGAGCAGTTATGTAGAAATGTTAATTCACATTTCTGATGAAAGGTTAGGATCTGTCTTCACAATTGTGGATTCACAAAAACATCATTCATTGATTATAAAGCATATGATTGGATTTTAATTTTATGGCTTCACTGAAGTCAAGTTATTTAGAATTGAATAAAAAATTGATTACAAGTATATATGTCATTTTCACCATCTAGCTCATTAGTGCATCTTACATTTACCTTCAGTATGCTATGACACCTTATAAGTTGTCTTACTACTACTGCTGCTACTACTATTACTAACTACGACTACTACTACTACTACTACTACTACTACTATTACTAACTACTACTACTACTATTACTACCTACTACTACTACTACTACTACTACTGATGATGATGATGATGATGATGATGATGATGATAATGCTGCTGATGATGATGATAATGATGATGATGCTGATGATGCTGAGATGATGATTATGAGATTATGATTATTATGATTTTGATGAATATGATGATTTTGATGATTATGATGACCATAGGTATTGGTAGATTGATTAAATGGATGGCATATTTTGTTTGAATTTTAGAGTCTTGGTGTAGTTCTTTATGTCCTGGTCTGTGGAATGCTCCCGTTTGATGGTAGCACTCTTCAGAGCCTCCGGTCACGAATTCTTGCTGGGAAATTCCGCATTCCATTCTTCATGAGCACCGGTACGTAAGCATCCAGCGCTGACGTTAAGAAATCCAGCATTGAACTGACTTTCCCTGTTCGAAAAATTATAGTTTGTATGAAAATTTGTGTGTGATCAGGGGTATTGAATTAAATTTTAAAAGGGGCCACATTTTTTCATGACTGGTACATGGGGGTCAGGTGAATATATTTCTTAGTTACAAAAATATAGTTCGTCGTAAGTAGCAGAACACATGTAAGTTGAAAACAAGACACTAAACAATATTCCATAAGTATTAGAAAAGCATTGTTTATCATTTCAGTATCTTTGCGGGACATTTCACATCCCTTGGCGGGCCGGATCTGGCCCGCGGGGCGCCATTTGAATGCCCCTGATCTGTTGAATTATTATTTTAATCAACGGGTTTTGTTGCAGCAGGTTCATTTATGTATCGGTATTTTGTTCAGACTATGTTTGTGCGTTTTCGAAGCATGTTTCCACAAGTTGGTAAAACATTTTTGCAGAGTGCGAAGACTTAATAAAGCGACTTCTGTGCACCGATCCGGTCAAACGAATCACGATCCGAGAGATCGTCTGCCATAAATGGCTGAAGATTGGAGGCTATGACGCAGTATTCGAAAAGCTAATCGAAGATTCGCTGTCCGCAGCTCAGCCAGAAGACGGACTAATGAACCAAGCGGTTCTGCTGCACATGCAGAATCTTGGCTTAGACAAAGAGGAAACTATCAAAGTACGAAAAATATTATCGCATGTGTTATCTTATCTTTGCATTTAAAATGGAAATCAATGTTATTGACTGTACTGCCAAGTAGGAAACTAATAATGATTATGCAAGTTCATTGCTGTAGTCTCAAATGAGTATTATTATTCTTCCTTTTTTTGATTTCTTATGCTAAGAAAGGATTTGCTACCATGTGTAACTTTTACCGTTGGGCCTGTTGATGGCTCACTTGTTGGGAGGTACAGCTTGATGAGTATTTATTGGAAATATTTAGGGATGTATCCCTTTGGGTGTGATGTTGTATTTTTTAGAGCGTTAAGGAAAATAAGTTTGACAACCGTAGCGCCATCTATTATCTGTTGCTTGACAAGTGGAAAAGGCACAAGGGTGCAAAATTGACGGCTACCGTTCCACTGGACAAACTTCCCGAACCCACGCGAACTGAGCGGAGGTCTAGCATAACAACTGGAAAGGGTTTGTATGGTTTCCAGTCTTTTTTGCCAGTGGAAAACTATTGTTGATTATTTTTGTAATGTGTTGTATTGGTTGATTTACTGCAAAGCTTTTAAAGAAAACATTTGATAATTACGCACCATTCTGATAGGTACTGTATATCGTATTCGAATGTCATGCTGACTGCACGTTGATGATTTGTATGCATATTTTAATGGCATATAGTGGAACAGATTGAAGTCCCAGTCGAAGTCCACGACATGTCACCGAGTTCAGCTTCGAAACCAATAGTGAGTTAGAATGGATGATCGGATTTGCAATTAGCTGTAATGCTTCATTTGAATTAATGTGTAAACAGAATATTATTGTGTGTTAATTATATTATTGCCTTTGGGTGTAAAGTTGTAAACAGCCATGCAACTAGAGTTTTGCTGAGGAATTTTATTAATGATGCATCTGACTTGTTTTCTGGACTTTGGTCGTGATTTTCGGCGTTATTTTTGGCGGGTCATTCAACATTTTATGCTAAAATTAACAGATGAACCTGGAAAATTCACAGATTTTATTCGAGGGTCATATTCTACCCCGTATTTTTCCCGGGGGCCACAGATTGCTCTAAGCATTACACTATGCTCTTCTTTAACCCTCCGGTGATGTGATAAAAATAAATTTGCAGTGAATGCCAGCAGACATGTTTTAATGGGGGTTTTTTCCGATTAGGAAAGTTACATTCCAAGCGACGATGACTTGGACGTTGACGAACCCTCTCCAGAAGCCCTGGCAAGATATCTTGCCATGCGTCGCCACACGGTAGGACCTGGAAACGAGAACGCCGGCGAAGAGCTCCGTAAGAAAATGGCCGGCCAGGCAGCAAAGAATCGACCGTCGGGCGCTCATCCGGCGTATCCGCTTGCCACCACGCCCGAGGAACAGTTCGTGTTATCGAGTACGTTGGGAAGAGTTTCGGCTTTTATTTTCCAGAATTTTGGTTGGCATTTGTTTTTTGCATTTTTTGACCAAATTCTGTGATGATTAGGTTTTCGGCCTAATGACAGTTTTCTCATCCATTGGCAAGTTTTTATGGTGAACAGAACTGGTTATCAGACATTGGAGGCGTATAATTCTACCAGTATACCAGTAATGTTCACCTATCAAGATCTGAGGCAAGGAAGGTTGTCTAGCCGGAGAAAATTTGCCCTGAAGAACGTACAGTAGCTGCATGCCAGGGCTGCTCAATTAAATTTTGCAAAGGGCGGATGGGTGGATATATTTTTAGTCACAAAATATGGTTCACAAGTAATATAAAACAGGTATGTGAAAACAAGATGTCTAAAAATTATTCTGTTGGTATTAGATAAAAATTTACCATTTCACATCCCTTGGCGGGCCGGATCTGGCCCGCGGGCCGCCATTTGAATACCCCTGCCATATGCAAATTCAGATAGGATTGACGTCAGTATTTCGTGATCCCATTAACTGAATTACTACACATGCTTGTATTTGTGTGTGCATGTGTGTGTAGGTGATCTTGGTAGACGATCATCAGATGGTGCTTCTGCTCTTGTAAATTCCTTTGCGCAACAGCTGCATAATAAGGAAATGGCGGCGCTTAGTCAGACTGACGCACAGGAAGATGGAGGACAGGCGGTGCGTGATTTTCACGTATCTATGGTCATTAGTTCATCTCGTCTCAGACAGCACCACAGAGTCTGATATAGTTGAGAATTTATACCGATAGCCTCTTGGTCTCACGCAGATATCGACGATTTATCGAAGAATAGAATTGAAGGACTATAAGGTGGTGAATGTGTGACGGGTGGATGCTGGAAAAATTCACACGAAGGCATTAAATTTTCGGTATTTTGATCTATATGAAAATAATAAATGGAATTGGCAGAGACCAAAACTGTTTGATATTGAAGATGTCTTTCTATAAACAAATCAAATTCTTGATTTAGTTTGGAGTTTGTGTGCGGTCGAAGGTTGGAGGAAACCTCGGAACGGACGAGGAAGATGCCATCGAGATGGAAAAAGCTCCGAGGTGATATAGCGAGATATCCAGGCCAACTTATTTGCAGCTCCTTATCAGGCATTGCTTTCACTTTGGCTAAACTTGAATCAAAGAAACGCATTTGTTGTCAATCCTTTTAATGTTGGCTCATCTTGTTGTTGCCCAAATGCATTGCTGTCTATGCTCTGAAGTAAGGATATTGCATTGGCGTTTCACTGGAGTACCGCTGTCCAGACTTGATGTGATGTTTGTTTTCGGTAAAGGTATCTGCGAATTCGTCACCAGGCAGTTCCTAATGTCCTTCCGGTGGAAGAGCTTTCCGAGGAAGACGACAGTCCACAGGACAACCACTCCGGTCTGAGGCCAGTGGAGCTTGGTTTGTCTGGAAATGCGAAACATTCTGGTAAGCAACTTCGGATACGAAGACCTGAGTAACTGAGAAATGTGTCACAAATTGTTTGGCCTAATACAGAAAGCACTCTCAGGCAACTTGTTGGGTTTCATATAAAGTTTTATAGTACACAATTATAGATTAAATTAAATCAAATCGGTTAGGCTATTTCGTGCTATAGGGGTATCCAGTGTTTACCAACAAAGTCCGGTTGCTCCGCCCACTGGTGGGCAGAAACCATAGAAACCATTGTCGTCTATTAATAGACGCCAATGGCAGAAGCAGATTTCTAGCTGGTGGGCATAGATCAGTGACCATAGAGATTGTTCTGGATACTCCTATACTATTCTAAATATTAATATTTGACTAGCAGGGAAAGTTGTCGGTGGTCAGACTCCTCCGTTTGAAAAGTACGGCGGAAGTCGCCGTGCCAGCGATGGACTGGCAAACATTAGAAAATACCAGTCGCACTTGGAACAGATTTACAACCGAACTCTAAAAAACCAGGTATTCGCACACATATAATGTAATGTAATAAGGGACTTATATAGCGCCTCTGTATTTCTACTCTGAAGTGCTCCCGGCTTTAGAGTCGCCTGATAAGAAAAAGCGAGACTTGGTCTTTGCATTGTGTATTTTTGGCAAATTTTTTGATACATAAAATGATGATGACTGTCAGGAGTTGAATGGGTCTGTTTTTATTTATTTATTTATTGACAATTTATATAGCGCAGTAGACAAGGCTAAGGCCTACAACAAGAGTGCTCTATTCCACAGGAATATGATGCCAAATGTGTGTGTGTGTGTATGTGTGTGTACCAGTGTTTGTGTGTGTAAAATTTTGCCTCATTTGTGATGGTGTTATGATGATGTGACCTGTGTTGTCAGACGGAGACTGGCAGTCACGTGATCGGTCACGTGAGGCCCGAGTGTCGTCACCTCCAGAGGCAGCCGGGCACGCACAACCTCGAACAACTGACGGACCTGTCGAACCAAAGGGCGCCGACTGCTCTGCTCCTCCAGCAGGTCGTTCTTTCAGATATTATACTGTGTGGTTTGCTGTGTGTGTGTGTGTGTGTGTGTGTGTGTGTGTGTGTCTAGTTTCGTTTCTATGCACTTTTGGATGTTGTCAGTGGCTTGTTTTCTCTTGTACAGGTTTATTTTGTTTGTTTTACCAGCCCGGTGAGTTTTTCTTGCTTTCGTTGTTTAGTTGGACGAGAGGTGTTTTGCATTGTCGGTATATATAATCAGCTTTCTATTTCGGACTCTTCTGTATTCTACCGATCACATCACAGCATGACTGACAATAGTTTCCGGCTTTTCTGTACTCACTTCATTACTCATGATATGCCAGTGGCATTTTATTCGGCTACACTTGCAGCTTTGTAGTAAATTTTTAATAGCGGACAGAATATACCAAGAACAGCAGAAAAGAGCAAATATTTTACTTGTGTTTTTTGTCTTCAAATACTGAAAAGAGAAGTTTAACGAAAGTTATATGTATCACTTTGGAGGCGATATATAAATTTAAAAGTTTTGAATCATTTTGATTAAAATGGCTGAGAACAGATTTAGTGATTAGTGGAAATAATTAGTCAACTAAATTATCTTGCGTTTGCATCGGCGTTGAACAAGCTAGCCTGATCCTATTATGGCAGTTCAATTTTGACAGAATCCAACTTTAAATAATTGAAAAGAAGTGCATGAAATTCTAAATTCATATTTTAAAAAGTGACCAGTTTTTGTGTTTATCATATAAATTGACATTTGAAAATCTGTTGCTAAAGCTTTCTGGTTGAACGAATGAACTTAACCAGTATATACAAACAACAGTGTTGGTGTGACGTTTGCTTCTGTATATGTACAGTACACACTCTGATCTTCTTTCTGTTTGAATGTTTCTAACGTTTAGTTGTTCTCTGCTTTTTAGAATAAACCATTGAAACCATCCGCCCAGATAACTGAGCAGCTGGCCGGGATGGCAGAGCACCCCGAAGAATCGGCCGCCCTGCCCCTAGTTATTCCCAATGGCTCCTCATCTCCCGAATGTCGTTTGTGCGGCGCATCGGAGACACTTTGTCCCGAACACTTTATAGGAAGTCTAGAAGACGATGATAGCGTTACGCATCTGTGACTCGTGCAATTATTTAATTATTTTCGTCGGACGATTAGGTAGAGATCGTTTTAAAGCGGTCACGATTTGACAGAGCTGCACGCAATTTGCCTTGTCGCGCCGTACGTGTGCTAATTTACTGTAGCTGCTTGCTTGTTTGGGAATGCAGTTGGACGTATCCTCTTCGGCTAGTGATCACTGGCCTACGAATCAATCGGTTTCAACGTAACGTAATGTAATTGTTGCCTCGTCGCAAGATTTTGTAACAAGTGCAGATTGCTTGTAGACTTTAGAGTTGGTCTCAGAGCACTTTTCTCTTTGAGTCTTTGTACACTCTGCTGACGTTATGGTGCTACTGGATAAGTCCAAATTGTCCAACAATTGTATGCACTTACCTCACTATTTACCGGTACAGTACTTGATTTGCAAAGATCATTAGACTTGGAACAGCCAAAATTCGATATATTCTTCAAGCTTGCTTGACAAGAACTTTCACACATGGATGCTTCATCCTGGTTCCAAGGGATTTTGGTATAATTTGGATAGATGATAGATTGCAAAAGAGAGGATTGATAGTTCATCTCAATTACCATATTACCCAATTACCATAATGTGTAATCGAAACATTTATTTTTATAAGCAGCTCTTCCTACAACACCATAGAAATTCTCTATGAATTTCCAAATTAAACATCATGTCTGAAGTCCTTGGCCGCAGACCATAACCAAATCTGTTCTTACGTGGCTCTAATATGTAATATTTTTGTTAGTACTTGTTACCAACTAATTTTAAATTTTTTAAAGTTTTGTTTTCTTAAGAAATATATTTTCTGTTTGATTGTGAAACTTCTAATGATTACAGTATGTTGTGATAATGTTTTAGCAAGTTTTTTGGTTTCGTGTGCCTAACATAATTGAGAAGATGGTCTGCATTGCTTGTTGAAGCAGGCTGTTGCTTTTTGTGTGCAGAATTTTATTCAAGAATGAACTTTGCTTGATTTGGTTTGAGTGTGTGTGTGTGTGTGTGTGTGTGTGTGTGTTTATCTGTGCTTTAGACATTTCTGTTATGTTTGACTTTGGCCGTGATACTTAATTTGATTTTGTTTTTGCACGCATGGCCTGTATGTTGTCTGCCGTCTGTTGTGGTCATCTTACGTCTGCTACTAACTGATTATAATTATATATTGATATTTGATCAGGTTATTTGGCTCGTGGTTGTTATTCATCATTGCGATGATCACCTTCATCGTCATAAATCATCGTCTTCAGCCTTGATGACGCTGTGATATTTGTCTTTAAGTTGATTTGATAAGTTCGCGTTGAAGTGTTCAAGATTTATGGTAATGATTAAAATAAAGGCAAAGTTTATTACACACTTGTTGATAATATTTAACATACCGGATAGCTTCACTGTTTGTGTGAGGTAAAGTTTTGCATACTTTGCCAGAGGTGGTGGAAAGTGTCAAACAATATGATTTATGCAACAGTTATGTATTATGTTAGGCTAAATGTTCAATAGTTTTGTTAAATATCTAATATTTCAGTATACCATTTCGGTTGAATGCATGGATCATGGATATACTAGGTATTAGTGGGTATATGAAATCTTTACATTTGTTCTGACAGGAAACCTGATTAGTAGACTATTGATTGCCAGTGTTAACATGCACATGTGTGCAGCTTGTGTGCTGTCTCTGCATAAGATAATTTTTTTAAAGTAACTATTTGTGCTAAACAGTACAGGGATAAGCATGCTTTTAAACAGATTCTTGAGCGAACAGAAGTATAGTTGTTGAGATCATTTTTGGAATAAATTAATTTATAACACCGCTGCGGATTTGTGTTGGAAAAGATTAGTTCTGGTCAAATAGGTCTTTTAAATTTTTTATTTCATCCGGGCCAATGACCATAGATATGTGAAAATCACGCACAGTCTTTGGCTCATGGCTAACGATGCATCTTTTGCTGAGATATCTAACTTATTAATAAAAATTTTCAGAACACATCCATTAACAGTGGCATAGCGACGGGGCGGGGGCAACCGTTCCCGGGCGCCAAATTGATCACCCAAATTTTTTAAACCCTTTATGCTACAATTGGATATGAAGAATTTACCTCAAGTTCTAAAAAGTATGATAAGCAAAAAAGGTTATCACTCTTAGGTACAGTGTTGGAGTTGCCGGGGGGAGGGTTGGGGAGTGAACCCTCCCCCCCCAGTTAACTTTGCAACCCTCCCAAAAATCGCATGCCGGGTACATGCAGCTTCTGTCATTCGTTGAATTTCAGACAATTTTCAGTCCTCACCCCCCCCCCGCTCAAATTTCACAACTCCAACACTGCTTAGGTAAGTTGCATATGGACAATGTAACGTAATTAATTAAGCGAAATGGACGAGGGCCTTTTTGCTTGTCAGGATTTTTTGGAAGTTGAGGGCGCCACTAGTACATCTTGCCCCTGGGCGCTGGACACCCTCGCTACTCCACTGTCCAGTCAGCTATATAAAGAATAATTTTATTTCAATTTCAGGAATTGTTAGACGATGAAGAAAATTTCATGTCTGCTATTTCAGACGTCACCAGTTTCCGGTGCCAATTATCCACCTTGTTCCCCGTTCTTCAGCGACGTGCTCTACGGCGCACAGAGGCGCCGTTTCCACCCGAACGACCCCAACGAGGAACTGTACGCGCACCTGCAGCAACTGGATCTCCAGCCACTGCTTCAGTCCTATCCGGCGGCGCCCACCTGTACGGGTCTGCCGTTCGTCGGTCATCCGTCGGTGACTTCGAACGTTCTCGGTCTTCATTCGAACTTTCTCAGTCCGCGCTTCAGCCAGACGCTTGCGCTCGGGTCGTTCGAGAGCGGCCTCGGAGCCCGGCACAGGCGCTGCAGCTCGCCCAGTTCATTCCTTCACATGATCCGAGAGGACGTGTCCGACTGCATCGGCGGCGGCGGCGACGACGACCTGTGGCCGGGAGTCGTCGGCGACCTCCAGTTTCGAAAGACGTCGCTGGGACTCGACGATTCGAGCCCGGTGCACGGCGGAGACTGGTCGCGCAAGACGTCGTCGACGTCCGGATACAGCGAGATGACCGACGGCGGGCTGCGGAAGCTGTCGACGGCGTCCGACGAAGAACGGCTGAGCACCTACAGCAACCTGTCGCGCAAGACCTCCGAGGCGTCGGAGGAGGAGCAGGAGCAGGTGGAGCGGTTCTTCCGGTGCCTCGACCGGGCGTCGTCGAAGTCGAAGGGCCGCGCCGCGTCGGCCGACGAGGGAGTGGCGATGCTCGGAGAAGATCTACCGGCGCCCGGACCACCCGGCGGCGAAGGCGACGCCGACAACGGGAAGTTGGCGAAGGTGGATGATTCGTATCCGACGTTTCAGCTCGTCATCCACAAAGCGGACTCCGAGGATTCGCCCACCACGGGCGCACCGCCGCCTCCTCCGCCGCCGCCTCCGGAATAACGGAAGAAAAGGAAAAACACATCTGTTCGCCCTTCACCACTGCTTCAGACAATTCGATCGTCGTCGTCGCCGTCATCATCGCAGTTCACGAACGACGCTATGCATACGTCATTTCCGGTGGCCGTCTACAACAACAGAGTGTGTTCATCTTGATAAGACCCCTATTGCCCGACCGTTGTCTTTCCCAGTTTAGGTTCATTGGGGAGCCTCATGCTCTGCCTTCTTCTAGGAAATAAGCTGACGATGACCAACTATAACTGATATGACTTAAGACGGTGCCTGCTCTCTCTCTCTCTCTCTCTCTCTCTCTCTCTCTCTCTCTCTCTCTCTCTCTCTCTCTCTCTCTCTCTAAATCGCCGCTTCATCTTGTTGCCGACTTGTTTTTGCCAGGATACAGAATGAGTTTGAGGATTTCAAGAAATTTAACCGAGTTAGGCCTATAAGTTAAAGATAGACCGCAAGAATTTCAAGAAATGCGCGAGAAGCACGTTGGGAGTTATTTCCTTGTTGTGTGGATTTTTTGCTTCCCTCATCGCACGTTTTCCCATCAGGTGTTCAACATTTAACGTTCAAAGCTGCCTCGAATGTGTTTCAAATACGCTTGTATAACGGTTGTGATCATTGGCCAGTGCTTTTAGAATTCAGCGTGAACAACCGATCTTGCTCGTTTGCAGAAGAAATCATCTAGCTCATTAATCAATCGATATTCAGTGCTTTTAAATAAAACCTTTAATGTCGTTAGGTAGTGCATATAACAGTGGCGTAGCCAGGGTCCGGACAATGGGGGCGCGCCAACATTTTCTTTTCACGCTAAAAGGTCTCCAACGAGCACAAATCTGTCGAGAAGTTCCTCACACATTCACGTATTTTCTTCGATCATGATACCTACTTCCACCCACCCACCCACCCACCACCCAATTTCTCAGCGGTTTTACGAAAATCTCACGATTAGTCCCAGCTACAATAGGGCCCCCGCTTGGCTACGCCAGTGGAAAATGATATTAGGAGTTATTGTCTATTAATTAAACTTGACAGTAAATAAGCTTGAACAATGTAAATGTCTACGAGAATTACAATGTTTTCGCATATCGTGTGCTTGTGTAGGTAGCTCAGAAGTGTATGCTGGACATCATACCAACAACGTGTAGGATGCCCCCCTCCCGGCCCCGAATTGTTGCTTGCAGTTTCCACAAAAGAATTAACAGCGTATGCATTCTCTGCGCAAAAACCCAGTAGTTGCTTTTACGAGTTGCAACGGGGCATTATATTATATTCTGTTGACTACTGACATTTTTATTCAATGGCGTTGCAATATGCTCGGGGGCCTTTGGCGAAAAACGGGCAGGGGCCCTTTCCAAGTTTGGGAAAATGTTCACGACCTTTTTTTTGCTTGTCGGTCTTTTCGATCTGACGACTTACTTTGCAACTTTGCGAAAAAACATTTGTTTCCTCGGGTCGGGGCTTGGCATTTGGCCAGGTTGCCCATATGGCTGCTACGCCTCTGTTTTTATTCGTTGTGAAAATATTCTATCACTGGCTGAGATTTTGGAGTCAGTGAATGGGAACAAATTACTACTGAGGGGTCGTCCATAAATTACGTAACGCGATTTTGGCACTTTTGGACCCCTATGTAACGCGACGTAACAAAACGTCAGATCCCTAAAATATGACGTAACAACGGGCCGACCACCCTCCCCCCACTTTCGTCTTCCGAAAAGTCTTGACAAGTAAAAAAAGGTCATCCTTGTATTTTTTTCCTATCCAAAATCCCTGACAAGCAAACGAAGGTCAAAGATCATCACTCAAAATTTTTTGCGTTACGTCACATTTACGGACCCCACCTCCCGTCGTCACACTTCGTAACAAATGGCCGGACTCCCCTAACCGCGTTACGTAATTTATGGACGACCCCTGATCAGAAAGTTCCTTGTGCCATGTTGCAGATTACATCTTTACCTTAACATACTGTATGTAAGACATTGTAAAAAAATCTTTCATTTGAAGACAGGAATGAAGGTTCACGGTTCAGTCATTTATATGCCAACAACTTTTAGAATTGAGAACGTTGATGTTTCTATAACAGCATATTATTATTATTATTATTATTATTATTATTATTATTATTATTATTATTACATGAGAATTGTGTAACTTAATATTACGGCAATATTTGAATATTTCAGATACTGATCTGGTCTACGGACAGTGGCGTAGCCAAGGTTTTGGAATAGGGGGCACATTGGCATTTTTCATTAAGAGCGTATCATGTTCCGACCATGCAACCTACCTCCCCTCCCATTTACCAACGGTTTTACGCAAATCCCAGAATAGGCCCCATGGCTACGCCAAATGTACAGTATATGAAGCATGTTCTTATTAATCGATCCCATCTATTTTGCATTGCTTTAATGGACTTTACGGGAATCTGGCTGGTTGAATATTGACTGTGATTTTGACATTTGTTACTGGTGTGAGAGGAGTAACGTGCAAATTTGAGAAAATGTGATATACTGTCCGTCGAAACCGAAATGAGACAGGACAAACAGAGGGTTGACGTTTGAATAATAAATTTGAAGTACATAGGCCTAATTATGGTTGAAAATTACCGAATTGTATGTTTATGTGATACTTATAGAAAACTGCCGGCCTGCGTATTATTGTGATCGTGTTTCAATATGTCGCCTGGGTGTGGTGTCCCCTCTCCCACTAGTTGAAAACTGACTCCGTAGTGGCGGTTGAAGGTTTAGGGTTTTTAGCTGTATGACCCCCGCCACAGTTAAATATTAGGGTGAGAGTGGTCAGAACCCCACTGCCTTTTTGAAAACCCAAACAGTGATTGTGATCACTTCATTGCAAATGGAGATAGAGATTAAATTGAACACTGAAGAATTAAAAGTGGGATTTGGCATACATTTTAAGCCAATTCTAAATTTGTGAAACAGGGGACGGTTCCTCAGGCACTGATATTTAGACATCACTGTTCCGTGGTTTTATGAAGAACGTGGTTTCGATCTTTACAATCGGGCATTATTGGGCAGGTACGCTCAGTGGCGTCGCTAGGAATTTTTGGTTGGGGGCAAACGGGGCTAGCGTGTCAGATTCCTTACCCACGCCTCCCCCACCCCTCCACAGAAAACTTTCTCACCGGATTTGCGCGAATCTGGTAGGTGGTCTGGGGCAAGTTGGGGGGGGGGGAAGTTGCCCCATTTGCCCCCCCCCCGTGGCGACGCTAATGCCAGTGATATCACTGCAAGGCGTTTGAAGGTTCTAAATAGAGATTTGGGTGAAATATCGACATGAATTTTTGGGTCGCCCGAAAATTTTTCATGGACTATAGTCCAGGGTATTTTTTCGAAATTTGAGCGAAAATTTGTGGTGTCGTAGGGCTTTCATATTTGCACCGATTGAAGCCCAGTCGATGCCCAGAAAGAATCTTGACCCGCAATTTGGATATCTATCAGATATCTGACTGCTTTAAAGGTTTGAAAATCTATAAAATGTATAGCCAGCATTATTATATTTTGCAATATAGACACACTAATAGGGTGGAAAGTGACGGATTTTTCTACTCCACTGACATCACTGCAAGGTGTTTGAAGGTTCTAAATAGAAATTTGGGTGAAATATCGGCATGAATTTTTGGGTCGCCCGAAAATTTTCCATGGACTATAGTCCAGGGTTTTTTTTCGAAATTTGAGCGAAAATTTGTGGTGTCGTAGGGCTTTCATATTTGCACCGATTGAAGCCCAGTCGATGCCTACAAAGAATCTGGACCCGCATTTTGGATATCTATCAGGTGTCTGGCTGCTTTAAAGGTTTGAAAATCTTTAAAATGTATAGCCACCATTATTATATTTTGCAACATAGACACATGAATAGGGTGGAAAGTGGCGGATTTTTCTACTCCACTGACATCACTGCAAGGTGTTTGAAGGTTCTAAATAGAAATTTGGGTGAAATGTCGACATGAATTTTTGGGTCGCCCGAAAATTTTTCATGGACTATAGTCCAGGGTTTTTTTTCGAAATTTGAGCGAAAATTTGTGGTGTCGTAGGGCCTTCATATTTGCACCAATTGAAGCCCCGTCGATGCCCAGAAAGAATCTGGACCCGCATTTTGGATATCTATCAGATATCTGGCTGCTTTAAAGGTTTGAAAATCTTTAAAATGTATAGCCAGCATTATTATATTTTGCAACATAGACACATGAATAGGGTGGAAAGTGGCGGATTTTTCTACTCCACTGACATCACTGCAAGGTGTTTGAAGGTTCTAAATAGAAATTTGGGTGAAATATCGACATGACTTTTTGGGTCGCCCGAAAAATTTTCATGGACTATAGTCCAGGTTTTTTTTTCGAAATTTGAGCGAAAATTTGTGGTGTCGTAGGGCTTTCATATTTGCACCGATTGAAGCCCAGTCGATGCCCACAAAGAATCTGGACCCGCAATTTGGATATCTATCAGGTGTCTGACTGCTTTAAAGGTTTGAAAATCTATAAAATGTATAGCCAGCATTATTATATTTTGCAATATAGACACATTAATAGGGTGGAAAGTGACGGATTTTTCTACTCCACTGATATCCAGTGGCGTCGCCAGGAATTTTTGGTTGGGGGCAAACGGGGCTAGCGTGTCAGATTCCTTACCCACCCCTCCCCACATAACTTTCTCACCGGATTTGCGCGAATCTGGTAGGTGGTCTGGGGCAGGTTGGGGGGGGGGGGCAGTTGCCCCATTTGTCCCCCCCGTGGCGACGCTAATGGGTGCGCTTGTATTAAATTGTGTGGCATCAAATTGCTTATATATTGTAAGGTGTGTGAAGATAGGGTATGACTTTAAACTACAAACTACAGACCTGAGCATACCGGTAAATATAATCATCAATTATGGGTCTATCCCTGTGGAGAACCATTTAAATTTTGTATTGGACATTTATTAAATGGGTTTGATTGTATATTAAATTCATTGTATTGCCATATCAACATCTTCTATGTTTAATGAAATTTGTCAAATTACAATCTTTCGAAGCAGTTTCATTTTGTCGGTTATTCGGTGTTGATTCAAATACACAGTTCCCTAAAACATTGCCCTGTGGTAAACATTACAGTATACTGCACTTGCATGAACTGCCATTTACCATACATCTTTGAACCGTGGTCTGTATAGAAGTACTGATTGACATAGCAACGGGGGAGATTTGTGTAGTTTTTTGGGGGGGAGGGGGTTGGGATTAAGTAATATGACCGAAGAGAATACGTGAATTTGTGAAGAATTCCATGATGACGCTTGTCTGAGAAAATGGCCGATGTGCCCCTCAATTCCGAAACCCTGGCCACACCGACGACCATCTCTCTCTCTCTGCTCAGTTCTCTCAGACGCCAGACAGCCAGAGATGGCCCTGGGAGCCACGACCAAGTCCTGGTTCTTCTTCTGAGCCTTCTGCTATATAGACTGCTGATGAGAATTGGACAGTCTAAAGTTTAATATTGCAAAAATCAACAGATTTTAGCCCAATTAGGCCTTAATTTCCACCGAATTGACATCATTGGGAGGTCTTTTTCCTGTTTATCATCAAATCTGAGCGATATATCGCAATTAATTTTTTGTCAAATTCAAAGGAAGTTGACTTGTACAAGTGATGGTGCCCATCTCCATTGGTGTAGCCATGAGGGTACACAATGGGACTAGGCCCCTCCTATTCTTTTTGGATGGTTGTGATATTTCTGAAAAACCGTTTGATTTCTGGGGGGTGCGGGTAGGCAGTATCATTTTAAAAACCACGAGTCGTTCCCAATGTCAGCAAGCACGGATTGTTAGATAAAATGACATCTACTGTACTTGATCGTCCATTTTAGCTTACCACAGTTCGACATTCTGCCTTCAATTCTTCATTTCTACGTTCGCAGGAACAATTTCAAGACTAATATGGCATAAAGCACAACTTCACTCTTCAATTTTCACTCTTCAATTTTCACTGTTTTCAAACCTTTCAAAAAACAATTGGATTTAGCAGAGAGCAAAGAGACGAATGCCATGGAAGCCTTAATAAAAAAATCACCGATAACGGATGGACGTACAGACTCGGAAACCAAAAACTTGGAATTGCTCAAGTTCTAAATCTTGAACTAATTATGCAATTCCCGATAAGACTAATATCTCTGAAGATCAGACCAGTAATATAATCAAGAGGAAAAGAAAACTCAAAACAATGTCCACAACAAAATTGATGAAGTAATCGCTGAATTCAAAAGACAGAATTTTAATTAGCAACATTGAAGTTAGTTTCTGAAAACTTTATATAGAGTTTGAGAACATCAAAACCAAATTTAAAACAAGATGGGGATACTGATGAAGTCATGGTATCAAGGATCAGATACCACAACACAAATTTAGTCCAATTGGGAGACCTTGAGCCCAGTGTCCCAATAGAAGTTTAGGCCTATGATCTGTGCCAAAAGGTTACGCAAACTTGCCCCAGTCAGCTAATGAATGAAAGTCGGAGACTATATGCTTACGATTGGCTTACAAAATGGTAGCATGTCCAACTGAACAGCTGGCCACTTAATACAGAAACAAGTCATGAATTTTTTGCAAACACACATGGAAACAGCATGCTGCTAGAGACCTAGACAAGATGTGATGTTATGACAAGGAACTGAAAAAAACAACTTCAGGCCAAAAGGGAATCCCTTTTACCTGTTTTTTTTCAAACACACGATTTCTTCATTTTTCATTCTTCATTACTTCCTTTCACCCAATTTCTATTTAACTAGACCTTCTGACCGACGACAAAATACAAATTTTCTTCCATTTTCAACTCTTCAATTTATTCTTTCTTCAACCTTACAAAGAAGAACAATAGAACTGTTTTTAACTTTGTCTGTCTCTTCAAACACTAGTAAGTAATTTAGTGAATTAAAAAAAGGAAGTGAAACAAAAGTTTTCCCTCAATGAATGCTAAAATGAAGAGAAAGGTCCATCCGGCCGCGAAACGACAGTCTAAATGTCACAACTAAAGTGACAACTACGAGCATGACAATTACATTATGAGAGATGCTCATGCGTCTGGCCGAAGTGTAGAAGTCCTCTTTAGTAACGACCTGGCGAGAAACAGACACAAGAACAAAAGCGTCAACAAAAAGTATAAATTAAACTTCAAAATGTTACCACAAATCAGAACTGTGCAAAGATTTCACAAACATTATCACCTACATCGTCCATTTTTGAACCAGAATTGGGGTACACGGCAACATTTTTTGGACAAAAAAGTCTCCAAAAAGCAAAAATAGGGTCGTCAAGGCACACATTTGCATATCCTTCTTGATCGTG
Organism: Metaphire vulgaris; assembly: GCA_018105865.1. Lineage (NCBI taxonomy): Eukaryota > Metazoa > Annelida > Clitellata > Crassiclitellata > Megascolecidae > Metaphire > Metaphire vulgaris. The sequence continues at coordinate 18,235,760 of CM030838.1, read as the reverse complement.
CTACTGACCCCGCCCCAAAAATTTATCGACAAAATACAAAACTCGGATCATAATCAAACCACTTCAAGGCAAAACACGACTTCACCAGTGCCAGCAGTGCAACTTACGTCTTGAATTTGACCGCGACCTTGAACATGACCTTGAATACCGCCCGCCGCGTCCGTGCGGTGACGGCGACTTGCGTCCATAGTGTGTCGCACTAAAATAAAATCAAAGATTGAACCAAAGAAAAATCGAAGATCAAATCTTTCTTGTCAACATTTATGGCATGGCTGAATATATAATTCAAAATTTTCGTTTAATATTAAAAGCAAGTCCCTTGACTGCATATCTCAATATGCTGCCTATTGCTAGAAAATATTGATAGGGTGCGCAAAGCACCGACCAAGATAACAAAATCGGAGACAAACAAACGTCTAAATCTGCCACGCTCCGATCACAGCCTACCCAGAAGTTCTGCCCATGTAGACACCAGGAGTTGGAGTATGCGCCCGTTCGGTGATGGAGTAATCAATGCGTATGTTCCTGCCATCAAGCTGCATACCAGACGCTTTCTCTTTTGCCTAAAAAGTAATGGAAGAAAAAGCACACAACAACGTAATAATGTAAAGCTGCAAACACACACACAATTGTCCAAATAGCAACTGAAATCATTTCAATTTGTCCCTAATCTCTGCTTCATATCTAACCAAGATATACTGTTTTAGACAGCAACGGTCTTAATACTGTCTATTATTGCCGTAATTATACAACTGTAAAAGCGTAGCAAAATTACAACGCAAAGGTTTGTAGCAGTTCTTACAAATGCCCGCGGTTAGTACCTCGATTGCATCCTCGACGTACTTCATGTACACGAATCCAAACCCTCTGGATCGACCGGTGTGATGGTCGTAGACCAGCTGCAGGTCGTCTATGGGTCCATATCGCTCAAAGATTTCACGAATGTCGCGTTCCTGAGAGCGAAGGCTCAGACCAAAGACACCCAAACAACGGCTCTTACGAGGATGATCCTTCAATTTGGCAACACATTCAGAAAAAAACATCTTACTTACAAATATAGACAATATCTGCAGCCAGTTTAAATATAAACTATTTCACAATGTTTATACACAATAGCAAGATGGAATATGAAAAAGACTTCTTACAAATATGACATACATTTCTTAAAATGTAGAATACTAAACTATGAATGAACCATGCCCGATAAATTTCATTTCCGTGTTTTCATTTCAAGAAATGCACATTTCAAGAACCAGATCAAATGGAATTCGCTGGCAGATAGGACAAAATGCACCGTTCACACTATAAACTGAACCCCAATACTAAAACCATATGCTGCACTATTAAACTCATTAGAGATCATGCACGTTCCCAATTACTCACCCGGTCACCCATGTGTCTACGCCTGCTTGACATCGGTGATCGGCTGCCACTGTAGCGCCTTGAAGATGGGGACGAGCGATCATATCCATCACTGAAAGATCACAATTTGTATCCACGTATGCGTTTTTCCATATTTGCGTATACACAAAACAGTCTCAGTTACCACAAAGATGCGTACGTAATGAGAAAGTCACACTCTCAAAATTTCGACAGAGATTTCCAATTGCTGTAACTCAAATAATATTAGTCACTCACTACTTGGAATGCCGTCTACGATCGTAACTTCTCGATCTGGAACGACTGTGATATCCACGACGGCTGTGAGACCTAGATAGGAAACAAAAATCTCCATGCATAGCATAGCAACAGACAGCAATCGTGAAGCACAACGAATTATTTTTTTTTTAAACATGACAACACAAAGATGGCCCACGATGTCCACAGCAGCCTTCTACAATCCTTCTGGCAAGTTGAGAGCAAACATAAAACCTTCAAACAACATTTTTTAATCACCATTTTCATCCCGACATTCTCCTCAGAAAGAATGCCAATTTTGCTTTATTATAATAGCAATAACTTTACAGAGGAGAGAAAATGGTATAAAGAAAGTTGATTACTATTAAAATGTTAACAGAATTACAGAATTTTATTTACGAGATCTAAACCAAAACATCCTATTATCTGCAAATATGTTGTCCTGCAAATGCTTACCTCGAACCATGATTACTGTGTGACCTGAAATACAATTAAAGAAAACAGAATCAGAAATCCACATGAAATAATACTATTAATAACGATCATTATCAACAGAGCTAAACTTGAGCACTAAGCAAATTTGCTTTAAATATAGGCAAAATATATATTGACAAGAAATATTTTCTCAATTCTGACCGTGATCTGCGTCGAGGAGTCTTTGATCTTGATCGCTTTGGTGAAACAGATCGCTTTGCCTTGTGAGGTGATGGTGAAGGAGAATGACTTTGACTGCCCTAAAGATAGCATAATTAAATCAAGAATTATAAAACAGGAAGACAGCAGACCATACAGACCTTTATCCTTATTTATTGAACTAAACAGAAACCGAATCTCAAAACTACCACTTTTCATTTTTCAATAATATCTAAAACCAGCTTAATAAAGGACAAGTGCCATCATAAATATAGGTGACAATTTTAACTGGTGATTAATCATCTTGCAACTTGAGATAACTCCCCAAAAGTAAAATTTTAGAAGAGGGTGCAATGCAGAGCCACTTAACTAATACCTAAAAGGCAAAATGCCAAAACCATGTATTTACGTGTGAAGAATAGCAACTCAACAAAAGATCAAAGTTGAAGCTAACATAAGATCATGAAATTGTATAATAGATGTGATGTCAGAAAGATCACCATACAAACGCTCTACACTGAAAAAAACGATTCACTATACATATTCAAATATTCGGCTGCATAATAGTAAACAAATAATAAATAATCTAAAATAAAAGCCGAAGGCCAAGTACTTCTCTGACCCTGCTTCATCTGCACCTACTTGATATCTAAGGCACTTTCTATACTACAATATCACCCATTCCAATTTCATCGCCGGTAACAGCATCATCTATCGCGGAATGCATTGTCCAGTATAGTAATTAAATTGCTGCATCGCTAAAAAATCCACAGATCAAAATTCCAAATAACTAGCGCTATATAATTTTCACAAAGGCATTTGTGTTTGATTGGGACGATGGCACACGCGCGTCGCCATTAAGACGCTTCAAATTCATAAAATCATAGTATAAGAAATAATGTGCCTCTTTGTCGCTCATTTCGCCGCTTGATCTCGAAGATTTTGTAGCAAAAAATCTAATCAAACGACAGGAAACTACAATTTTCAAACAATTTTAAACGCTTTTACAACAAAAACTAGCAACGGCAACTTCCGGAGCGCGTGAGTAAAAGATCATAAATATCATTTAGCGCATTTAAACATTAAGTGTTTTGTGGACACTGGAACTGTAACATATTTTATCAAATTATTTTCATGCTATTTACATAGTTTTATAGTTAATTATTTGACTCAATACAATAAGTGTGCAGCGACATGTTCATTTGATGCCTTTGTGACAAATCGGTGCTATAAAAATTAATTGCAACTTGGTAAAATATAATATAACGCAATTTGTTTACTGTAAATATCTAAAGCAGAGGTTCTCATACCGAGACCGCTGGGGTCCACAAAGCTGTCGTAGGGGGTCCGCCACTCCACGGAAAGGGTTCGAGCTTGTACCTTAATTTTAGTCATAAGTGTCATGTCTACTTAGAAATTTGGTCTGTTTTTTGTTACAGTAAAATGGCGCTTCATTTACTTTTAGGTGATTTGAGAAGCAGTGATGCAGACTAAAATATTTAAATCACGATCTGTTTGTTTTTTTGCTTTGAATTTTCGATGTTGTGCGTGAGAAATTTGTAATGTTACTCATTAATAATAACTTGTACATTATTGATTATATCGCCGAGCTTCCATTTGGTAAGAATAATTTCTGGGCTTTATAGTCAAATTTCTAATCTCTATTAATCTATTATCGCTCACTCCATTGCCGTTTCAGACAATAATGCAGACCTAACACTTACTTGGCGTAGGCACTGGTGGGGAGGCCGGGAGTGTATCCACTATTATGGCTATGACCGGCTGTGGGATTTGCGCAAAACCTTTGAGAATTTGGGTGATGAGGGGTGATAGTATGATGCAGTAGGAACAGTGCTGGGCAGGGCGAGGTCACGGGGGAAAGGCGTTGGGTGGGGGGGGGGTTGAACATCCCCACTTGCCACCAGGGCATAGGCGGATTTTATTAAAGGCTAGGGTAGGCTTAAGCCTACCCAAGTAATCCCACCAAAACAAAGAAATGTTTTTCCATCAACAACAAGTCTGTTGCGTCCTGGATGACACGCGTGCTGGATGGCACCCCCAGACCTCCATGCTAGCCTACCCAAATATTAAACTCTAAATCCGCCTATGGCTAAAGATAGTCGTAAAGATAACCCTAACCCTAAAGATAGTCGTAAATATGGTGCCTGAATTTGATGCGGTTGAATTTGCACAAATTCTGTACATTATTAGCATTATGGAATAAATAACGAGGGTTGTCATGGATGAACCGTTATAAATGCAGAAGGTGATGGCCCATGTTTGCAACATCGATTGATATCAATGTAGCCATGGATGCTAAAGATAGTAGCTGAATATGGTGCTTGAATTCTATCTATAACAGGACGAAATAACTTTCAAAAATGCGGTTGTATTTGCACAAATTCTGTGCATTATTATATTAGCATTATGGAATAGCGAGGGTTGTCATGGATGAGCCATTTTAAATGCAGAAGGTGATGGCCTCTGTTTGCAATAGCGATTGATTTCGATCTACCAAAAAAAATGCTAAAGACATAGGCGGATTTTATTAAAGGCTAGGGTAGGCTTAAGCCTAACCAAGTAATCCCACCCACAAAAAGGTTTTTTCCATCAACACCAGGTCCGTTGCATCCTGGATGGCATGAGTGCTGAATGGCACACTTGCTGCATGGTCCAGCCTATGGGAATGGGGCAGAAAAATCAGGGCCACCAGTGAGATTCAAGCAAAATTGCAGAGAAATTATTTTGTGAGGGGGGATGGTTGAGGGTTGTACTAGTCTGAGTAAAAAGAAGGCCATAAAGAGAGAGAGAGAGAGAGAGAGAGAGAGAGAGAGAGAGAGAGAGAGAGAGAGAGAGGGGGGGGGGAGAGCAGTATAATCTCCTGGTGACTCCATTTGCTGATCGATGGGTCAAACAGGAACAGTTGTTACACAATTTTAGTAGTAACAGTAGTAGTAGTGGTAGTGGTAGTTGTTATTTGTTATTTGGATTTTCATTATCAAATGAGTGGCTGTTGACTAATGGCAGATGATTGATAGGTGACTGGTGATTGACCGGTGTAAGTTTGAGAAAGTACAGATGGTGAAAGATGACAAACGACTGGCAGGTGCCAGACTGACAGATGATTGACAGGTGCCAGACTGACAGATGAGCCCATAGCATCAGCCCTAGTTGTAGAAATGCAATAATAGTCATACAGCGGTGACCATGAAGAGAGAGGGCAGTATAATCTCCAGGTGACTCCATTCACTGATTGATGGGCCAGAAAGGAATAGTTATTACTTAATTTATTATTATTATTATTATTATTATTATTATTATTATTATTATTATTATTATTATTACTTATTACTTATTACTCATTACTTATTATTACTTATTATTACTTATTATTACTTATTATTATTATTACTTATTATTATTATTACCACTACTACTATTACAACTACTACACTACTACAACTACTACTACCAGGGACGTAGCTAGGCATGGGCTGGGGGGGGCTCAAGCCCCCAAACCTGAAGCTAGCCCCTCAAATGAATTCAAGCCCAAATAGCATTGCGGGCTCAAACGTTTGTTTGCTCACAAGAATTTTACCTTGGATATTGAAAAGCCCATAAACACCTTTGCTGATCGACTGGAGACCAATGTCAAACAGGGTATCATTTTTATAATATTTATGTGGTCTGTAAAACCTGTGATACAAGAAACTAGCTATCGTAACGCCCTCTTATCTCTCGATCGACTTTGTAGTCATTAGACAGAGAACAGATTTCTGAAAGACTTTATTTATATCTATTGAAATAGTTTACCATTTTTCGTGGCATTTCAAACGCTCTAGAATAAAATTGAGACAGAATATACTGACTATTCTAGCACGATTTCATGCAATAAAGATGGGGACACAAGCAAATGTGGATATAATTTGTTTAATCTCTCTTCTGAATTTTTTACGGCGCAGTGCTCCGTTTTTTCTTAACAATGCCCATGCATACGGCTATAGGCAAAAATAGCCATTGACATAGAAGAAAATTTTCTAATACGTAGCAATTTCTGCCTATTTCAGTAGAGGGTGCTAACCCTCTGGGCCACCCAACTCAAAGATTTAGTCCCTCCTCCCAAGAAATCAAAAGTTATAGGCCTATAAAAGAATACGTTCTATATGTGTTGCCCATACGGCTTTAGGCAAAAAATAGCCATTGACGTAATCATAAAAATGGCAACAGCTTCTGGGGAGCGAAGACCCCAGACCCCCCATGTTAGCCTACCCAAATCTTAAACTCTAGATGCGCCTATGCATAATGTTGGAATGTCATCGTAAAATTGTACATTGTAAGGCTGCACTTTTAAAGTTTAGGCCTGTATGTATACACGTGTAGGAATAAATACTTACGGTTCTACTGTCTATCGAGTTAGACCTAATGTATGGTTATGATTGATTGATTGATTGATTGATTGTTATGGCAATTCTACAAGCATCGATGCAGACCGTATCGTGAATTTTATATATTTAGTAAACGGGTGGCTGACATTGGCGTAGCCACGGGGGGGCGTCCCCCCGCTCCGTATTCTGACTGGGAGCGGTCGTGAGATTTGTTCAAAAGCGTTGAGAAATGGGGGGTAGTACGGTAGGTAGCATGAGCGTTGAGCAGGGGCGTAGCCAGGAATTTGATTGGGGGAAGGGGATAGTGTGATTTGGGGGTATAAATCTTTAAAAACTTTGAAAATCTTAAAAACACATTAAAATTTGTAAGGTAGTCTTATTTTGGGGGTATATATACCGATATACCCCCGTCGCTACGCCTCTGGCGTAGAGCATACGTGAACGACGGAGGAAGTCCTACTAGATGGGCTTTTATCACCAGGAAATGTTGGTGTGCCCCCCTTTTCTGGAGCCCTGTGTAGACTGCGCCACTGGTAGTTTGAGAACCTTTGATCTAGCGCTCATATCCATTCTCCATTCTGGCATTCTTGTACATTCGCAGAAAATAAATTACTTATGACCTGTCTCGTTCGTCGTTTAGGCCACGAGCGAAGTAGGCCTATAGTCTTCAGTGGCACGAATGACTATATATTTGTGTCTAAACTCGCCTTTGTAGCGCGTGCATGCAGCTGTAGGCTACTGTCGAGTGTACATTTTTAAAAGTCCTATACGCACAGAAACGGTTATCGGTCAAGCGTGTCAAAATGTTAATTCACAGTGCTCAGCAGGAGGTAAGACAACCGTACCCGAAATCTTAGACTAGACCATAACTATAGGCAGTCATGACATGAGCTCATGTCAACAGATATGTCTAATGGTGTGCAGTGTGCATGTGTGCGTGCATGTGTGTGTGTGTGTTGTGTTATTGAGAAGTGACTGTCTTGCTATATTTTCCTTTTGTGAGTTACAGAGAATAAGCGCCGTGTAAGTTGTAACTGCTGGCTGCACTTGAGTTTCAGTCAATTTGCATCGGCTATCCTATAGTCGTATACGACGTTAGCGTATTGTAAAAAATTACCTGTTTCGCGCTTGTGTGTGTGGGAGTGGGGGGGGGGGGGTAAGGGTGGGGGCGAGGGAGGTTCAGCACTTGTTTGGATGGTATTTCTGTTAAGAGTATTTATGCGATTAGGAACTCATTGGCGGTATGCGCTGTATGCACAGCTGGGTGACGTCGGGCGACATATAATGACACTGTTGAAGATCATTGAGCTGGGCATTTTTTTAAAAGAAGTTATTACTGTCGCTGTTCAACATCGGATCGCCGGCATTTTCGCGTGGGCGAGCAGAAACTGTTGCCGACACAACCAATACGCCCGGTGTTGTTTGGCGTGCAAAATTGCCCGCCACCGGTAGTGCGTCAGCCTGAGAGACGATTGATTGCACGGGGTGGGGGAAGACGGGAAAATGCCGGTGCGCGGCCTGTTCCGTAAGTAAGGCGCCGGCTAGCCAGACTTGTCTCGCAGCCCCGACCATTGCACAAGAGACTTAAAATCTGAGTGTACGTTCGGTACAACCAAACGCAGAACTTAACTCAGCGCCTACGTGAACGTGAACGGTCACCCATTGACTCTGAAGGCAATTAATTTCATTAGACCCGGCTGTCATTTCGACCACTGTCAGGAAACTGCAAATTTACTCTTGCGCGTTGGTGAAACCGCGTACTGCCGATGCAATATGGGTCTTACTCTTTTTGCGAGACGCCAGGCCTCGAAAAGAAATGATTGGTAGCTGTAAGTCTTTGATTAGTTCTCTTCTCTCTCTCTCTCTCTCTCTCTCTCTCTCTCTCTCTCTCTCTCTCTCTCTCTCTGTATCTGTCGGTATTTCGTCGCTAGGAGGCGTTGCAAAGCTATCAAGAGTTATTTGACATCATCACAGACATCGCTTATAACTGGATTTTATAAGTTAAGCACCATCTTATCTCTCGATTGATTTTTTAGACATTTGACAGATAATAGATTTCTGAAAGACTTTGTATAGTGTCGTTTCAAATGACTCATTATCTTTCGTGGCATATCGAAAGCTCTAGAAAAAAAATTGAGACAGAATATATTGACAATTCTAGTACGATTTGTCACAGCAAAGATGGGGACACAAGAATATGTGGTTTTAATTCGATTCTTCACTCTTCGGAATTTTTGCATATTTATAGCCTACTGTTGCACAAACGGGGTATCAATTTTATAATATTTCTGAGGTCTATTAAACCTGTAATAAAAGAAACCAGCTCGCTTAAGAGTTAAGACCCATTTTGCCGCCTATACATTCGTTTCGGTTCCTTTGAAGCCAGCCTATGCCTGCCCCAGCGCCCGATAGAGGCGTTCTTTTTTCCTCGCTTCTTTCCTCCCCCAAGCTTTCCCTCCCTCCGCGAATAGGCGGTAAAGGGGTAAGTGAGGGGTGGTAGTCTGTGCGGTGAACCGATGCGAGGTCTTTAGCTATAGGCCTCATCCGCAGAGCCTCTGCGTACTGCGTATGTTAGAAGCGGTACATAGGCTGCGTCGTTTAGAGCTGGTTACCGTAGGTTGAGGGCGGAGTGTGTATGTTACGGATTGCAGGACTCGCTGAACCTACCGCGGCAGAAGAAGGAAGGAAGGCCGACTCGGCCGCCGCCGTCTCTGCTGACGTTAGACCGCTGCAGATCCGTCTTCGACCGACGGGATTGACTCTTAGCAGGACCGCGGACCTCCTCGATTCTTCCCCCTCTCTCGCTGTCTCTCGCTGTCTCTCGCTGTCTCTTCTCTCTATCCTCGAAGGAAAGGGCAGAGGGAACGAAGGAGCGAAGAGAACGAGGGAACGAAGGAGAGAGAGAGATATACTGAGGTTTCATCGTGCGGGATTCTTTCGTCATCGGAGTTTTTCTCATGATCGCAGATAAGTTCGTCGGATGAAAGATTTACTAGGAAAGGAGGAACATTAATGACAGATCGCTACGGGAAACCGTTTTAGAAACGGAGTTTTTCTCTCTCTCTCTACCGAGCGGTCGTTTCGAAGAAGTGACGCCGTCTGACGCGTGTCAAGGCGATGTCACGAAGACCGCAACAGGTAAGGTCATCGCTTATCTTTAGATTTTATCGCTTATCTTTAGATTTTCAAAATCGTTCGGACATGACTTGAAACGTAGAGTTTAAAAAATTATTGGTGGATTTTTGTCATACAAATGCATTATATTTTATTTGGCGCTTGGTTACTGGCGTAGCCAGGGTTCTGCAGACCGTCCTTTCCAGGTTCAACTAGTGGCCCCGAGAGTAAAGTTCTCATCGGTTTTGTGCAAATTCCACGACTGGTCCGATCCCCAATAGGGGGCCTGACCCCCGTGCCCCTTCGTGGCTGCGCTATCTCACTAGGTCTACGGGGCTTTCTCCTTTTCTTTTCCTATGAAGTTTGTTAAGAGTTTTGTCTGGAGTTCGTTTTCTGAAAAGTTTGTCGCTGTTGTGTGTCTGTACAGTCTATAGGTTCATATTCGTTTCCATAGCGTCCTGTAGTAGCGGGCGAGTGTGGAAATACAGGCCTTTGGGCCAAAATACTTCTCACTGTTGCATGCTAACAGTGTTTATATTGGTCTGGTATTACATAAACGATCGTATACGCGCTGTTTAGCTGTTTAAAGCAATATTTGATTGGCATGTGTTTTTAATTGGGTGGCCAGCATTTTAGCGGTCTATGCCGTTAACTGACGTGATTTTTTGCCGCTATCAAGTGTCGTGTTTGACTTTCGAGGGCGTGACAAATCGAGCAGTTTTACTGGCGGCCATTTTGAAGTATCTGACAACATCGGTTTTGCACTTTTTTTGACATGTAGAGCAAAAACTGAAAGTGTGATCGGATGTTGTATTACAGTTTGACTTTAGGGTTCGGCAGTTTTGCTTCTACGATGAACCTGGTTTGAAATCTACTCTTAAAATGCCTCACCAAATGATCCAGCCATTCTTTCTTCCCGTAACTCTATACCGACGAGATATGGTTACTGCTCAAGTGGAGAGCTTTTAGAAGGCACAACAGCGTGGATGGGACGTTTGTAGTTTATTGCTAGGGCCTGTTTTTTTTAGAAAGTTATGCTTGAAAAGCAATTCAGGCCATTAACACTACAGGTCAAAGTGAGGATTGATTAAACTGCAGCACGTTCGGACTTTTATTGTTATTATCCAGGAGTACTTTACTTGCTCATCTTCACTCTTCAGATATTAATCACTTGTGCCAACGCGTAGAGAGGGTACCAGGTACAATATGTCTGTCGATGACTAAGTGAGCCGTAGACGTTTCGGTCCATCCGTTTCTGAGTATGTGTGTCTGTGTCTTTGTGTCTTTCTCTCCTGCTCTTCGTTACTGTGGACGTCATCGGCACGTAACTGAAATGCATGACTTCCAAAAATTGGGCTGATAATTTATGCCCAAGGCATTTACCCACGCTTCTCACAGCAGCGGACAGACGGGCAGGCAGACAGACAGGCAGGCAGACAGACAGGCAGGCCGACAGACAGTGCGCTGTGTTCGGCCAGCGACATATAGGCGAATGCCTGAATGTATGTAGTGTGTTTTCCCTTTCACATAGAAATCTCATATTATAGACAAGTGATCTCGCTAATATAAAGTCCGCACAGGCATTTTTCCATCCAAGATACTAGTTGTTATTATCGCCTGATATTAAAATTATCTTAATTTCCAAAATTTTGTCCAGAATATGAAAACCGCGAAACCATACATCTACGCAACCGAATTTAGCAAATTTATGGGGGCGGAGGGGGGAGGCGATTGATTTGCGTAAAAATTGTTCAAGGTATATATACGATATAGGATATAGGCTACATGTATTATTCTGTATGGATTATTCGGGTGTCAGCTAAAGTAAACTTGAAAATACTGCTGCTTTTTATTTGAAAAATGGCCTTGACTGAGCAGCACTTTTTATGCAAGAGTTGTGGACAGATGGAATGAATTGGACAAGAAGATAGTAATGGCTACGAGTGTGGTTGATTTCAAAATAATCCTCAGTGTACTACAGTATAGGATACTAGATTGGAAGTGTACAACACTGGTTCTCACACAGGGCAGACCCTACTGAACCACGTTAAGCCTAGTTGTTGTTATTATTGGTGTTATTATTGGTATTATTATTATTATTATTATTATTATTATTATTAGTAGTAGTAGTATTAGTATTAGTATTAGTATTATTAGTATTAGTATTATTAGTATTATTAGTATATTATTAGTATTATTAGTATTATTAGTATTATTAGTATTATTAGTATTATTAGTATTATTATCGAATCGCATTTAGACCATATGCGAGAATAATTGTGTAAATTGCAAGTATTATGCAATGTGTTAATAATGATTATAGATGGCTGTATGAAACAGGATACGTCTTATCGGAAAGAGAATTCGCCCTTACGTCGATCAATGAGGCGCTGTGATAAGACGCCCTTAGTGACGTAACCAACCAATAATAATAATTATTAACTTCTGAATATGTCAGGACAGGCTTAATAGACTCCGTAACATATTAAGATGATCTCTGTTTCATAGAGATGTTGCTCGTCTTCTCCATGTATAGATCTTTCCGATTGAAACGATCTCAGTTTTACAATATTTTTTAGATTTGCGACTTAAGACCGGCAGGAAGTGAAATGTTGCAACAGATTTTTATCAATGGTTTCCATTTACACAGTATTGTTGCAATACAATTGGTGTGGATCTGAGTTTGATGAAACCCATGCGTGTGTGTGTGGGTGTGTGTGTGTGTGAAGCCCCGTTGGGTGTAATCGAAGGTTCGAAACAAAGTAAGCTTATACGACGGATTGATTCAGAACATGCGGTCTGCAAGATCTCCTCGTGTATGCACATTCCCTGTTCTGATTTCGTTTTATTCTGGTCGCAAAATGTGCGATATATGTATATGTATATATATATATATATATATATATATATATATATATATATATATATAGCTTGCACTATTTTGGTTTACCGTTGCATTGAAATTTGCAGGAAATATCGCAGTTGCACTTGTTTTAGCGTCTTGAACTTTCCTTATCTGATTTAGACGTGTGGAAACAAAGGGGCAGGGACGCAGAGAACAGAGGCAGTGATGCAGACATACAGACAGACAGACAGACAGACAGACAGACAGACAGACAGACAGACAGACAGACAGACAGACAGACAGACAGAAGATACATAGAGTAATATTAGAGCTATTTAGCCATCGGAAATTATCGAAGGACAGCTATGTGACAGTATGCCCTTCATATATATATATATATATATATATATATATATATATATATATATATATATATATATATATATATATATATATATATACCGTTCTGCGTAATCGTCTGTCAAATATAACATTTCCGATGTGATGATTATTGTTCTTCCCAAGTCCTCTGCGAAGTGAGATAGGAAATTAACGTCAGCCGCTCTCACAAACAAGCCAACCCCCACACAGAGCGCCATTAGACTACAGTACTGGCAAATGCAAACCGTGGTGTTAGCACATTGCCGGGGCGAGATTTGAGTAATGGGCGACGACATACGTCACAAAACGCTCTATGCTGTTAAAACGGCAGGCAGGCAGGCAGCCCCGAGGGGGCGCCATTTTGTACCAGGCGCAAGAAAAACACGTTTGCTTTTAGCAGGAACATGTGCTCGCTCCGAGCAGACGAGATGTAGATTCACTGAAGTGTAGCCGGTGATGCATTCGTAAGTTTGTCAGGATTTGAATAGACAATCAAATCCGCTTAAGTGCATAGCCTCCTCATGGATGACGTCATCTCGTGTATTTACCGGTAATAAGCGAGGTATTCGCTTAACCTCCTTAGCGGTAATCCCGTGCGTGATATGGGCAAGATATCAGTTTCAGAGTAACTAAATTTACGTTGACAAAAGCGGGAAATATTTGGCACTGGCGGTGACGTAGACATTTGGGACTGGTAAAAGAGCACCTTTATAAAAATGTCCATTTTAAGCAAAAGAGAATACTACAGGCAAAATTCTGAATGCCAAGCACTTTTGATATACAAGAGATAGCGCCCTAATTTTTGAAAATCTTGATTACTAGATCCTCTTCACTTGCCTGTCAAAAGTTCTAGCCATTCACACATCTTCCAATACCATTCTCAGTAGTTTTAAAATGTCCAATTTATGCAAAAGAGAATAAATGTCCACGAAAAAACACGAAATAAAATGACCACAGGCAAACTTCTGAAATCCAAGAACTTTTGATATACAAGAGATAGTGCCCTAATTTTTGAAAATCTTGATTACTAGGTCCTCTTCACTTGCCAGTCAAAAGTGCTAGCCATTGACACATCTGCCAATACCATTCTCGGTAGGTTAATATATAAGCAGTAAGGGCAAATCGCAAACGTTGAAAAGTGCTCAAATGAGAGAATATATTCTTATGAAATTTGGCACTTATGACATAGATTGATGTATCTTTATGTCTGTAAAATTTCGTTTGAATTGGTGCAGGCTAAGCCATTGGCTAGGGTTAGGGTTAGGGTTAATATATAAGCAGTAAGGGCAAATCGCAAACGTTGAAAAGTGCTCAAAGGAGTGAATATATTCTTATGAAATTTGGCAGTTGTGACATAGATTGATGTATCTTTATGTCTGTAAAATTTCGTTTGAATTGGTGCAGGCTAAGCCATTGGCTAGGGTTAGGGTTAGGGTTAATATATAAGCAGTAAGGGCAAATCGCAAACGTTGAAAAGTGCTCAAATGAGTGAATATATTCTTATGAAATTTGGCACTTATGACATAGTTTGATGTATCTTTATGTCTGTAAAATTTCGTTTGAATCCGTAAAGGCTAAGCCATTGGCTAGGGTTAGGGTTAGGGTTAATATATAAGCAGTAAGGGCATTCCGCAAACGTTGAAAAGTGCTCAAAGGAGTGAATATATTTTTATGAAATTTGGCACTTATGACATAGTTTGATGTATCTTTATGTCTGTGAAATTTCGTTTGAATCCGTAAAGGCTAAGCCATTGGCTAGGGTTAGGGTTAGGCCTAATATTCTATTAATGTCGTTTCGCCTCAAAAATATCTAACGCTTTTGGTATAGGTCATTTTCACAATTATTCTAACGCCAAGGAGGTTAAACAGAAGCAACTTAAGATTAGGGTCCTTCCATTCAAGTTCCGTGTACTGTTATAATAATAATAATAATAATAATAATAATAATAATAATAATAATAATAATAATAACAATAATAGGGTTTAGAGTAGTTCAGTAGAATCTGTCATGTGTGTGAACCACTGTGTTCAACCCATCCATTCAGTCACACAAGGGCCTAAAACACGGGGGTGGCGGGGGTCGGTCCCCTAATAAGAGGGGGGCAGAGTATCAATTATCCCCCCAATGTTTTGTGCCTTGCGGTAAAACCAGTCATTACGGTTGACCTGATTACCTTTTTTTGCTCATCAATACTTTTTGGGATTTTGGGAGATGAAAAGGAGGTCCCCTGACTTTATGGACGATTCAACCCCCCCCCCCCCCCCAATGTTGCCGCCAGGTTTACGCCACTGCATTCACAGTATGGTCTTGCTGTGTAATCTCATTATTTGCCCTCTTGTCCTCCTCTAGGTTTGTTTCTGTATTCTTTATAACCTCCACAGCACTTTATCTGCAGTCTAATAGCCATGCAAGACCAATCTATATAGTATCCTCCTGCTCGCGGGGTTTGCACTTATAGCATGCGCGTCATTTAGCCTATAATCCTATACTCAAATCTCAGTTGCCTTCGGGCATCGCTATAGAAATTTCGTTTTAACTTACTTATTGCAGTACTTGTCTTTCTGTGCAGTTTATACTCAAGTACCGTATATGCGTGCAATGAGCTATTTTTCTTGCAGAGTTCAGATTGAGCATCGATGCACTTTAAGAGCTTTATTGATACTGTCTATAATATTATGAATGAAAATGAAACTGTTTAAAAAACGGGTTTGGGAGGTACAAACGACATTTTTAGTGCTAGTGTGGTTGATAAATGGAATGAATTGGATGACAAGATAGTAACGGATACCAGCGTGTAGACGCTTTTAAAATAGCCCAAGTACTATCGGATACTAGATCGGTCTTGCTCTTATTTATAGCTATTAGACTGTAGATAAAGTATATGGCGGAAGTTAAACAGAAACTGAGCGAGACATTTATGACATTGTATACTGCTACGTTTTGCTGTTTAGTAGATGCAAAAACAAGAAGACAAAGTTGGAGAATACAGGAACAAACCTACAAGAGCACCATAGGGCAAATAATGAGATTACATATAGGCCTATAGCAAGATCATAATGCGAATGAATGGATAGGTGAAACACAGTGATTCGCACACAGGGCCAGGGCCGTATTAAGGCGGGGGCTGAGGGGGCTGTAGCCCCCCGGCCCATCATGAAAATAGGCCCACCGATTTTCGAGATAACCTTTTTTTTGCTTGTCAGAGATTTTCAGTATAGGCGACGGCCTTTTTTCTCAGCCCCAGGCCCACTCGGACCTTAATCCGGCCTTGCACAGAGCAGACCCTAATGCACCACTCTAAACCTTGTTATAGTTAGTACTACTACTACTACTACTACTACTACTACTACTACTACTACTACTACTACTACTACTACTACTACTACTACTACTACTACTACTACTACTACTACTACTACTACTACTAATACTACTAATACTAGTCTACTACTACTACTACTACTACTACTACTACTACTACTACTACTACTACTACTACTACTACTACTACTACTACTACTACTAGTGCGAGTTATGACTTGTGTGGGAGTGGCGCTAGACTGTTGCAGCCTTCTCACAGCGTGCGGTTTTTCTCTGTTTTCTCGGTTTTTAAGCCCGTATCGGCTTCGAAAAACTCTCGTTTCTATAAAGAGATGCTTAAAACATGGTTATATCGCACGAGTTATTTGTAACTTTGTAATGTGTTCACGCAGTTCGTTTGGACGAGTTACCACTTTAATCAGTACGTTACTACTACTACTACTACTACTACTACTACTACTACTACTACTACTACTACTGCTGCTGCTGCTGCTGCTGCTGCTGATGATGATGATGATGATGATGATGATGCTGCTGCTGCTGCCACCACCACCACCACCACAGCGTCGGTTCTGTGGACTATTTATGAGTAGAGAATGTTTCACAGCGCCTGAGAAACACCTAAAGAGAGAGTAGGCCCTAAGGTGCAGACGGTGGTGGTTTGGCGTAATGAGAAAGTCAGGTGAAGCCAGCGGTAGCCTATTCGGGCGGCTTCGAGGTGATCTGGTGAAGAACAGCGAGGCTTTTTCAAACCTTTGAGCTTTCAAAACAACCTGCGTTTCATTGGATAACCCCCTCTCGCTACACGACTAAGCCATAGGCCGATTGAAAATGTAGCAAAATAGACTTTCGTTCGTTTGCATAATTAGGGCCGTGGCGTAGAAGTCGTTGCATTGCAATGCAAAGATTCGTTGGTCTGCGCATACATTGTCTGCTAGTTAAGAAGACTTGATGGATAAACCGTGGACTACTAGTAGAAGGGGTGTAGCCAGGAATTTGATTTGGGGGGTATAATGCAATTGGGGGTATAAATCTTTAAAAACTTTTAAAATCTTAAAAAACACACATTTTTTAAGGTAGCCTGATTTTTTGGGGGGTATATATACCGATATACCCCCCCCCGTCGCTATGCCTCTGACTAGTAGTCCATGGATAAACACTACTACAGGCTACAGTGATGTTCCAGAAAGCGGTCATAGTTCAGAGTGGGAGGATATTGACCTTATTGGAACCGACCCCCCCCCCCCCTCGGTCAATTTCCCCACTGTCAATGAGAGTGTATGGCTGTATGCGTATATTTTGAAAAATTGTCCTTGGTACTTCCTTTCAGACGGACTTATGGATAAAATTATGCGGACGCCCAGCTAACCTCCAGCTTGCTTAGGAAGCAGGTGACATCCTGCTCGACGGACCCTGGCGTCTCGAGTGTTTTAGGCCTTTTATATAAAGTGCACAATTATTATAATTGTTATGACGGTCGCCGATTGCTATATGCATATTGGGCGGAGCGATGTTAGAGCAGGGTTGCCCATGTCGTTAACAGTCGTGGCGGGTCTCAATACGCCTAAGGCTAATAAACACTTGTGACCTTTCCTGAAGTGTCCGGTTACCGTCATTCCTAACCTAGATCCCACATTCTAATCCGAGCCGTATGCGTAATCACAGGAAGCCTGCCTTAACCAGCATACACCCTGACAGGATGAGTATCTCTTGAGTTCATGCTGATTTGCTCCATTGAGGCACAGATGGTTTGTCATGCAATTAGCACATAAAACTCACGGTCTTCCATACAATCCACACGAATGCTTGGCCTAGTACATAATCTTCTTTTTTTCTTTAGGTGCCTCGTATTCTTACGTTGGCGTCTATGGGCTTGTTGCACATTGTGGCTAATATAATTAGTTGCGTTATACAACTATTTGGAATGTTTAACTTTAAGCGTACAATGTTGGCTTTGTTAGACTATACTATAATTATAGCGATGCCAATGGATGCCATACTTTTTATAACATTGCTCTATTTGTTTCTTAGACTTGCCTTGACAAAATTGTAAAAACGGCCTAACACTAATGTGCAAGAATCATGTATAATTTTTGAATAATAGTTTTTAAAGTTCTTGATCTGGTTGACTATGGCCTATATAGGCCTGTTGTTGCATTTTAAACCGTCGCCTTGTTTTCCGGACTGATCTGTTATCCAGATCCAGCGAACAGATACTGAACTCGTATTTAAACTGAGAGGGGTCAAAGTTCACGCGAGAGTATCTAACCAGACGGTCACTTACATATGGCTACTGACCTTTTGAAGATTTACTTTTGGTAATTTATATGTAAGATTTAAATTCTTAGATCGTGGCTGCGTTAAGTTTATCATGGTTTCGTGAAGTAAAAAGACGCTTACAAGTACAGTGTACCTCGAATTAGGCTACTTGTACTTTTTACCGTTTTACGTAGAATTACAGAATTACATTTACTTTTAGCGATGTAAAGTGACTGAAGCAGAGAGTTTTGAGGGTATTGCTGTGAGTTTAAGTACGTAGCTCCTACTGCTTATTCAATTTATTACATCTAAGTACTCTGCTATTCCGAGTACTTCAGAAGTACCGGGTAGTACTCCTTTTCGTCAGCCAAGTACATTCACGTGCAAGCGTCTGCATATTGCAATGCACACAGCCTTGTGTTATACGCTTATTTGACTTAAAAATATCTTGGTAGGCAGTGCTAAAGGGCGGACCAAAAGTTTCCAGCACTAATGAAGGGCCATGCAGACCAATAACCAAACTTTTTGACCACCACACAGTAAACGGATTGTCTACAGCAGTATAAGTGGAAGTTAAAGCGGTTGGCTTGATTGGATTGATTGATTGAGTGAGTGAGTGAGTGAGTGAGTGAGTGAGTGAGTGAGTGAGTGCAATTATTTTTGACTACCTATGCGTGCAGTGACTATAAGTTGTCACGGTCATTGACTCTCAGTCTGTCACTACGAGACGAAGTGACAGCATATCAGTTGAATCGTGACCGGACGTGAGTGGACTGGGGGCGACGGAAATGCTGTACACGTATAAGACTCAATGGCGTACCTATAGGACATGACAGGTATAGTCTGTGCCTTCTGTGCCTCTTGAGGGGGGCGCTAAAAATCCGAGATCTCACTCTACCCAGCGTAGAAAGAAAAGAAACCGAAAAATTTGAGCACGTGATCATAGACCAGTTCACATCAGTAAAAGCAAGAGAAGCGCATCTGTAGTTTTAGTTTTAATCTTGCGTCGATAAAATGTTGCGATTTGTGAATTGAAGATCTGTTAACCTGCTAATGCAATTTTCCCATCTCCTGCACGCCCCTTAGAGGACACGATTACGTTCGTAGAAGATAGAAGTTACTTACAGCTCGGTATTAAGTTGATCATGTCCGATTGCGTGCCATTTTTTTACTGCACAGCAGTCTTGTAGACTCTGTCGGTTACGCAACATAACTTTGAACGTGTTTCAACTGGCAGACGAACGTGAATGACTCACCAGTTTTGTCACCTTGCGGTAAAAATGTTCAGAACACCTGCTTTGGAGGGGTTTTGTTGATATTCATGGAATTTTTGGGGTTGCGGGTGAAGTTATGTAGCGCCTGAAATTTTAAGGCCACGCTCACGGACAAATTAAATGCAACTTTTGCATAGGCCTATATCGGTACTCTATGTCGTCGCTCTTGTATAGTAAGGTGGTACTGTTTTATGTTTGAGTGATACAGTACTCACAATTTAGTTGTGACTTGGCTTAACGCGACTCTGCAAAGATATAATAGATAACCAATTTCCCATGGTCAGGGATTCTAAGTCAAGGGTTCAGTGGGCTACATGGGTCATGGGGGCCATTTAGAGTAACCCTTTGCCGAAAACGCAAAAAAACATTGAACGTGGTGCCTACGAAGACAAGATATCCGCTCTGTAGCGAAAGTCGTTTCGCTACAGAACGGATATCTTGTCTTCGTAGGCACCACGTTCATTGTTTTTTTGCGTTTTTAAGTATCTTGTGCTTATCTGAATGAAGGACCTGCTGAGTTCCCTCCTCCTTTTCCTCTCCCTCCTCCCCATCCACCAAGAGCCGCAGCTTAATTACGACGTGTCACCGATCTAAGGGTCGTCTTCGGCCCGTGCATGTAATGACACTAATAGCCTCTGATGAACATAATTGTGGCATTAGTTCCGGCGATTGTATGAAAATTGCGCCAAGACTTTTTTGCTGCTCGATGCTCAGAGAAATAAAGGTGTGGAACATCCGATGAAATTTCTAGCAAAAGGGCGTCAACGGTACCCTATTTTAGGCCAACAAAATAGAAAATTCGATATATATATATATTTTCTACGATATATATATATATATATATATATATATATATATATATATATATATATATATATATATATATATATATATATATATATCGATCGGGGACTATATATTCTAAGCCATACATCAATGGGCGGTCGATGAGTGGATTTTTTCCAGTAGGAAGGGGAGAAGTAGGCCTATTAGGGGACAGTTTTTTGTGGGGAGTTTGAAACATTATTTGCCACTTAACAGTACGGTCATAATCATAGGCGGCTTTAGAGTTTAATATTTGGGTAGGCTAGCATGGGGATCTGGGGGTGCCATCCAGCACGCGACAGACCTGGTGTTGATGGAAAAATTTGTTGTTTTGTTTTGGTGGGATTAGTTGGGTATAGGCTTAAGCCTACCCTAGCCTTTAATAAAAATCCGCCTATGGTCATAATGGTGCCTATGCTCTGCAGTGTAGACTTGATGCCTAAAGTCGAGTTAGAATTCTGTATCTAAATACCGAAACATTTTGTTAAGATGTAACAAAAGATGGCTACCACTTGGAGTGACGAGACAGTTGTGCCCTGAGACCGCGTGTCTCCGTTCTATCTGCGATGTCTCTCGGATTGTTGCCATTCGCTGACTTGTGTCAAGTCAAAGCTCATGTTACTGTCTGGTATTGCTAGTACTTGCGATGCCCAACTATACTCATCGCAGTATATTAAGCCGATATCTACGAGGCTGTGGTAAGGGGCGTAGACTATTCGGCAGTAGCAGCAGCAGCAGCAGATAAACAGGGTCCAAGTATAGTGAAAGAATCCTGAGGAGACTAATAAGCTCCGTCAGAGGTTATCAAGATCACTTGAATCGATTTAAAAAAGGCAGAGGGACTGGCGCTTGGCGGACCAGTGCTTACTTGTTTATGCACTTTGTTTGAGAGATCCGTCAATCGGTGTTTTTTTTTAAATTAGGGAGAGGGCCATGGACCCATGGTGCCTGTGCATTAGTATTTTAACGCTGCGTTGGCTTTAGCCGGGCGTCCGGTATCCAATAAGGCGAATGATTCACCGATGAATCAGTGCGTCTGGTGTTATCGACAGCTGCAACCATTGATAGGATCATAATATGAGTGCGATTGCCTATCCTATAGGCTATGGGTCTAATACCCTATAAGTGAAACGACTCGCATCTCCTGATTCTTAGTCGAAGACTGCGCGTGAAACACTATCACGTGACTTAGACCTCTGATGTCGTAAACATCTGAAATGCCTGCTTACTTACTTGCTGTCCGCTGGGACTGCTCTAACTTGTTATGCCCAGCCCATACTGCAGACCGTTGGTTTCACGGCCGGGGAATAAAAATATGGGGATCGTTGTATGTAGGCTGAGCTGTTTTTGGTTATGATCTAAACGAAAAGGAAACTCGATATCTTCCGGTCGACGAATTTAATTCTGGTTGCAGTAAAATGCATTTCCCGTAATAGGTTGCAGACGACATTTCACTTGATCAGTGGCGTCACCAGGAATTTTTCGTTGGTGGGGGGCGCTAACGTGTCAGATTCCATACCCATCCCTCACCCCTCCACAGAAAACTTTCTCACCGGATTGGCGCGAATCTGGTAGGTGGTCTGGGGCAGGTGGGGAGGGGGGGCAGTTGCCCCATTCCCCTCCGCGGCGACGCTAATGTTCGAAAGCCTCTACCATGACAACCCTCGTCATTCCATAATGCTAATAATGCATAGGATTTGTGCAAATTCAACCCCATTTTTGAAACTTACTTCGTCTTGTTAAAGATCGATTTCAAGTACCATATTGAGAGATTATCTTTAGCATCCTCTAATACATCGAAATCAATCGCTATTGAAATCATAGGCCACCACCTTCTCCATTTAAAACGGTTCATCCATGACAACCCTCGCTATTCCATACTGTTAATAATACATGGGGTTTGTGTAAATGCAAGCGCATTTTTAAAACTTACTTCGTCTTGTTAGAGATCGATTTCAAGTACCATATTCACAGACTATCTTTAGCGTCATTTAATACATCGATATCAATCGCTATTGCAATCATAGGCCACCACCTTCTCCATTTAAAACGGTTCATCCATGACAACCCTCGCTATTCCATACTGCTAATAATGCATAGGGTTTGTGTAAATGCGAGCGCATTTTTGAAAGTTATTTCGCCCTGTTAGAGATCGACGTCAAGAGCCATATTGACCGACTATCTTTAGCATCATTTAATACATAGATATCAATCGCCATTGCAATCATAGGCCTACACCTTCTCCATTTAAAACGGTTCATCCATGACAACCCTCGCTATTCCATACAGCTAATAATGCATAGAATTTGTGTATATGCAAGCGAATTTTTGAAAGTTATTTCGCCCTGAGAGATCGACGTCAAGAGCCATATTGACCGACTATCTTTAGCATCGTTTAGTACATAGATATCAATCGCTATTGCAATCATAGGCCTACACCTTCTCCATTTAAAACGGTTCATCCATGTCAACCCTCGCTATTCCATACTGCTAATAAGGCATAGAATTTGTGTAAATGCAAGCGCATTTTTGAAAGTTATTTCGCCCTGTTAGAGATCGACGTCAAGAGCCATATTGACCGACTATCTTTAGCATCATTTAATACATAGATATCAATCGCCATTGCAATCATAGGCCACCACCTTCTCCATTTAAAACGGTTCAGCCATGACAACCCTCGCTATTCCATACTGCTAATAATGCATAGGATTTGTGTAAGTGCAACCGCATTTTTGAAACTTACTTCGTCTTGTTAGAGATCGATTTCAAGTACCATATTGAGAGACTATCTTTAGCATCGTCTAATACATCGATATCAGTCACCATTGCAATCATAGGCCACCACCTTCTCCATTTAAAACGGTTCATCCATGACAACCCTCGCTATTCCATACTGCTAATAATGCATAGGGTTTGTGTAAATGCAAGCGCATTTTTGAAAGTTATTTCGTCTTGTTAGAGATCGATTTCAAGTACCATATTGAGAGATTATCTTTAGCATCGTCTAATACATCGATATCAATCGCTATTGCAATCATAGGCCAACACCTTCTCCATTTAAAACGGTTCATCCATGACAACCCTTGCTATTCCATGCTGCTAATAATGCATAGAATTTGTGTAAATGTAAGCGCATTTTTGAAACTTATTTCGCCCTGTTAGAGATCAACGTCAAGAACCATTTTGACCGACTATCTTTAGCATCATTTAGTACATAGATATCAATCGCCATTGCAATCATAGGCCACCACCTTATCCATTTAAAACGGTTCATTCATGACAACCCTCGCTATTCCATACTGCTAATAATGCGTAGGATTTGTGTAAATGACAGCGCATTTTTAAAACTTACTTCGTCTTGTTAGAGATCTATTTCAAGTACCATATTGAGAGATTATCTTTAGCATCCTCTAATACATCGAAATCAGTCGCTATTGCAATCATAGGCCCCCACCTTCTCCATTTAAAACAGTTCATCCATGACAACCGTCGCTATTCCATACTGCTAATAATGCATAGGGTTTGTGTAAATGGAAGCGCATTTTTGAAAGTTATTTCGCCCTGTTAGAGATCGACGTCAAGAACCATTTTGACCGACTATCTTTAGCATCATTTAGTACATAGCTATCAATCGCCATTGCAATCATAGGCCTACACCTTCTCCATTTAAAACGGTTCATCCATGAGAACCCTCGCTATTCCATACTGCTAATAAGGCATAGAATTTGTCTAAATGCAAGCGCATTTTTGAAAGTTATTTCGCCCTGTTAGAGATCGACGTCAAAAACCATATTCACAGACTATCTTTAGCATCGTTTAGTACATAGATATCAATCGCCATTGCAATCATAGGCCTACACCTTCTCCATTTAAAACGGTTCATCCATGTCAACCCTCGCTATTCCATACTGCTAATAATGCATAGGGTTTGTGTAAATGCAAGCGCATTTTTGAAAGTTATTTCGTCTTGTTAGAGATCGATTTCAAGTACCATATTGAGAGATTATCTTTAGCATCCTCTAATACATCGAAATCAGTCGCTATTGCAATCATAGGCCCCCACCTTCTCCATTTAAAACAGTTCATCCATGACAACCCTCGCTATTCCATACTGCTAATAATGCATAGGGTTTGTGTAAATGCGAGCGCATTTTTGAAAGTTATTTCGCCCTGTTAGAGATCGACGTCAAGAGCCATATTGACCGACTATCTTTAGCATCGTTTAGTACATAGATATCAATCGCCATTGCAATCATAGGCCTACACCTTCTCCATTTAAAACGGTTCATCCATGTCAACCCTCGCTATTCCATACTGCTAATAAGGCATAGAATTTGTGTAAATGCAAGCGCATTTTTGAAAGTTATTTCGCCCTGTTAGAGATCGACGTCAAGAGCCATATTGACCGACTATCTTTAGCATCATTTAATACATAGATATCAATCGCCATTGCAATCATAGGCCTACACCTTCTCCATTTAAAACGGTTCAGCCATGACAACCCTGGCTATTCCATGCTGCTAATAATGCATAGGATTTGTGTAAATGCAACCGCATTTTTGAAACTTACTTCGTCTTGTTAGAGATCGATTTCAAGTACCATATTGAGAGATTATCTTTAGCATCGTCTAATACATCGATATCAATCGCTATTGCAATCATAGGCCACCACCTTCTCCATTTAAAACGGTTCATCCATGGCAACCCTTGCTATTCCATGCTGCTAATATTGCATAGAATTTATGTAAATGCAACCGCATTTTTGAAACTTACTTCGTCTTGTTAGAGATCGATTTCAAGTACCATATTGAGAGATTATCTTTAGCATCGTCTAATACATCGATATCAATCGCTATTGCAATCATAGGCCACCACCTTCTCCATTTAAAACGGTTCATTCATGACAACCCTCGCTATTCCATACTGCTAATAATGCATAGGGTTTGTGTAAATGCAAGCGCATTTTTGAAAGTTATTTCGCCCTGTTAGAGATCGACGTCAAGAGCCATATTGACCGACTATCTTTAGCATCGTTTAGTACATAGATATCAATCGCCATTGCAATCATAGGCCTACACCTTCTCCATTTAAAACGGTTCAGCCATGACAACCATCGCTATTCCATACTGCTAATAATGCATAGGATTTGTGTAAGTGCAACCGCATTTTTGAAACTTACTTCGTCTTGTTAGAGATCGATGTCAAGGACCATATTGAAAGACTATCTTTAGCATCCTTTAATACATCGATGTCAATCGCTATTGCAAACTTAGAGCATCGTTTTCTGCATTTAGAACGCATTGGCGTCGCCAGGAATGTTTGGTTGGGGCAAAAGGGGCTAGCGTGTCAGATACCTTACCCACCTCTCACCAGTGGCGTCGCTAGGGTTGTTGTCACCCATTTAGACATTCTCAAATGACGTGACAAACAAAAAAGGTCATCCTTATATTTTTCCTTCTGAGATGCCGTGACAAGCAAAAGAATAATAATAAAGGTCATCCTTGTTTGGTGTCACCCCTAGTTGGTGTCACCCGGTGCGGTCCGCACCCCCTGTACCCTCTCGCGACGCCACTGCCTCTCATCACCCCTCCACTGAAAACTTTCTCACCGGATTTGCGCGAATCTGGTAGGTGGTCTGTGGCAGGTTGGGGCAGTTGCCCCATTACCCCCCCGTGGCCGACGCTAGTGTACTTGATCTGCTTAAAGTTGATTGGATAAAGCAGACGACATTTTTGATTGTTATATATTGCCGGCGTTACCGGAAGCTGAAAATCGGACTGACTTTTGGATTTGGACGTATGGGGGGATGGGGTGGCGATTCAAATCAACGAGGGAGCATCGACGGATGTCAAGTTAATTGATAAATGCGCTATAGAAATTCAATGGTGGTGATGATGACGATGATGATGATGATGATGATGATGGTGGTGGTGGTGGTGATTACGACGACGTCGCTAAAGAAACTTACGATTGATTTATTGATTGATTGATTGATGCTGTACGGGGTCTCATAGATACGTGGGCCTTGGCTCTAAGTCGTGTGAGTGTTACGCCGTTGGGGAGGTGGTGGTGGTGGGGGGGGGGGTGTACACAGATGAGAGTAAAGACCATTTCTGAAATTGAGTAACTGAGATGTAGACGCTTGTAGAGATTGCGGACATTTTAGATATTTTGAAATTTCTTCCGATGTCGTCGACTTTGAAATTTATAATTATAATACTACAGTGTACTAGATGTGGTGAAATTGTTGTTAGTATTATTATACTGATAACTTATGCAGCGCTATAATAGAAAACTTATTACAGCTTCGCTGCACAGTCTACATTGCAGTCCACATAGAGACCTGTGCTAATAGCGTTCTGCATAAACATAAACGTCGTTAGCATTTTTGCAGTCGTTAATCGAAAAAAATAGAACCAGTTGCTGTATTGCAGTTCTCACACAGGACAGATCCCACTGAGCCACTCTGAACCTAGTTATAAGGGTTCAAGCCAATCAGAGGAGGCGCTGCCCCTCCACCCGGGTTCGAATATTTGCAACCTGGGAGACCTGTGATGTCGTTGAAGAGGAATGCGTAGGCCTGGGAATTCCTACATAGGCTTAATGTATATATATATATATATATATATATATATATATATATATATATATATATATATATATATATATATATCGATCGTTGAACATAATGTGCGGATAACTTTACGCCATGCTCTGGCTTCTTTTTTAAAACTTCTATTTGCAGTTGGATTTCTTTATGAGCGTGAACGGGACCCTAAAGAAACCAGGGCCGATCAAAGTCTGTTTGATCTAAAATGTTGTAATAATTATGCGCTTATTGCCCCGCCGGCACCGCGGCATATACGGTAATATAGAAGGGCTTTCTAGCATGCTATACACAGGCTGCTTGGCATCACCATGCAGCCACCACCGGCCTATACTCGGTCTGTCCTTCCTTCGACTCTAGCCCGTCTTGAGCCTCTCTCTTCGGCTGCCATGGCTACTCTTGTTGATGACTCTACGCATACGTCATAATAGGCCTATAGGCCTTTAGTTGCACCTGTCGGTCTAGACTCCGTAGGCCGATGTGTCTCGGAGTGAAGCAATGATGACGAACGAAACTTTGACATGCGAATGCTTGAATCTATAGTCGTTTGAATTTTCGATGAAACCGCCTACTCACTGCATGTTCAAAGCTATGCTATGTTTGCTCATGGCACACTACGGGTCTATAATTGCGAAGCCTATACGCTGTATTTAACTTGTAGTGAAAGAATTCGCTGGTATTTTAGGATCATGTTGACTTAGTCTGCAATTAGTGCAAAAACAGTGAAGATCGAAGTGCACAGTAATACAATCAGTTAGCGTAGGCCTACACGTTTGTAAACTATATATAGTTAATTGAACGCCAAATTACCAAATTGTCTAAATGAAACAATATGGAAGACATGAAAGAAATGTGGAACTTGCTGAACTAATTTAACTTAATTCGAACAATTAGCTACGGGCCTAGGATGCAGTTGATGCCAATTGGCAGTATACATGCACACGAGAAATGCTAATCAATTCTTAGGCGCGTCTGGTCGTTTTTTTCTGCTATTTCCGAGGGAGTGCAGATATGCTGATAGGTCTAATAGGGCCTACTGTGTGTGTGTGTGTTTGGACCTTATTATATATGTCCTTGTGTATATGTGGGATCAGTCATGGGATTTGGTCGAAACCGTCGAAAAAGTTTATCGGGGTGTGGAGGGAGGGGGACGGAGGTTGTAAGCAGAGACGATATGCGTAGTTTTATTACATGCTTTTGGCCGCTCTCATCCTCCTCCTCCTCATCATCATCATTATCACATTATCATCGTCGTCGTCATCATCGGGTTCTTTGTTCCGAGAGAGGTTTAGACACCACTCAGTAATAAATCATGATTATCGACTGGGAAAACTAATGACCTTAATACACACATTTTCACTTGTGGGGAAGATCAGTGGCGGCTCCACCGGGGAGGCCAGGGGGGCCCGTGCCCCCTATTGAGTGCCTGACCCCCCCGTGCCCCCCAGTTGGGACCCTATACTTAATGCTACATACATTAAACTCCTTAGCGTTAATCCCGTACGTGATATGGGCAAGATATCAGTTTCAGAGTAACTAAATTTACGTTGACAAAAGCGGGAAATGTTTGGCACTGGCGGTGACGTATACATTTGGGACAGGTAAAAGAGCACCTTGATAAAAATGTCAATTTTAAGCAAAAGAGAATACCACAGGCAAAATTCTGAATGCCAAGCACTTTTGATATACAAGAGATAGTGCCCTAATTTTTGAAAAATCTTCATTACTAGATCCTCTTCACTTGCCTGTCAAAAGTTCTAGCCATTCACAAATCTGCCAATACCATTCTCAGTAGTTTAGAAATGTCCAATTTAAGCAAAAGAGAATAAATGTCCACGAAAAAACACGAAATAAAATGACCACAGGCAAACTTCTGAAATCCAAGAACTTTTTATATACAAGAGATAGTGCCGTAATTTTTGAAAATCTTGATTACTAGGTCCTCTTCACTTGCCTGTCAAAAGTGCTAGCCATTCACACATCTGCCAATACCATTCTCGGTAGGTTAATATATAAGCAGTAAGGGCAAATCACAAACGTTGAAAAGTGCTCAAAGCAGTGAATATATTCTTATGAAATTTTGCACTAATGACGTAGATTGATGTATCTTTATGTCTGTAAAATTTCGTTTCAATCAGTAAAGGCTAAGCCATTGCCTAGGGTTAGGGTTAGGGTTAATATATAAGCAGTAAGGGCAAATCGCAAACGTTGAAAAGTGCTCAAAGGAGTGAATATATTCTTATGAAATTTGGCACTTATGACATAGATTGATGTATCTTTATGTCTGTCAAATTTCGTTTCAATCAGTAAAGGCTAAGCCATTGCCTAGGGTTAGGGTTAGGGTTAATATATAGGCAGTAAGGGCAAATCGCAAACGTTGAAAAGTGCTCAAAGGAGTGAATATATTCTTATGAAATTTGGCACTTATGACATAGATTGATGTATCTTTATGTCTGTCAAATTTCGTTTGAATCGGTAAAGGCTAAGCCATTGGCTAGGGTTAGGGTTAGGGTTAATATATAAGCAGTAAGGGCAAATCGCAAACGTTGAAAAGTGCTCAAAGGAGTGAATATATTCTTATGAAATTTGGCACTTATGACATAGATTGATGTATCTTTATGTCTGTCAAATTTCGTTTGAATCGGTAAAGGCTAAGCCATTGGCTAGGGTTAGGGTTAGGGTTAATATATAAGCAGTAAGGGCAAATCACAAACGTTGAAAAGTGCTCAAAGGAGTGAATATATTCTTATGAAATTTTGCACTAATGACATATATTGGTGTATGTTTATGTCTGTAAAATTTCGTTTCAATCAGTAAAGGCTAGGCCATTGGCTAGGGTTAGGGTTAATATATAAGCAGTAAGGGCAAATCGCAAACGTTGAAAAGTGCTCAAAGGAGTGAATATATTCTTATGAAATTTGGCACTTATGACATAGATTGATGTATCTTTATGTCTGTAAAATTTCGTTTGAATCCGTAAAGGCTAAGCCATTGGCTAGGGTTAGGGTTAGACCTAATATTGTAATGGCGTCGTTTCGCCTCAAAAATATATAATCTAACGCTTTTGGTACGTCACTTTCACAATTATTCTAACGCCAAGGAGGTTAAACAACAAATGGTTGCCCCCCTCCCATGATTAGAAGTTGCCACCACAACGGCCCCCCACTTGCCAAATCCTAGAGCCGCCACTGGGGAAGAGGTAGAAATATTATGTCAAATAGCCTGAAAAACGTGTCGGTCCTGCTAAATCTCATGATTTAAGCCTAATAGTATACCCAAAATATTTCTACCACTCACCACGCTCCCTTCGACACACTATAGTTAACACTGGAAATCCCGCGGTCCGTAGTAAAAGCCTTGGTGCACCCCCCCCCCCATTCCGGAACCCCGGCTGCGCCATTGGTTCGTTGACAGTCGATGTGCTGACTAAATAACTGTGAGTTGAGTTGATAAATCATAGGCATAATATATAGTCCTATGCAATACGCCTCATAAAATGGCCTTGCTATTTCGTCATGCCACACGGCGACACCATCACATTCGTCATGGGGGGAGGAGGGCAGGCGGGCGATCTCGCACCTCTCCTCCTCTCAAAAGTTGGCGCCTATCGAAAAGCATACAGCTTCTATAGGGGCGCTTTTATAATTTGGCGACGACCTTTGGTTATTTTGCAATTTTCAGAAGGTTCCATCTCTTTGCATGGCCAAGAGGGGGCAAACGAAGGTCGTCGGGCCCTTATTTTGAATGGGATCAATTGTGAGATTTGCGAAGACCATCGAGAATTTTTTGTTGCGGGGTGGGGGTAGGTAGCATGATTGACGTTGTGCAAGGAGCTCTCTGGCGAGATTTTTTGCTTGTTGGAGACTTTTTTACCCGTAAAATTTCGACGTAGCCGGTAGCCCCTTCCCCATTCCAGAACTCTGGCTGCGCCACTGAAAGTAGTCTATAATCCGCAATGTATATTTATACGGTGGTAATTAATTGGTGACGGATTTTGTTTTTCGTTTAGATCGACTACAGCGTTGGATTTCTGAAGGCAGCGAGGTCGGGAAATTTGGACCAGGTCCTTGAATATCTCAAATGGAACATTGACGTCAACGTCGGCAACGCGGTAAGCCTAACTTTACATCTATTCTACTACTACTACTACTACTACTACTACTACTGCTACTACTGCTGCTGCACCACTGCTGCTGCTACTGCTGCTGCTGCTGCTGCTGCTGCTGCTGCTGCTGCTGCTGCTGCTGCTGCTGCTGCTGCTGCTGCTGCTGCTGCTGCTGCTGCTGCTGCTGCTGCTGCTGCTGCTGCTGCTGCTGCTGCTGCTGCTGCTGCTGCTACTGCTGCTGCTGCTGCTGCACTACTGCTGCTGCTGCTACTGCACTACTACTACTGCTGCTGCTGCTGCTGCTACTACTACTACTACTACTACTACTACTACTACTTTCAGTCAAGTAGTTAATCCATAAATATATAATCAGTGTGTAAAATGATGTACTGACAAAGAGTTTGGTATGTTTGTGGTTTTGTCTTAATGTATGTAACGTTTAACAAGCTCTGGATCTATGTCATTCTATGACGAATTCATGTAAGTGATTTGGCGCTGTAGTTGTAATTAATTTCTCATCGGTTTGTTTTAATGTTGTAGAATGGATTGACCGCTTTGCATCTGGCATCGAAGGAGGGTCATGACCACGTCGTCAGCGAATTGATCCGACGCAGGGCTAACGTTGAAGCTCAAACGCGCGTAGGTTTTTTTTTCTTAAGATTTGCTTTGTTCGGTTTATTGAGACAGTTGAGGTTAATGCTCTAATTATTGTGTTGGTACATTACTGTATTATTCTTCAAGATAGGGTATTGCTTGAAGTATTTAGGTTTATTGAGATCTTTGCTGGAAAACATTGGCGTTGCCACGTGGGAGGGGGGGCACGGGAGCTGGGCCCCTAATCTACTGCGCTTAAAAAATTGGCCGGGAATAAATAAATAAATAAATAAATCTGGCTGGGACCGATCGTGAACTATGCGCAAAAAGTGTAAGGATACATGGGGGCTGGGGGGGAGGGGTAGGTAGAATGTGAGAAGAAGTCGATGATGTGTGTGTGTGTGTTTTGCTTGTCAGACTTTTTACCCGAAAATATCGGTGTGCCATCATCCCCTGTTTCAGAATCCTGGCTACGCCACTGCTGGAAAATAGATTTGTCGAGCAGCAGATTGAGCGTTTGCTGAGCACAACATTCAAGTGATAAGTTACCGAATTATAGGGATTTACCTTTTCTTGACCTTTTCTTGAGTCTTTCCTTGGCCTAGTAGCTATTGGAGTCATCCTCCTCTATAGGATTACTGCTAATGATAGTACTTGAGTTAATAGGTTACCATCTGTTGCCCGTGTGCAGTGACCTTTCTATACTTTCTCCCCGGAAAGTCCTGAATAAATAACTGTATGATCGATGCTTCTGGGAATGCAGGATGCTGAATTGATTTGTGTATTAGTCCTTCCTCTCTAAATGAATCTAGAATTCTAGAGTATATATATATATATATATATATATATATATATATATATATATATATATATGCCGCCGCAGTGATCTCTGGCATTCTTCTCATCTTGAGTGTTGATGAGTAGAGGCTGAGAGGATGAAAGATGGAGAAAAAGCTTGAAGTAAATTGGCAGAATGTGTGCTTCAGGTGGAACAACTGAAGCATATATATATATATATATATATATATATATATATATATATATATATATATATATATATATATATATCGGTATATACTTTTGTTGAAGTAGTTAAAAGCTCTTAGGCTGATCTTCAGTCTTCTCTGCATTTTGCCATTCTGTTATGTTCAGCCATTATAATAGATTTGCGGTACTGTTTTTAGTCTTTTGTAGTGTAACAGAACATTTGTATAGCGCCATGTGCGGAAAAAAATACTGGGAATAACCCCCCCCCCTTCTCCCGCTGCAGGTCTTGATTTTTCTCAATGAGTGGGCCCTGCCGCCCTAGTTTCAATTGCAGTTATTGTTATTGATATTTGTGATATACCGAAATTATTGCTATTATTAGTGCTTTTAGTTTCAAACAGCCTTGTCATTGTTGGGTCCTGTTGCAAGAAACACTTGGATTATAACTAGAGACTGGTTGCAAATTGTCTCTGATTGTATTCATGGCGTTGCTGATTATTCTTAGTGCAACAGTGATTGTCTTCAATGTCTTGTTTCTGATTCTGTTTACAGAAAGGAAATACACCTTTGCACGTAGGTGCTTTAGGTGGCCATGAACCTGCTGTACGGATACTTGTGGAAAATGGAGCCAACATCAATGCCAAATCCCAGGTATTATTATTATTATTATTATTATTATTATTATTATTATTATTATTATTATCCATTCAAATTTTAAGAAGTCATATATACGAAAATATGGCTCCACGCTTAGTGTCGTGAAATTTTAGTGTCTGTGCCACAGTTTTACGAAGGGAAACGAAAGTCAACATAAAACTGTGGTTGCTATTCTAAAGCTTCTGTTCATATCATTGTAGTCTTTTATCAGCAATTTTGACAGTTTCGTGTGATATCAGTGGTTGTTTATTAGGAGTAGCAGTTGGTTTTCAGTCCCATAAGTCTATAAATAGGATGAATTCAGGTGTAGTGTGTTATTGATCCTATGGACTGATTTATTGTTTAAAGTGCACGTTTTTGATAGTAAGCATTTTTAATACATGTGAGACTGGTTGCCAAATGTGATTGGAATCTTGAAAATTTTATGGGACTTTTAAATTGAGGATGCATCTTTCTGTCAGATATATGTTTAAACGTCTGTCTGGCATTTCACTGCTTTAAAACGTTCAGAGCATTTTACCTATTTCATATCAATTATATATATATATATATATATATATATATATATAATTGATATTAATAATATATATATATATATATATATATATATATATATAATATATATATATGCCATTAATTAATATAATATATATGTGACTGTTGCTGGAGAATTTGAAAAATGACTGCTGAGGCGAGAATTGCACTGAATTAGTTTAGCAATTGGGAATTTATGGCCACTTGGTAGGCCTATGTATGACGTTGCTTTGGAGTTGTACTAAATCGTGTCTGTTATATTTGAATTGCGTAATCGTTTTAAAGCTGCTCATTAATCATGATGATAGTTTATCTTGTCCTATGGACAGAGTGGTTGATTACTGGATGAGTAGAAGATTGTGATGGCTGACTAGCATTCGGTTGACTGACTGACTAGCTGGCTGGCTGGCTGACTGAATGACTGAGTGCCACTGATCTACTTTTGCAACCTGAATACCAAGACCAATGACTCTTGAGTTAAGTGAGTGAGTAAGATGCTGGCATAAGCCATCTGACTGAAGTTAGTTATCCTGGCCCAGAGGATGCTGCTGATTCACGCTCTTCACTGCGCCATATGCTGTTATAGAAGCAGTCAATGGCAGAGAGAGAGAGAGAGAGAGAGAGAGAGAGAGAGAGAGAGAGAGAGAGAGAGAGAGAGACAGACAGACAGACAGACAGACAGACAGACAGACAGACAGACAGAGACAAGGACTGACTTTGATTGACGTGTTTATTTATCTAAGCATCCCAGTGCTCCTGATGGGCATGAAATCTTTAAATAGAATCCACTATTTTATTCTGTTACCACTGGTAGAAGGCCAGTTCATGTTGATTCACTATTCTTAGCTTAACTATAAAATAAACATCGGGGCTAGAATCCCCTTTTAAAAACTGTCTATGCCAGTGAAGACCTTAGTGTGGATTCATGAATGAAGTGGGTGTTAAGTTACGGTAGTCTGTGTGAATACCGTTATATTTACCCACGAGCGTTTTAGTTTCTATGGCAACACAAAATTTGCGAGTTTGGCAGCATGCTCATAGATTGAGAGACCTTTTTGGTTCAATGTTGTTTAATTTTTCAGAATAATTTTTAAAATTTCAGTGATATTACCCGAATACTAAAATCATTTGTACATTTTTGCTTTCTGTTTAGTATGTCTTTCGTTCATTGGTTGTAGGTTTAGTTCATATGACTAGTTTAAATCTATTTAGCCGTTTCTCTCTAATGAAAGTACTTTTACTTGCTAATGATGAGAGCAGAGCAGACTTTCGACGACTGAATAATACTATGCACTGTAGTTGCATTGGAAATCAGTTACTACCAGTACAACGTTTGCATAAACCGCCCATATTGTTTCGATGGAAGACCAATGCCTTAAAGTGCTGTTATGGTATACTCACCATATAGACAAGGTTCAAAGTTCCTTAGCATAGCACTATTAGTGTATGGATGGATCGGATGGATCATGGACGGATGGATAATGGATTGGTATCGCTTTGCATTCACCAGACTGAAAACTTGTGCATCGGCTTTCTAAATATGTAGTGATTCTTTTCGAGTTCTTCTGCATTTGACATTGGAATTCAAGAGCGTTGTTTAGACAGTGCTTTTTTTAAAGACACTCTTTATCAGCAATTATTGAGTACCATAGTTTTCCAAGGCCAAATAATGCATCAGAAATGGTGTCCTGCTTCAAGCCAACGAACCAGATATCCTAAGACGCATGTGTAATTCCAAGATCAACTTAGGTCTACGTGCAGTTTTCCCAAGATATTCAACGGAACATTCATTTTTTTGATTCCTCTCTTTCGTGTACAGTCCTTGGTGCTAGCGTGCAGATATTAAATGGCTTTGTGGTACGGTAGGATTCTGCATTTGATTTTTAAAATTTTAATGAAACGGATTGTGCATTGTGAACAATGTTGTAGTTCGCCATTACCATGACTTGATACAGACATGCTTCTGTATTTTGGTTGTTTGCATGACAGTAAATCTTCACTAGTAGTGGCGGGACTGCTTTTGTATGGTGTTGTCAATTGTAGGCTTTCCGTTATGAGGCCATTACATGAGGCGTATTGAGGCCCCCTTATGAAAGGTCACTATCTGATCTGTTGTCCAAATGATATATGGATGATGAATACTGGCATGTGAAGACATTTCTATCAGCCCAGTAGTCTTGTTCCTTGCCTGACAAAATATGTATTTAATCTCTTGTCAGTTTCTTCGTTTGTAATGCTTAGCGTATAAATAACACCATTGAATATATTCAAATGACCATGAAACATGCTTTCATTGCATGAAGGCTTAATTCACGCTTCAAGTTTTTTGTGATCTCTTGAAGTTTAGAAGACCCTGGGCGTGTGTGTGTGTGTGTGTGTGTGTGTGTGTGTGTGTGTGTGTGTGTGTGTCATTGTAACGGTACATCATACAAGTCACCTTTGCTGTCAGTTTGAAAGGTATTCCCTATATATTGAGCTTCCCTTACTGAAGAACAGACTTTGTTTTCGTCATCGATTTCATCTTTTGCCCTTTGAGAAAGAAGCAGCAGAAATGAAATCCTTGTTATTTTGGTTTCTAGTCTGTTTATTGGAAACAATTTTTGTATTGTTTTGGGAGGAGGAGGGGAGGGAACCTGGGGTTCAGGCAGTTCAACCTCCCGTTTGCCTTGTCTCGAGTTCGTTTCATTGATTTTCAGCACTGAACTGTTTGCTGATTATTGTTATGTCTAGCCCTCGGCTTGTTGGATTTGTATCCATAGATGAGGTTTTCACGTTCGAATATTATAGAGGCATTTGCCAATCTCTAAACAGCGTCTATTGTATTATTACTTGCCTCGGGAGATGTGCTGTAATCTCACGATTCCCTGTGAGCTGATGTGCTAGATAAGCTTATTGGTGGTGGTATTTGTTAGGATGGATTTACTCCGCTGTACATGGCAGCACAGGAAAACCATTTGGACGTCGTGAAATATCTCCTCGATCGCGGCGCTGACCATACGTTAGTGACGAGGGTATGTACTATGTAGACTCGATTATGCCCTGCCATGCTTGTTATGTGTGAAATATAGGTTTAAATCCTGTTACCAAAAGAACAACCAAGTAATGTAAGTTCAGAAACGAGCCAGTTTATGTGTTTTTTCTGAAAAGAAGTATTACG
This sequence comes from Metaphire vulgaris, assembly GCA_018105865.1. NCBI lineage: Eukaryota > Metazoa > Annelida > Clitellata > Crassiclitellata > Megascolecidae > Metaphire > Metaphire vulgaris. Next base: position 18,198,443 of record CM030838.1, on the reverse strand, counting down.
GAGAACGTATTGTAATCGTTATTGTAAAATCTGAGCTAAAACTGCTGAAAGTTGTCAGTAGTTGTCTTAACTGACTTTCTCTTGCTTGCTAGTGTTTTAATGCTTTGAATTGTCCTCCACTTGCTTAGGGGGTGAATTCTTACTAAGTTGCCTCTGCACCCCAAATTCTCTCACAGAAGACTTTTTGTCCCACATTCCTAACCAAACCCCAATGTCCCTTGTAGGGTTACCCGTGGTCATATTATGATCCAACCGTACTGCCATATTTTCTGTAAGAGTATCTTTTTTCAGTGAATTATCACATTCAGTCAAACAATTTGCCAAAGAAATACACACTCGTATTGTATTGCATTAGTTGAGCAGAAATAATTTCCAATTTTATTTAATATGGCTTACAATTCATTGAGAATAAACAAATGCTGTGGTACTTAAGAGGAGTTTGGAATCAATTTAAATGGCAGTATAGAGTTTGATTGCAGTTGTACACAGTATATAGAGTTAGAATTGTGCATACATTCCTGCGTCCTCTCCCTACCATCGGCCGACCCTTTTGTTTTCGGGAACTGCATTTTTTTCATTTAGCATTTGTTTGTAGTTTTTGCAAGCAGAAGAGAATTGCTGTATTTTCTTGCATTGATTGATGTTCCTGTTTTCCTTTTCCTGTGCAACGCTGTTCTTTCTTCTCCTTTGATGCGTTTGCCTTTAAGCTCTCGTCTGCCGATGCGGCGCATCTGTTTGCATATATATAATTATATATATATATATATATATATATATATATATATATATATATATATATATATATATATATATGGATGGATGGATGGATATATAGGATGGATATACGCCGTTGGCGGTGGCTCTACAGCTCGGTCATGACGACATCGTCGGCGTTCTCATGGATCAGGACACGGTCATGCAGACGAAGACCAAGCTCCCTCCTCTGCATCGCGCCGCCAAGAAGGACGACTTCCAGGGGGCGCTGAATCTGCTGCAGAAGGAGCGGCAGAGCTCTTCGCGGGTATGCCCCGCCACTCGTGGCCGCGACCGACCCCTTCGTTTGTTATGTCCGTTGTGTATTTTTACCCCAAACGAAGTTTAGCGCCCAGGGGCCCACGATGGTCATTTCCACAAGAAGGCTGTATCTGCTGAGCAAGATCTTATGCATCAAGTTGACTTCAGAGATACAGTCAGACACCTCTAATGTCACATTCAAGGTTCTCCTGTAGCCTAACTGTGCAATAATAAAGGATTTAGCATTAACAAGACAAGACTATAATACTTATTATTGTTTTCTTGGTTTGGGAAATGATGAGATTTTCAGAATGCTGTGACAGAGGGCTGCAGCTGTGCAAGTGTGACTGTAGATAGGTGCTTTTATGCTTTTGATGCTCTGTATATGCTATAAGGCAGGTGGTCTGTTGTGAAGTTTTGATGCTATAATTATAATTTGATGCTATAATATAATATAATTTGATGCGCTATAATTTTTTGTAAAGATCGATTCTACGTCATATCTATTAGAGGCCTATTGGGCCTATTTGTGGGTGTTGCATTTATTGACGGACTTGTAATCGCGCATGCTGTAACTCTCGTTCCCTGTGACTGCCGGTACTGTTACCATGTTTTTTTTTAAATTTTTAGCTTGGCGGTGGGATAGTGAATGAAATCACCAAGGTTAGTTTTCGCTTGCTTACTTGCTAACTTAATTAATGCTGTTGTAAGTTTTTCAGCAGCACTTTTACTGTTGCCTCTTTTGTTAATTTATATTCGATTTGATTTATTTATTCAGTTGGATTTGCTACACACACAATCCTAGTATAGTGGGTTACACTAGTTAATTAACCCCTTAACTGTGTATTTAACTGTAACTCAATGTAAAATGGACGGATATATCCGGTATCCCCAGTTAAGGGGTTAAGTATGGATTGATATTATTATGAAATGCATTGCAGAATTTGAAACAAAAGGGGAAAGTGGTTGGACGATTGGAGCCATTTAGAAATAAAACCACTTGTCGATTGACTTTTGTAGAGTGGCTTCACTCCGCTGCACACGGCTGCCCACCATGGAAACACCCGGGTGGGGCGTGTCCTCATCGAAAACGGAGCCGACATTGACTTCAAAGCAAAGGTGCGACAGTTTCGCAACATTCGGTGTTCCATTACAAATGATCCTAGCTCTTTATAACCTAATTTAATTTAATACTAAACTTCTATAGCGCCATTCAACGGTGCATAGAAGCATCAGCTGATGGCACGTCAAATAATATCACGTGTGTTGTCAGATTCAGTATCTTGATATGAACTCGTCACTGTACATTGTACATTCATTTCCGTCTCAACTCTTATGGACTGTTGGTGATTCAACTGGACGGTGTTGTTTGTATAGGTAAATTTGACGTGCAGTGTTGCTCTGAGTTTATATTCCGACAGTGTTTTTTGAAGTTGCGACCGTACCTGCTGTTTGAAGTTTCACATAATTGGAAAATGTTGACATCTTTCCAGAACATGGTGACGCCCCTGCATGTGGCCAGCAAATGGGGTCGACACGGTATGGTTCAACTTCTGTTGGACAGTGGAGCAAATCTGGCTTGTCTAACTAAGGTAGTCACAATAGATTGATCATCATCATCATTATCATCATCATCATCGTCATCATCATCATTGTCACCACCACCACCACCCCACTTCTCTTCGATTCAGTAGGCATATGCACCATTCCTTTGTTTGTATTGGGGTGTAGCAGGGCCATGCCAGAAGCAGCGATGGATTTACATTTTTAGGCCCCAGTACAGGAAAAAAAATTCTCTGTGAATCATTTTTCATTTTGTTTCAAAATCTCGGAGAACTTTCATCTGAACTCTAAAAATATATTGCTAATGGAAAATGTGGGCCCCTAAAATTTCATTTTGTAGTTGGGCCCTGGTACCAATGTACCATTTGTACCGTGGTGAATCCGGCCAAATGCATGGCCAGAAGTAGTCTGTACATCGATAGGGGAACATTTTCTTTTCCGGTGGGGAGGAGGGAAGAGGGAAGAGGGTTTAAAGACGTCCGGCCGATTGACGGCTTGATTATTTTCTAATACAGGACGAATTGACGCCTCTCCACTGCGCCGCACGCAGCGGCCACGACAACGTGGCCAGCATCCTGTTGCAGCGGGGCGCTCAGGTGGGCGCGAAGAGCAAGAGCCGGCTGAGTCCGCTGCACATGAGCGCCCAGGGAGACCACGTCGAATGCGCCGACCTCTTCCTCGGACGCAACGCTCCGATCGATGACGTCACGATAGTTAGTGTCTTGCGTCATCGAACCTCGCCGCCAAATCTAGAATCAGTTCGACTCTGAAATTATTTGTATGTTTGATATTAGTGGTCGTCCATAAATTACGTCACGCGAATTTGGCACTTTTTGACGCCCTCTACGTAACGCGACGTTACAAAACGTCGGACCCCCTTAAATATGACGTCACAACGGGCCGACACCCCATTTTCGTCTTTCGAAAAGTCTTGACAAACAAAAAAAGGCCATCCTTGTATTTTTCCTCTCCAAAATCCCTGACAAGCAAAAAGGGTCAGACAAGCGAAAAAAGTCAAAGGTCATGACCTAAATTTTCTTTGGCGTGACGTCACATTTACGGACACCCCCCCCGTCGTCACAAATGGCTGGACCCCCCACCAACAGCGTGCCGTAATTTATGGACGGCCCCTTAGGCCTACGATGGGACTTCGTTATACCGTACTTAGTGGGTATGTAAAATTTAGAACTTGATATCCCTTGGGCGCGTTATTATATCCAATGCCATCCAATAGGATGGCGCATCGCATGGGAACCGTACATTGCTGTGCTTCGTAACTGAGTTTTTTGTATCAAAGTTCCACTTTAGTTGGAAGATATCCGAATATTGTCATAATTAGTTGGATATTTTGGTGCAGGTTCGAGACAGTTTTCTTTATCAGAGGAAATATTACTAACCGATCAGCTGCTATTGCTTGTGTGGTGTGGTGCACCAGTAGAGTTTCGTTTGATGTTCCGTGTTTTTAGGATTACTTGACTCCACTGCATGTGACCGCCCACTGTGGCAGCGTGAAGACCTGCAGATTATTGCTGGATAGGAAATGCGAAGTCAACGCCCGAGCACTGGTAGGGCCAGTTGGGGACATTCTTGGTCTTGGAGATACTGTATTTATTTGGGTTTCTTTTGATATTGAACATCTTTCATCCTTATCTTTTTCTTTTCGATTAAACCTTTTCTGTCCGTCACAAAGTAAATCAGTTAATAAATCAGTTAGTAAATCAGTTAATTGATAAAATAGTTTAGGATCATATTTTCTGTTAGAATGGTTTCACTCCACTGCACATTGCCTGCAAGAAGAACAGGATCAAGATCATCGAGCTTCTGCTGAGATACGGAGGGGTCATTGAGTCCACAACAGAGGTGAATTGTGTTAATGTTACACCGGAGACATAACTTACCCCTAGAAATGTATTATTCTGTGCACTTTTTTATATTTTATTTCACTTATCTGAATTTTTAATAATTAGTTGTTTATTGTTGTTTCTCTTTAACAATGTTCTTATTTCTAAACCGTAGGCCTATGCATATTCTAATAAATGGAGTAGTACAAAGCTATCCGAGCTTGTGTTTTGTAGCTATGGCCCTAGACATTATGATAGTGGCGCCATAGAAGTTTATTAATGGATTGATTTGCTGATTGAACGATGAAATTCGCTTGCAACTTTCTGCTACACCAATACTGCTTAACATTGCACAAGTTGATGTCACATTAATGAAGCCTGACTGCATTTTTGTTCATGGAACAGTGGCGTAGCCAAGGGGGGGGGGGGGTTGGGGGTTAAACCTCCTTGGCTGCCGACGAAAGAATTCTTTTAATGTGTTCCATGCATTTTTAATTTTCTGACGCGGTTTTGGGGGTAAAACCCCCTCTTGGCTGCCGACGCAAAATAATTTGTAGGTGCTATAAAGTAAAGATGTAAGGTTCCAGACCATTTTTGCTTGTCAGCACATCTCGAAAGGGGAAAAATACAAGAGGAAAGATGAGCATGACCTTTTTTGCCTGTCAAGATTTTTCGAAGTTGGTCGTGATCAAAACAACCGCCCCCCCTTCCCTCTCCTTCCAGAAATCCTGGCTACGCCGCTGACATGGAAATGCGGCAATGCGTGCAACGTAAGGCGAATGTTATCTGTTCGCTGTAGACTGGGTTGACTCCTCTGCACGTTGCGTCGTTCATGGGTCACATGAGCATCGTCAAATTGCTGCTGGAAAACGGAGCGGATCCGAACACCGCCAACGAACGAGGCGAGACGTCGCTCCACCTGGCGGCCCGAGGAGACCAAACGGAAGTAATGGCGGTGCTCTTGGATAGCGGAGCACAGGCCGATGCCAAGGCTAAGGTACGTTGGTCACGTGCTTCCAAATTGCATACTTTCTACTGTATGTATTGCATGCTGATGATTTGGATTTGTATATTTTGTGTGTATCGTGGGGATTTAGATTTGTATATTCATTACTATCAAGGTACTGTAATTTAGATTTGTATATTTTGTTTTTGTCACGAGAATTGTCTTGTTATTATTATTATCATTATTATTATTATTATTATTATTATTATTATTATTATTATTATTATTATTATTATTACTACTACTACTACTACTACTACTACTACTACTACTACTGGGGCGGGAAGTTAGCAGAGTGGTAACAACGTTGGACGATGGAGCAGGAGGTCGCGGGTTCGAGTCCCGCAGGAGCCCTAAAGGTCGACTCAGCCTTTTTCGCGGTGGTAAAATGAGGAGCAGTGGTAAAAATCTCTGCGATAAGTCAAACAGGTACGCTATGCGATGCACTAGTACTGTATCCGTGGCATTGCACGCCTGGCTGAGGGCTATAGAAACGGAGATCAGCGCCGCCTTATGAGCCTGTGAGGCTCGGGGAAGGACTTTGACTTTTTTGACTTTTTTTGATTGCTACTACTACTACTACTACTACTACTACTACTACTACTACTACTACTACTACTCAGTGTTATTTAAGTTATGGTTTTTCAGTTACAGTTTAGTTACAGTTATGTTTTTTCAGTTTCAGTTACAGTTAGTGTTATTTAAGCTATGGTTTTTCAGTTACAGTTTCAGCTACAGTTATGTTTTTTTAGTTACAGTTACAGTTTTTTTCCCTGATGACATTAACAACATGTAAATCAATGTGTATACATTACTTAGTTATGGGTTAGTGAAGTAAAGCAAAAATAATTAATTCAAACTTGGTTATGCCTCTATCATGTTGATTTAGCAGCTATTTCACACTACAGAAATTCAATACCTTTAGTCGAAACTGCATCTGCTGCTTCTTTTCCCGCAATTTCTATCTTGATTCTAAAATCAGCTGCAATTTCCTTATGCCTTTGAATGGTTATCCATGTTTTCTTGCTGCATTTTTCCTTTCAATAACCAATTCCGAGCAAAATAAAGGTTGCCGCGCTTGTTTCTTCTTATTTATTATGTATTTAACTGTTTAACTTACCCCCAAAACCCATTTTGGTGCCCCTCACCTCGGCGCCCGGGGGCATAATTCCCCACCTGCCCCATCCGCTACGCTCTGGTAAACAGTAAACAAGCACATGCAGGCCAAAGCTTGGTATTATCAGGTGTGGACAATGGAATGTAGGCCGTTTAACCAAGGTCATCCAATCAAGCAACCACTGTTTGTTTGAGGTCTGTACTATAGCCCTGAATCTTGGCCCAAAAGAACATTACCCTCTCTGAGTCATGCAAGTTTTGCCACAACAATTGAAGCACTACAGAATTGTTCAACAAACACAAATAAACTTATAAAATTATTTTTCACTTGTATACATTTTTCTATTACTTAACTGCTTAACTTTATTCTATTACAGTTACAGTTAAAGTTATTTGTCATTTTTCAGTTAAAGTTAAAGTTTTAGTTAACTGACAGTTATTTTTCAGTTATTTTAGGTATTTAGTTAGAATTACCGTTAACTGAGAGAACACTGCTACTACTACTACTACTACTACTACTACTACTACTACTACTACTACTACTACTACTACTATCTTGACAATTTCTATAGCGCTATATCATAGCTTGATGCCAAAAGCAAGATCACTTTACATAAATTGAAATGAAATGTTACGTTGTTGTCGACGAAGGAGTTGCAGACGGCGTTGCACATCGCTGCAAGACAAGGCAACGCGGAGGCCGTTGACCTGCTTCTCAAGCGCGGCGCTTCGCCGAACAACGCCACGAAAGACCTCTACACGCCGCTGCACATAGCGGTCAGGGAAGGTCACGTAGACATCGCGAAGATGCTGCTGGACCGCGATGCCAATCCCGGTCTAACGACAAAGGTTTGTATTATTATTATTATTATTATTATTATTATTATTATTATTATTATTATTATTATTATTATTATTGAACGTTAAGATTTATGTGGTAAATTGTTTTAGGAGCAGGGCGCGATTTGTAGGGGAGAAGGGGGTATTCTCCCCACTGCCCAACTGCATCCCTCCTACTGCTACATCCCCCACCACTACATCCCCCCACTGCTACATTTTCCAACAACTACATCCCCCCAAGCTCGACATATCCCTCCTCCCCCACTGCTCCAGGTCACAAATCGCACCCTGCTTAGGAGGCCTGCTTGAACACATTACATAGTTCATGAATAATATAGGTCAGGATTTAACGGATCTGATAGCCGGACTTCTCAAACAGCCAAGTCTTCAGTCGCCTCTTAAATATTTCCATGTATTCAATGGTCATCAATTCATGACACGGGCTAGAGCTTAGGGCCCTGGAATGCATTATAGTGTAGGCGCCGGAAAGTTTTCATTTTGTTTCAGTTTCTGTGAAACAATTTGAAGTTGTTTTTCCTTTGAAATGTTACTGTAGAAGGGATTTACTCCGCTGCACATCGCAGCTAAGCACGGCCAGCCCAAGCTGGTTCAGCTTCTGCTGCAGAGGGGTGTCCACCCGGACATCAAGGGACGCAACGACCTGACGCCGCTTCACGTGGCGACGCACTACGGCAACGCGGACATCGTCAACTATCTGCTGAACAAGGGAGCCAGCGCAGTGCCGTCCACAAAGGTAGCGACGATTCTCCAGCCGTCGGAGGAATTGCAGGAATAGTAGATATAGATATATGATGATGATGACGACGACGACGATGATTGATTATGATGATGATTAAGATGATGGTGATGAATGCCGTGATGATGATTATGATGTTATTACAATGATGAATACGATAATGAATACAGATATTATGATGAGGATGAGGATGAGGTTGATGGTGAGGATGATTACAATGATGATTATGATGATGATTACGATGATGATAATTATTACAATGATGATAATTATGATGATGAGGATGATGATGATGATTGCAGTGATGCTGATTACAGTGATGATGGTTATGATGATTACAATGACCGTGATGAATGCAGTGATAATTATAATGAATGCAGTAGTGACGGTTGTGATGATGATGATGATGATGATGATGATGATGATGATGATGATGATGATGATGATGATGATGATTATACAATGATGATGGCAGTGGCAATAATGGTGATGATTATAGAGTGCGTTTTAAATGGATATTTCCAGAATGGCTATACACCTCTGCATATAGCAGCCAAGAAGGATCACACCGACATTGCCTCGACACTTATGGAGCGAGGGGCGAAACCAGGATGCGAATCAAGGGTGCGCTTTCAGTTTACGGCATTGATTTTGGAACTTTAAAAGGCTGAGCTGTTTTTTTTGATTGTGTCTTGATTGTCTTGATTGAAATTGCATTCGGTTAAGAAGGAGCCTGCACGTATTTCGATTTGGGTCGGCCAATTGGGGTTTTGATGTTCTAGAATGGATTCACGCCGCTGCATCTCGCCGCCAAGGAGGGGCACGTACGGATGGTCAAACTTCTGTTTTCGCGCGGTGCCGACGCAAACTGTCGCGCTAAGAACGGCCTGACCCCGATGCACCTGGCAGCCCAGGAGGACCACGTCCCGGTCGCTGAACTGCTGGTCAAGCACAACGCTCAGATCGACCCGCCGACCAAGGTCTGAATATGTCGACACGTGACCGGTTGTTTCGCATCTACCGATAATTAATTTTACTACTGGTTCTTTATTACACATTTACTATTTCCAGATTCGTCTAGAATTTGTTAGTAGCTTTGTCTCCTCCGGTTCGCAACTACTGAATTACGTGTGTAATGATTTACGAATTGTTTTTACAGATATATTACCTATTACGTTGTAGGCTGGTTACACTCCACTTCACACAGCTTGCCATTTCGGTCAGATCAACATGATCCAGTTCCTGTTGGAACACGGTGCGTCTGTCAACGCGACGACAAAGGTAGAGAAATTTAGCGAGTATGATCCGATCGCTGTCTTTGGAAGTGATTATTTTCACAGCAGCCCTGTGTGATGCACTGTTGTCGCTGGAGTGTTTGTGTTTCTTGCTGTTTTCTCAATCATTTTGTTTCTGTCATAACGTGTGCTTGTGCTAGGTTGGCAATACACCTCTGCATCAGGCAGCGCAACAGGGTCACGTGATGGTGATCAACCTTCTGCTTCGATACCGCGCCAATCCTAATGCCGTCAATGCGGTAAGTCCGGTTTTCACGTCAGAAGAACGTCGTTACCTATGATATTGAAATAATTTTCGTCATTTCTGTTATTATTTCCGGTATATATCATGCTATTTCTATTGTTGTCAAAGACTCAGAATTTCAGACTCAAGCTTAGACATGCAATAGTACTCTACTAAGGCGTAAATGTGGATGATCCCTCTGTTAGAGTCTGTTGAATTTCATCAGAATGTCGGGGTTGAAGATACTGCTTGCCTATAGGCCTATAGACCCAACTGCAGCACTGCGTGGATGGATCTCCGCAGTGCGGAAATGGTTATCCGCAGTGCGGGGATGGCTATGGCGCAGTTCTCCGTTCTTTTGGAACGGTGTCAAGCGGGGTTTCAATCTTATATTTTTTGTGGTCTATTGAACCTGTGATACAAGAAACCATGATGATGATGATGATGATGATGATGATGATGATGATGATGATGATGATGATGATGATGACGATGACGATGACGATGATGATGATGATTTTATCCATTTCCTTTTAGTGCTGCTTCAGATGGTTACAGTTGAGTGGTGGTATTCTTTCTGTGAACAGACTGGACAGACTCCGTTGTCCATTGCTCAGCATCTCGGCTTTCTGTCCGTTGTCGAGACATTGAACAAGATCACAGAGGTTGTCGTTACGCCGAACGCAATGGCTGGTCGATACAAACGGGTCGTTCCAGAGACAATGCAAGAGTCGACTATGATAGAGCTCGACGAAATGAGTCAGTTTGAAAGTCAATTGTTACCGTTGCTTTGCAATAATTTCAGTATGTTTTTCATAAGAAATAGCTGCAAAACTGTACCTATATTGTTATGCATAGTATATAAGTCTAATCTTAAGACGCACCTGTTTGGCTTGGCCTATCCTTTCTAGATAGTTCATCTGCCAATCTGGCTCACTTTTCCAGCTCGACCTGGCTCTAATTTGGATTTGGTGCGCCATCGGCTGATGCTCTCGGCATATGATAGTTGCGCCATAGAAGTTGATTGATTGACTGATTGGTTGGTTGATTGATTGATTGATCATGTGCCCTGCCAAGTTCAAAGGAAAGAGATCTTTATGAAGTTTAGTTCTTGTTTGTTGCTCCATTGTGAAGACTGACTTCTCTGCTATCGGTTCAGTTGCCCTGGTATTAAATGTGCTTACGTTTGCCCCTTTATACGTGCTTTGTTATTCACAACGGAAAATACATTTGGAAGAATGCCTCTGTATTGCGATTGTGCTCAACATGAGTCTCAGTTTCTGAGTAACTGTGACATGTTCACCCTCTTGTTATGTGTTTCATTAGCATTGAATACTCACTTAGATATATTCAATGATTAAACTAATGTTGCCTTAAAATTGTTCATATTTTATTTCTTTGAAATTTTTGATTATAGCTATTTCTTGTATGTTCTTCCTGCAAGTAGTAGCCTGTGTTATTTGATTTTCTATTATATAATTAAACCAATGTCTGTTTTGAAAAGCAACCCCGTATATGCATACAATATCTGAAGAA
>CM030838.1:18067252-18179752 GCA_018105865.1 Metaphire vulgaris | reverse complement strand
TGTTGGCTGGGTGGGTCTAATGCAATCTACACAACCAGGACCCGACTCAGACTACCCCTCCCGTCCCACTAAGATCAAAATTTCTCTGCGGATTTGCACGATTTGCTTGTGTGGCCCTGCCCGAGGCTGGGTGGGTCCGGACCCGCGGACCCACCCCCCCCCCCACCCCTAGCGCCGCCCCTGCTAGTTTTCATAATTTACTTTTTTTCTACCCGGGTTGATTAAGTCTCTTGCTTGGGTAAAATAGATTCAGCCGATCTCAGAGGATGTGATTGCGAAGAAGAGACTGAGCAGTCGTTCAGCAGCAGCAGCAGCAGCGGCGAGCCCTATCGTGACCGTCGAGCCGAGACGTTACAAGTTCAACAAGCCTCTCACAGTGACGATGCCTCTGCCGGCAAAACGCCCGCACGGTGACACGTCGACGACACTGCGGCTGCTGAGAAACAGTTCAGGTGAGAAAATTGGCGTTAAGTTTTAGAGCCCTTTAGATATTAATTAAGTTGTGTCCGCTGTGTGCTATCGTTTTGGACCTTCGTTATAATCAACGAATATTTCCCCGGAATCTCTCTTTTCTTGTCATGTTAGGTAGACATATTTCTGGGCAACGACTTACTGAATCAGTGCTTGTGTTACAGATGGTAAAGTGCCAGCTCAGTGGGAAGACATTACGGCCACAACTCCTCTCACCATCCTCAATGACACCGCCACTTTCTCCACTCCAACATCAGCAAGGCAAGTAGTAGTGTCAACTATAGCATTTATAGTATTTGCAATTCTGACGAAGCGTCAATGTTGAATAATATTAAATTCACAAATTTCTTTAACATTATTTGCACTGGCGGCTGTCATTAGGGGTCGTTCATAAATTACGTCACGCGAATTCGGCACTTTTTAACCCCTCCCCCCTCCTCCCCTACGTAACGCGGCGTCACAAAACGTCGGACTCCTCTAAGATATGACGTCCTTAGTACACCCGTTCATTTGTAATCTCTGTCAGTTAAAAGTTAGATAAAAGAATTATTACTGACGAAGTGTGCATGTGAACGTTTGCCATTTTAGTTTTTGGTTGCTGGATTGTCAAAGTGCCGGCGATTCTACGAGATTGGCTTCCGAGTTATATCCGGAAGCTATTCTCGTTCCGTTTATGGCGAAGTTTGTCGTCTGCGGCCGACGCCATCTACCGACCGAAGCCCGGCTGCGTGTGTTCTGCATGACAGGCGACGTTCTCGAGAAGACGATAAAACGCCAGGGCCGCTTCAAAGAGTTAGCCAGGAGTCGAGAGGTTGAGGTATGTTGACGTAATTTGATCATCATCAAAAGTTGTTGCTGTCAAGTTCTTCAGGTGCCTGATGTTTTAACATGATGCCTGTTCCACTTGTAATCGCATGTAATTAACAGTGGCGTCGCCAGGAATTTTTGGTTGGGGGGGGCAAAAGATTCCTTACCCCCTCATCCCCCCTCCACAGAAGACTTTCTCAACGGATTTGCGAGAATCTGGTAGGTGGTCTGGGGCAAGTGGGGGGCAGGTGCCCCATTTGCCCCCCGTGGCGACGCTAATGTTAGAACGCCTTCACCATGACAACCCCGTCATTCCATAATGCTAATAATGCCTAGGATTGGTGCAAATTCAACAGCATTTTTGAAACTTATTTCGTCCTGTTAGAGATCGACGTCAAGGACCATATTGAGCGAACATCTTTAGCATCCTCTAATACATCGATATCAATCACTATTGCAATCATAGGCAATCGCCTGCTCAATTTAAAACGGTTCATCCTTGACAACCCTCGTTATTCCATAATGCTAATAATGCACAGAATTTGTGCAAATTCCACCGCATTTTTGAAACTTACTTCGTCTTGTTAGAGATCGATTTCAAGTACCATATTGAGAGATTATCTTTAGCATCCTTTAGTACATCGATGGCAATCCCTATTGCAAACTTAGGCCATCGTCTTCTGTATTTAGAACACAGTGGCGTCGCCTGGTATTTTTGGTTGGGGGCAAAAGGGGCTAGCGTGTCAGATTTCTTACCCACCCATCACCCCTTTCACAGAAAACTTTCTCACCGGATTTGCTTGAATCTGGTAGGTAGTCTGGGGCAGGTTTGGGGAGGGGGCAGTTGCCCCCATTTGCCTCCCCCCGTGGCGACGCTAATGGTAATTAATGCCATCTTTGTCTTCTAAGTTCCAAGACGATTTTGTGAACAGATCTGTACAGTTTCTATTAAGATTTTCATTTGCAAAATATGCGTTGTTGGATAGAGAGATGTTGAGAATTTGGAAGCATCCTATAATTTTAGTTGGCAGTCATGGCAAAGTGACCCTTCTGCATGGTTTTGAGGGTCGCTCACTTATTGAAGTAAGATTTTAAGCGATGAGATATGTGGTGAAATTTAATGGTGCCCCGACATTTGCGCCATCAACAGTCGCGCGACAACAAATGCGCTAACGTAAAATCGACAAATGTGGGTCGATATATATGTGACTGACGAAAGCGCGTATTTCGAGTGAAACACAACTACGCTCCAATATAATAATTGTGCTATGAATTAAAAGTTGTCGGCACTCAAATGTCGGAACACCGATTTCCTAGCTTCTCCCACTGTTTTATTCATGGATAGTTTTAACATTTCAGGTGCTAAATAAAACCCCACAGTATCTGGAACTGGATGGAAACCTGGAAGTGGTGAAAAAGTCCAAGAAACAGCCTTCGGTATTCTTTCGAGCATTGAGGGCCAATGGCGTTCCAATAGTCGTTCGAATTCGCAACACGAACGAAGATCCTACCGGACGACTGGCTTTTATGCAAGAACAGATCCTTCCAAAGGGTCAGGGTCATCGAGTACAGGATCCGGTTTGTTCCACGATCGTAACGCTTCCAGTTGACGTAGTTCCAGATGGTCCGGGGGAAGCGGAGGACGACGAAGACCTGGAAAATAGAATACCTGGTCTGTTTAATACTATACCTGTGTTCTGGTTCATTGCAGTTCTTAGCTTTCTGATACTCCATTACCTCAGCTTTATTAACCATAAGTTGTGAAGCTACGGTAATAGATTAATTAGGTTGCTTACAAAGAAGTTATTAAATAACACGGTATTAAATTACTGGTAGTATTATTTGCCTAACAGAGAAGCAATACAGTTGCAAGAACATGCATTAGTTAGTTGGTAGGCTGATTTATATAGCGCTATTGCCCTAGCAGGCTAGAGTCAAGAGTGCTTTAATTTTATTACAGGCGGTTAGTCAGAGGAACAGAGAACTAACTGAAGCTCGTTTCAGGATATTGTCCAGTGCTTTACATTAGGGTGCTATAGAGTTGCATAATCTTTAGGCCTACTTAAGCTGCATTGAAAGTTGTGGCAAACAATACTTGTGCATCTATGAAAGAAGACATTTGTAATTCCAGCCAATTAATGTAAATGTTATTATTATTATTATTATTTCTAGATGATTTATTAAACGCTATAACATAGCTAGTGCTAAAATCAAGAGCGATTTACAGATGTTCACAAGATGCGCGAAATAAGTGCGTCTTGAGGGCAGTCGCAAACGCCTCGAGGGATGTGATGGATGTCACTGAGGCGGGAAGAGAGTTCCAAAGAAGGGGGTTGCCGCGTGTCACGGATCTTTCCCCCAGCATCACCGTCCTGGACGGAGGAGGGACATAAAGGCGAATTCGCTTGTTTGATCGCAGCTGCTTGCGACAGTCAGTCGGCATCGGCCGCTGTATGAGCGCAAAAATGTACTCCGGGCAGAGAGGGTCGTGCAGTGCTCGGAATGTGACCATACAGCGTTTGTAAGCTATACGCTCCGAGATCTTCAGCCAGTGTAGCCGTTCCTTTAGCAATGGAGTCACGTGATCCTTCCATCTCGCGCTAAAGATCAATCGGGCCGCAGCGTTCATGACCGACTAAAGGCGGTCAAGCTGATAGTCCGGAAGCCCCAGAAGAATGCTATTGCAATAATCCAACCTGGATAGCACTAGTGCCCGGACTACGTGGATCGTGAAATGTGTGCTGGCGGGTTCCTTTAACCCCTTAACGGGGGATCCCGGATATATCCATCCATTTTACATTGAGTTACAGTTAAATACACGGTTAAGGGTTTAAAAGCATTAGACTGCATGGGTCGGGTGATATGGATAGCATAATGTCACTATGGGGGGGGGGCTCTGCTCCCCGTGTGCTCCATGGCTATGGCATTGATGTATGTGTATATACGCACTTGAGTGCACAAACATACATGTGTACACGCATAAGGTAAGCTTCAAATAATATATGATGTTTAGATCTTAAAGTTTCAATGCAACAAATTCGTTAATTTGTTGCCAATTTTCAGGTGATGAATCTCCGGGTTCTTCTGGTGAGTCCAGGGAATCTTCGGTTCCAGTTTCGGGCGATGAGCTTTCGCCAGAAGACAGAGCAGCACTGCGGAAGGTAATGCGCAATCTATTTCTCTGTTCTGAAATCAGTGGCGGCTCCACAGGGGGGCTCGTGTCCCCCTATTGAGTACCTGCCCCCCAGTGACCCTCCCCTGTTGGGACCCTATACTTAATACTACATACCTAACAACAAATGGTTGCCTGCCCCCCATGATTAGAAGTTGCAACCCCAACGGCCCCCCACTTGCCAAATCCTGGAGCCGCCACTGTCTGAAATATGAACGGAATAAATTATAACATACTTTTAATAAGAATACCTAAAATTCCTGAATACTGCGGCTGCGACTGAAAGTGTGGCAGATACGGTAATTTGGAGGTTCAATTTCTTTTGTTCCTCTTGTGAATACAGAAAATGAAGACATACGCCAGTGATCTTGAAAGCGAACCTGACATGATTGACGATCAAAACGGTCGTTTCAAAAGACAAGGTACGGCAGCTGATATTGTGCTGTATTCGGTCTTTTTATGTCCTGTAAAATACTCTATATTGGTTGCTGCCTTCCGACATGTTTCATGGTCATGAAGTAGCCTAGATGTTTGCTATGTTTCCATGTAAAGGTTCATTTTAATATCTTTAAATTCGTTTAGTTTTATTTCTTTTGCTGCCTTTCTTTTGTGCATTCTGCTCTCCTAAAACATGTTATGTTTCCATAACAGAGAGATGTTAATACCTCGATTTTTGTGTTTTCTTTCTGATTTTCAGAGCCAGGAAATACGGAATTATTCGTAAATACAAGTCCTGTTAAAATCGATTTCATTCCAGATGATAAGGCTTATGCTAGCTTCTCCGTACCAACTGACACTGCTCGCATTTTGACTCGACCTGAAACCAAAGGTAATTGAATTGTTTGCGCTAAGCTGTTTCGTTCAGCCATGATTTGCATATTTTGCTATGTGTGTGAAATAATGTATTGTAATGAAACATTTATATAGTGCCTTTTTCTGAATGTGTGGTGAAGTAATTGATTTTCTTTGCATGAATTGAATGAGTTTTGACCTGGATCTTGTGTGACGATGTGAGTTGGTGTGCCATCGGCTGATGCTTCCATGCATTGTGAAGCGGCGCCATAGAAGTTTATGCTTTGCTTTCCCTGAGTTGGCGGAGAGCAATGATGATGATGAGGAGGATGATGGCAATGCTGATGAAGATGATGATGATGACGACGACTTTCCCTGAGCAGAGCCGTAGCTAGAGTATTCGACGCCCGGGGCAAGGTATCAATTTTTCGCCCCTAACAGTCTAAAAACAACCATAGTTTCTGACGCCCCCCTCAGAACGGCGCCCGGGGCAGCTTGCCCTTCTCGCCCCCCTCTGGCTACGGCTCTGTCCCTGAGACGTTTTGAAGTATAGCTGTTTGATATTCTCTTCTTGGCCATAAGGCATGCATGACTTGACCAGCAAAGCATGAAGTCCAAAGTCCAGTATTGCTTTGCTATTAAGGTGTGTGTCCTCTCACGGCGAAACATTGTCACAAAAGATGCTGTTGGCACAGTGATCAATGCAATGCAATTCGATTTAAGACATCGGTCATCCAGTGGCGGCTCCAGGATTTGACAAGTGGGGGGGGGCGTTGGGGTGGCAACTTCAATGATGGGGAGCCAACCATTTGTTGTTAGGTATGTTGTATTAAGTATAGGGTTCCAACAGGGGGGGCACTCGGTGGGGGGCAGGCACTCAATAGGGGGGCACGGCCCCCCTGTGGAGCCGCCACTGCGGTAATCAGATCTTTTATCAGTTATTGCTTTTCAACAGCTTTTATATTATTTATCAAGTAACTGTAGCCTGTCAGGAGAATTTTTCCAGAAGGATTTAACTTTAGTTTCCTTTGCGTTTAAGCGTCCAAGACAATCGACGGCGGAACGAGATTAGTCGCAGACGTAAAGGAACAGGAGCGCATCAGGGAAGACGGTTTTACGATCAAAGAAAGAATTACAACCACAAAACATTTGAAAACCGTGACCGAAATCGCCCTCATTGACGGCGTTCCTTCCGATTCTCAGACGAAGGAAACGCTCATTTTGACCGAGATTGAGGAAAACATTTCCGAGTTACCGCCTGGAATAACAAGCCTTTTGAGTCCAGACATTCAAACGGAAACTACCGAGAAAGATCTTCAAAGCACTTTGCCCGATGGTTCGCTGGTCAAGAAGAAGACGATCAGAACCGTTGGACGTCTAAAACCCGTAGCTCCGAAGCGAGGACACAGACCGGAGGAAAAGGGTCCAAAAGTTACGAAGGAACTGGTGGAGGGCGATCTCATTCCAAGGTCAAAGGTCGAGGAAAGCCACAAGACGAGAGGCGACGGTGTAACGGAAAAGCTGAAAGTCGTAACGACGCAGTATTTTAAACCGATTACAGAAATTACGTTCACAGATGGCGTAGAGACTGATCGTCAGTCTAGCGAGAGACTGGATAACGTAAACATCGAGGAGAACATTCTGGAACTGCCTTCGGGAGTCATAGCGCCAAATGCAGATAACTGTGACACCGATATATCGATCGATACAAAAGAATACACGATGCCTGACGGCACGCCGGTAAAGAAGAGGACCGTACGGATGATAGTTACCTTGAAGGGAATCCCAGAAAAACAGGTTTCTGTACAGAGGACGGAAGGCGACATAAGGTCTGTATCAGACGTGGTAACAGATCAGGAGAATATGGACAACGGTCGGAAAGCGAGAAAGCGTAAGCTTATCACGACAAGGCACTACAAACCCATTACTGAGGTCACGTTTACAGACGGAGTGCCATCGGAACCAGTTACGCATGAGGAGTTTCTTGGGGCTGACATTGACGAAAATATTCTTGAACTGTCGGCAGGAGTGATTGAACCATATGCTGAAAATTGTGACACCAAGATATCGCTTGAATCCTGCGAATTTTCTCTCGATGAGGGTGCACCAGCCAAGAAGACCCTAGTCACCATGACTGTTGCTCCAAAACCTTTGACGTCCGATGTAGCTGTGAGCATTGTTGAGGGACCCATAGAGCCGAGATCTGAAACGCGAATTTCCGAAGGTAAACTTACAAACGGCGGCACTGTGAGACGAAAGATCGTCAAGACGACTTTTGTGAATCCTGTACGAGAAGTGACCGTGGTCGACGGCGTTTCAAAATCGAGACTGATTCGAGAGGAGGTGGTTGGAGTCGAGGTTGTGGAAAATGTGCTTGAAATGCCACCTGGAATAACGGAACCAAACGGAAAAAACGTGACGACAAAGACAACGATGACAAAAAGTGAAGAAACACTCCCAAATGGAAAAGTTGCCAAGAAGAAAATTATCAGAACCGTTGCCGAACTTGCCGAGGAAACTATCACTTACGATGACAGCAGCAAGCCTGTTGCAGCAAGACGAAAAGGCAAATCACCTTCAGGGCAGGCAAGCGATGACGTCATTGCAGACAATTTGACTCGCAGGACCATCGAAGGTGAAATAGAACCAAGGGTGGATGTCGTTGAAGATGAACAGAAGCTCGACAACGGTGTCATTCGGAAGCGAAAGGTGGTTACAACGAGGTTTATCAAACCGTTATACGAAATAACATTGACCAATGGAATGCCACCTGAGAGCCAGAAAATAGAGGAAGTCGTTAATGCAGAAATCAGAGAGAACATTCTAGAGCTTGACTACGGAGTCGTCGATTCGAATGCGGCAAACTGCGATGCTGACATATCGGTTGCCAAAACCGAAGTCCAGCTACCCGAGGGAGTTCCGGCGAAGAAGAAAACCACTAAGATAACCGTACGACTGCCCGAAGACGGAAAGAAAGAAGCCACAGATTATGCAAAGCGACGAAAGCAGCTGCCGAAGGAAAACCGACAGCTGATCGAAGGGGACATTCAACTGAGGCCGACGGTGTCAGAGAGCAGACAGACTCTGAGCGACGGAGGCACGGTGCAACAGAGAATCATAACAACAAAGCACATAAAGCCCGTGACGGAAATCATTACCAAGGAAGGCAGACCTCCTCAGAAAAAGGAGTGGGAGGAACTTGTTGCGACTGACATAGAAGAAAACGTTCTGCGACTGCCGGCCGGTGTAATAGAGCCAGACGCATTGAACTGCGACATCGACGTATCTGTTGACAAGTCGCAGATTACTCTCCCCGATGGCAATCTCGCCAACAAAACTGCGACTGAGATCGTTGTAAAACTGAGAGATCCAACGCAGCCTCCGAGAGAAAAATGGAGAAAGCGCAAAACTGGCGACAAGGATAAAGCCCAGCAAGGCGAAGACGTTATCGAAGGTCCTATTGAACAACGAACGGAGGTTAAAAATTACCAAGTAACGAGGAAAGACGGAGGCGACACGTTATACAAAGTGGTCACCACGAGTTGCCACCGACCTATTTTTAAGGTTTCAACCGTGGGTGGCACGCAGAGCAAAACTAAACTTCGAGAAGATCTTGTTAGCATAGATATTGTTGAGAACATCCTCGAGTTGCCAGCAGGAGTGACCGATGTCAATCGAATTGATGTTAAGACTGATACCAATGTGACATTCGATGAAGAAACGTTGCCGGACGGAGTTCCGGTTAGAAAGAGGGTTGTCAGGACAGTGGGGGTTTTGCTTACACCGGCAGAATTATCCAGTATCCCCGCACAGCAGAAGAAAGCACCTGAGGCTATTCGGAAAGTTATCGAGGGAGAAATTGAACCGAGAACTGAAACAGAAAAAGACGAACAGAACCTGAACGATGGCACCACCATTGCCAGGAAAACGATCACAACAAAATACGTCAAACCCACGATAGAAGTTAAAATTGCAAGGGGACAGTCGCCGGAGTCGACGGCCAAAGAGGAGGTGGTGAGAGCCGACATCAGCGAAAACATTCTCGAACTTCCTTGCGGCGTCATCGAGCCTTACGGAGAGAACTGTGAAGCGGATATTTCTGAGAAAGACTCCGAAGAGACTTCACCGGAAAATGTTCCTCTCAAAAAGAAGACACGCAGAATGGTCGTCAAACTGATACCAGAGGGAGGCAAGGAAGCAGTTCCCTTGGTCACAAAACAACGAATAGAGGGGGAGATTGAAGACAGACCTTCTACTGTGGAGGACAAAGAGGATCTTAACGATGGTGGAACTGTATGGCGCAAGGTCGCCACGACAAAGCACGTTAAACCCGTCACAGAAATAACCAGTACTAACGGCATTCCGACTGACACGAAAAAGTGGGAGGAACTTGTGGGAACAGACATCGAAGAGAACATTCTGCAGTTACCGGTTGGCGTTATCGAACCAAATTCGAGCAATTGTGACATTGACGTTAATGTAGAAAAAACAGAGGTAACACTACCAGACGGCAGTCAGGCAAATAAGGTCACCATCAGGACCGTGGTTAAATTACGAGATGCATTCCAGCCACCGAAACGTAAAGGTAAGAAGCGAAACTGGAAACCCAGAGGAAAAGGATCTGCAGCCAAAAGGCCTAAAGGCACACCTGATGACTTTGATCAGGAACATATTATTGAAGGTCCAATTGAATCAAGAACAGATGTAAATGAAAACGAAGTAATGGGAGACGATGGAGGAATTGTAAAGTACAGAGTGGTGACAACGACGAATGTCAGAATATTTTTTAAGGTCGTGCAAAAGGGCGGCAAAGAGGAGAGGGAAAAGTTTAGAGAAGAAGTGGATAGCAAAGAAATTGTTGAGAATATTCTTGTAATGCCGCCCGGCGTAACTGACGTGAAGCAGAGAAATGTAAAGACCAACAGCACCGTTAGGAAGTTTGAAGAGACTTTACCAGAAGGTATTCCTGTAAGAAAAACAGTTGTCAAGACCGTTGCAACACTCTTAGGCCCCGGTGAGCAGTCTGTGGTCACTGCTGGGTCGTCCGATGAATCGCCTGGTATTTTTCTAAAATCGGTTGAAGGAGAGATTGAGCCAAGAATTGAAGTTGAAGAAGATGAGAATAATTTGCCGGATGGAACGACGCTCAAGCGAAGCAAAATAACAACGAAATATGTTCAACCAGTCACAGAGATCAGGCTTGTCAGTGGTTTGCCTCCAGAGTCTACAGTTAAGGAGACCGTAGTGGATGCCGATATAACTGAGAACATTCTGGAATTGCCTTGTGGCCTACTTGAGCCGTTTGGTGAAAACTGCGCTACTGATTTCTCTGAAGCCGTTTCAGATGAAATACTACCTGACGACAACGTTCCCGCAAAGAAGAAGACGACCACAATGGTTGTAAGTCTGAGGCCACCTGGCGAGGATGGCAAAACTAAAGCGCCGAACATCACCAAGAAGTTAAAGGAAGGGGATGTTATTTCTCGATTTGTAATGGCAGAGGAGAAGGAAAA
The DNA here is from genome assembly GCA_018105865.1 of Metaphire vulgaris. Lineage (NCBI taxonomy): Eukaryota > Metazoa > Annelida > Clitellata > Crassiclitellata > Megascolecidae > Metaphire > Metaphire vulgaris. Next base: position 18,168,997 of record CM030838.1, on the reverse strand, counting down.
TCATGATGATGGCAGTTCTACTCAGCGCAAATTGGTCACTATACGTCATTTCAAGCCTTTTGCTGACATCACTTATCGAGACGGCATTCCAATATCAACAAAGCATTGGGAAGAACTGGTTGGAATAGATATAGAAGAAAATGTGCTGAAGTTGCCAGCCGGCGTCATTGAACCAAACGCGAGCAACTGTGACATTGACATTTCAGTTGAAAAGTCTCAGGTCCTTCTTCCCGACGGACATCCTGCAAATAAGACCGTCACAACGACCGCTGTCCTGCTGAGAGATCCAGAACTGCCGCCAAGACAAAAGCGACAGAAACGCAAGAGAAGACCTGGCAGGAAAGGCGATAAACTGCCCCCGATTTCAGAAGAAGAAGAAGAGCCAGATCTGATTGAGGGTCCAATTGAAAAGAGGTCAGAGGTGAAAGAATACGAGACCAAAGGTAGAGACGGAGGAATAATAAAGTACAGAGTCGTTACGACTATAAGCGTGAGGCCTATCCTGAAGGTTTCAAAAGTTGGAGGAAAGGAGGTTAAAACAAAAGTTCGAGAGAAATTAGACAGCAAGGATATTGTTGAGAATATTCTTGAGTTGCCGCCTGGCGTTACTGACATTAGTCGGCCTGATGTAAAAACAGATACAACTGTACTTAACACCGAAGACTCATTACCAGGCGATGTTCCGGTAACAAAGAAAACCGTCAGAACAGTTGCTTTGCTTCTGACAAAGGCGGAGTTGGCGGAAATGCCAGTAAGATCTAGCGGTACACCTGGAGTGGTCCATAAAGTGCTTGAAGGCGAAATTGAACCAAGGACTGAAATCGAAGAAGATGAACAGAACCTGAACGACGGCACCACTGTTGCTCAGGTTACCGTTACCACGAGATATGTTAAGCCTGTTACCGAAGTCAGGCTCGTCAGCGGCCAGCCGCCGGAGTCTACCACAAGAGAGGAGATACAGAGAGCCGAGGTGTCTGAAAATATCCTTGAACTTCCGTGCGGTGTTATCGATCCATTTGCCAGCAACTGTGACAGGGATATCGCCGTCACTGCTTCAGAGGTTGTTCTACCCGAGGGTACTCCGGCCAAGAAAACAACAACAAGGATGGTTGTTCAGTTGAGACAACCGGTTGAAGGTGTTGTTTCGGATGACAAGAAACATGTACCAGCTACTTATGCAGAAAAACCAGGCATGCCACAGCAGTCAACGAAAGTTCTGGAAGGTGAAATTGAAGCACGATCGGAAACTAGCGAGTCACAAAAGACCCTGGATGACGGTAGTACTGTCACTCATAGGGTTGTTATAACGAGGTACGTTAAACCCATCACTGAGGTGGTAAGTGTCGATGGTGTTACTACTGAAGAAAAGCATAGAGAAGAGCTTGTCGGAACCGACATCGACGAAACAGTAACTCAGCTGCCGGTCGGCGTAATCGAACCGAATTCACGCAACTGTGACGTCGATGTTACCGTTGATACATCTCGGGTGACTCTTCCCGACGGTTCTCCTGCCAACAGGGTTGTGACAAAGATGATCGTGAAGCTCAGGGATCCAAGGAAGCCTAAACGAGAAAAGCTAAAGAAGCGAAAATATAAGCCTGGGAAAAAGCATGCGCTGAAGGAAAAAGCCGGTGTCCAAAACGAGGATACTATCGAAGGTCCCATTGAAGCGAGAACTGAAGTCCAGGAGTATGAAGTTGCAACTAAAGATGGAGGACTTCGTAAATACAGAGTTGTGACGACAACGAAAGTTAAGTCTATTTTGAAGGTTTCCAAAGTCGGGACGGTTGAAACGAAGACAAAATTACGAGAAGAAGTTGACAGTGTGGAAATCATAGAGAACGTTTTAGAATTGCCTTCGGGAGTCACCGACGTCAGCCAAAAAGATGTCACTACGGATACAACGCTGACTTCTGCCGAAGAGACTTTACCCGACGGAGTTCCTGTTACGAAGAAGGTGGTGAGAACGGTTGCAAGACTTCTGACAGAGCCAGAAATCGCAGCCAATGCAGAATTGAATGAATTGCCTGACAATGCTCTGAAGGTGATCGAAGGCGAAGTGGAGCCGAGGCAGGAGGTCGAAGAAGACGAGCAGAACTTAAACGACGGTAGAACAATCCGGCAGATTGTAGTCACGACCAAATATGTAAAACCGATAACTGAAGTCCGGATTTCTGGCGACGGACCGCCGAAATCCAGCACAAGAGAAGAGATAGTCGATGCTGACGTCAGTGTGAATATATTTGATTTGCCAAGCGGAGTAATTTCTCCAAATGCTTCAAACTGTCAACAGGACACGTCTGTAGACAAGTCTGAAGTGTTTTTGCCAGATGGTACTCCTGCTACTAAGAAGACTTCAAAGACAGTAATTTCTCTGCGTCCTCCGGGCTCCACCCCTCGCGAGGTTGTGCCGCATTTCACCGACAAGCCATCGGAGCTCACTCGAAAAATCACGGAAGGGGAGATCACGTCAAAATCCGTTACCGCGGAAGACCAGGAAAGCCTGGAAGAGGGTGGAACTCAGAAGCGCAAGATCATTACTACGACATACGTAAAACCGATAACTGAGCAGATTGTTCAGGACGGGCTCACCCTGGAGACTAATACATTTGAAGAAGTTGTTGGGACAGACATAGAAGAAAACATTCTCAGGTTACCAGCTGGAAAAATAGAACCCAATGCTGCAAACTGTGAGACTGATTTGTCCATAGATGCTTTTGAAATTGATCTGCCTGATGGTAATGTCGCCAGAAAATTCTTTGCCATGCTGGTAGTAAAACTGAAGGGCCCACAGGATGCGAAAACTCCATCAGCAAAGAAGCCAATTTCGTCAACTGACGGCAAGCCAGCGTTACAGAATATCATCGAAGGCCCTATTCAGTCTCGAACCGATTCAAAGACATTCCAAGAAGCATCTCCTAAGGGAGGCATTGTGACGCACAATATAGTCACAACTACTTATTTTAAACCAATAATTGAGGTTACAACAGTGAAAGGGATAGAGAAAAGAAACGTTCTGAAGGAGGAAACTGTTAATTTGGAAATTGTAGAAAATATCCTCGAACTGCCTCCGGGAATGAAGGAATTTGACAGCAGAAATGCCAAAGCTGATACCACCGTCAATACTTCTGAAGGCTCTTTACCAAATGGAACTCCAGTCACAAAACGAATTGTTAAAACGGTTGTACTGTTGCCAACGGAACCTTTGGCAGGCACAGATCACGAGGCGCCAAGCGTAATGCACAAAGTCATTGACGGCGAAATTAGGTCAAAGTCTGAAGTGGTTGAAAACCAACAGAACTTAAACAATGGACGTGCCATTATACGAAAAGTTGCAACCACTCGTCAAGTAAAACCAGTTACCGAAGTTAAATTAGCAAAGGGGTGTCCTCCCGAGTCCACAACTAGAGAAGAAACTGTCGCTGTTGATGTCAGAGAGCACATTTTGGAATTGCCAAGCGGTGTCATTGAACCCAATGCTAAGAATTGCGACATTGATATAACTGTAGATAAAACGGACGACTTGACGCCTGGCAACGTGCCAACTAAGCAGAAGACGGTGTCGATGAAGGTCAATCTTAGACCGTCGTCAGTGGGAAAGAAGTTCCCACAAGTTAGAATCATTGAAGGAGACGTCAGAGTGAGCAAAACGGTGAAGGAATTTGAAGAAAATCTTGATAACGGAGCTGTGGCGAAGCACAGGATCATAACTACGCGATCTGTCAAACCGATCACCGAGATTACGAGTCTTGATGGTCTGACAGTTGAAACAAGAGATCGAGAAGAAATTGTCGGCACAGAAATCGAAGAGAATATTCTCCAGCTCCCGACAGGAGTCATAGAACCGAACGCTAGTAACTGCGTGGCAGACCTGTCAGTCGACACCTCAGATGTAGTTTTACCGGATGGCAGCTTGGCAAGAAAAACCACTATAAAGGTTATTGTTCAATTGAAAAAGCCCTCTTCTCTGACTGCAGCAACGGACCCAGAGCTGCTGGCTAAACTAGCAGAGCCCGGAGAAGAAGTGAAGATTATTGGTGGAGATATTGTTACGAAAACGGACATTACAGGACATGAAGAAGTGACTGATGATGGTACCACTGTAAAGAGTAGAGTAATTACAATGACTCATTCAAGGCCTATCATACAGATTGTTACGGCCAACGGAGAGGAAAAACGAACAATTTTAAGAGAAGAGACAATTGGAGTAGACGTCATTGAAAACATCTTGAAGCTGCTTCCCGGTGTCACTGACCCACGTGATGCGGGCGTAAAAACTACTACGTCAATAAAGACGTGTCATGAAACGTTGCCGACTGGCGTGCCTGTTCAACGCGAAACTATCGAGACTGTTGCTTCACCGCCAAAGAAAGATCAAGACCCGGGGTTGGCCGGAGAGACAGAATTCTGGCCACAGGAAACCGCAGACACTCCAGATGTGACGCTGAGGATACTGGAAGGACCGGTGGAGGCAAAGTCGGAAGTTAAAGAAGACCAGAGAAACCTGGATGATGGTAGAACCATCAAGCAGAAGTCGGTAACGACGCGATACGTGAAGCCGGTTACGGAGGTCATCATGGTTGACGACAATGCGCCAGAATCGACAACGAAAGAAGAGCTGGTGAAAGGTGACGTCAAGCAGATCATTCTGGACCTGCCCTGCGGAACAATTGAACCATTTGGTAAAAATTGTGAGACTGATATAACTGTGGAAGACACTAGTGTCATGCTACCAGAAAAGCGGGCTGTTCCAAAGAAAATCGTTAAGATGACCGTCCAGCTTGCAGAGCCTCCATCGACCACAGGTGTTCTCGAACCAAGAAAGCCGAGGGTGACGAAGAAACTCGTGGAAGGTGAAATAACTTCTAAGTCAAACACGACCGAAGATGAACAGACTTTAAGCGATGGAACTGTGGTAAGGCAGAAAATTATCACGACACAGTTCTTCAAACCAGTTACAGAAATAACTCTTGTCGATGGCGAGCCGACTGATTCGGTGGAAAGAGTTGAACTTGTCGACTGTATTATAGACGAAACCGTCTTGCAGCTTTCTCCTGGCGTCATTGAACCAAACGCCAGCAACTGTGAGACAGACATTTCCTTCGTAAACTCTGAAATCGTGCTGCCGGATGGAACAAAAGCCAAGAAGCGTCTGACCAGAATCGTGGTCAGGATTAAGGAATCGCTCGAAGAAGAAATCATCGACGGTCAGTTCGGTCGGACCAAAATCGTCGAAGGACCTGTCGAGCAGAAGACCAAAGTATATAAGGACGAGAAAAAGATTGAAGATGGTTCCACCGTAAGGCGAAAGGTGATAACAACGAGGCACGTGAAGCCGGTTTTAGAGGTCGTCGTTGTAAACGGTAAACAAGCTAGCTCGCGTCTGCGAGAGGAGAGACTGGTTCTGACGGAAATCGAGGAGAACATCCTGCAACTTCCACCGGGCATTAAAGATGTGTACGGCAGCAACGTCCAGACAAAGTCGACCGCGACCGATTTCGAAGACGCTGCTTCAGACGGATCTCCGATCAAGAGAAAGGTCATCAAGACCGTTGCCTACGTTGCCGAAGGCCCAGAGGCCGTGCTGGCAACCGCCGAGGGACTCCCGACCAATCAGGTCATCGAAGGTCCGATACAGTCTCGGACGACCGTCAAGGAAGACCAGAAGGACATGGACGACGGAGTCACCCGTAAGTCGAAGGTCGTAACCACGGTTTACTTTAGACCCTTCACGGAGGTGATTCTCAGCGAAGGATCCGCGCCCGATTCTCAGGTAAGAGAAGAGGTGATCAGGACCCTGATCGACGAGTGCATTTTGGAGTTGCCTGCAGGCGTCATCGAACCATTTGCAAAGAACTGCGACACCGAAATAAAAGTCGACAATCTGGAATACGCGGCCCTCGATGGATCGCCGGTGATCAAGAAGGTGGTGCTCATGACTGTCACCCTGAAGAAGGAATTCTTAGAGGAAATGGCTCGCAAGGACACAAGCATCCGCCCAACGGGTAGCAGCAGACAACCAAAGACAAAGTTAATCGAGGGGGAAATTGAGCCGAGAACTAAAGTTGCAGAAGAGCAAGACAATTTTCCTAACGGAGTAACGCTGAAGAAAAAGTTCATCACAACCACCTACGTCAAGCCCGTGACCGAGATTGTTGCTGACGACGGAGGCGTGGAAATAAGCCGCAATTTCAAGGAAATTGTCATTGGCGTTGATAAAGAGGAGCACACTCTCGAACTGCCGTGCGGCGTAATAGAGCCGTATGCCAGCAACTGTGACACCAACATTTCTGTGACAAACTCAAAGGAGACGCAGGCAGACGGCATTGTGGCTAACAAAAAAGTGGTGAAGATGACCGTAACGCTAAAGGAGACTGCTCCTTTCGAGGAGGAAGAAGAGGATACGGCAAAGCCCAAAAAACCTCGAGGGAAGAAGGTTTTGGAAGGACCGGTTGAACCCCGGGTCAGCATACGACAGAAGCAGGAAACCAAGGACGATGGCACTAAGACTAGAAGCAAAATTACGACTACACAGTACTTCAAGTCAGTTACGGAGATTCCGGTAATTGACGGGGTTGAATCGGAGGGCAAGACAAAAGAGGTTCCCGTCAGCATAGAAATTGTGACCGACGTTCTGCAAATACATCCTTCGGTGACCGAGCCGTACGTCGAACAGGCAACCGAGAGCAACGTTACCGTGAAACATTCCGAGGAAATCTCTGCAGACGGTTTGCCTGTGCGGCAGACGATCAAGACAACCGTTGTCACGCCAAAAACTCCGGGATTCACTAAACCGGTCGTGAAAGAGGTGACGCACGAAACGGTTAACGGAGACATTCGGTCGCAGACGTCTGTTGCCGAAGACGAAAAGGACCTGGACGATGGGTCGACCATAAGAAGAAAGGTCATTACAACGATATACATTATACCAATCACTGAGCTAACCCTGGTGAATGGCGTTGAGACAGAAGCAACGACAAAAGAGGAGGTCGTTAGGGCAGAAATCGAGGAGCACGTTTTACAGCTGCCCACCGGATTGATAGAGCCACACGCCGATAACTGCGACATCGACATATCCGTTAGAACTTTCGACGACCGACTACCAGATGGCGCTCCGGCAAAGAAAAAACTCGTCAGCACGGTCGTCAAACTGAAGGATTCTGCTGGATTTTCGGTTCAATCGCAGAAAACGATAGAGGGAAACGTTAGAACCGTTAAAGACGTCGCCGAAGATGAGAAAGTGACGGAAGAAGGTTGGACGATTCGTACGAGGACGGTGACGACGAAGTGGTTGAAGTTGGTCACCGACGTGTCGTCGATCAGGGGCATCGAGGTCAAATCGAAGACGAGGGAGGTCGTCGTGCGGACGGAAATCGAAGAGAACATCCTCGAACTTCCGCCCAACGTCAAGGACGAAACGAGGAGCGATCTGGAGAGTCAGACATCGGTTGAACAGGGAGAGGTCGTCCTGCCAGATGGAACGGTCGCTCAACGGAAAACCACCAGGACAACTGTCAGCGAACGGTTAGCAGACAGCAAGTCTACGCATACGACACTGGAAGGTCCGATTGAATTGCAGAAAACAGAAACCCAAGACCAGAAGAACTTGGACGATGGAATTACCGTAAGAAGGAAAGTCGTAACGACGAAAAAGATTAAGAAAATGACCGACATCACGCTGGCCAACGGCGTTCCGACAGAATCGAAAATCAGAGAGGTGCTACTCGGTGTTGACATAGAAGAGCACATCCTCCAGTTGCCACCCGGAGTGATAGAACCGTTCGGAAGCAACTGTGACACCAACATTTCCGTGGAAGAGTCGGAAGAAGAACTGCCGGCAGAAGGCGTCACGGCGAAGAAAAAGGTAGTCACAATGGTCGTAACACTGAAGCCGCAGGAGAGGGAAATCGACACGTCTTCACCCGTGCGTGCTTCGAAGCACGTCAGTTTCGAATTGCTGTTGTCGCCGGAAGACAGGACGAGTACGCCTGATGACGTGTTCTTGAGGGATCGATTGAGTGAAAGGACGATTGAAAAGCAGGTCGAGGTGAGAAAGAAAGTTACGGAAGACCAGAAGAACCTCGACGACGGTAGCACGCTGAGGCGTAAAGTCATTACGTCGGATTACATCAAGCCCATCTGGAAGGTCAGCTTAGTTAACGGGAAGGAGGTGGAGAGTTTTGTGAGAGAGGAACTCGTTAATACGGAGATCGAGGAACACGTACTCCAGCTTCCTCCGGGTGTCATCGAGCCGTTCGGCAGCAACTGCGAGACAGAGATATCCGTGGAAAGTTCCGAGGTTACGCTTCCAGATGGAAGGGTGGCAAAGAAGAAACTCGTCCGAATGATCGTGTTCCTGAAGGCGTCCGAGCCTGCGGACAAGCGCGTTTCTGTGACCGAGGAAAAACCGACGGCAGCCGATGAGAGAGATCATGCGTCCGGGGGGCTACCGAAGGTCACTCACAGGATAGAGGAAGGTCAGATCTCTTCTCTCGTCAAGGTCACCGAAACTCAGCAGGTTCTCGAAGACGGCAGCACCGTCAGACGGAAGGTAATCACCACGAAATTCATCAGACCGGTCACGGACACGACGCTGGTGGACGGCGTAGAAACCGGAACGGAAACGAGAGAGGAGAACATACGGACTGAAATTGAGGAGATTACACTGAAACTGCCGGCCGGCGTAATCGAGCCGTACGGAAGCAATCTCGAGACGGAGACTACCGTCGACCAGTTTGACGACACTCTGCCTGACGGCACACCGGCGAAAAAGAAACTGGTCACGATCGCAGTTCACCTGAAGGAACCGGTACAGCCGGAGAAGAGGGACAGCGTCTCCGATGACAAGTCGAAGCAGACCGACAGGTCGGTTGTTACAGCGTCGGACCGCCTGGACGAGTCGAAACGCAAAGGTAGGGACGACGAATCTGCAGGTACGGTTAACAAGGTCATCGAAGGTGCGGTGTCTGTGACGACCGAGGTCGACGAAGGCGAGGACGTTCTAGAGGATGGAACGACCATCCGGAGAAAGACGGTTACCACGAGACATTTCAAACCGATCACCAAGCTCACGATAACTGACGGCGTCGTCACGGACGCAAAAATGGACGAGGAAACCGTCAAGATGGACATAGACGAGACCGTTTTACAGCTGCCGCCTGGAGTGACGGACCCAAAAGGTGACAATCTTCAGACGGAAACGACGGTTCGTACCAGCCAAGAAACATCGTCAGGTGGTGTCATGGCCACTCGAAAGGTAACGAAAAAAGTCGTTTCTGTCAAATGGCCTCTGGTTTCAACTCCGGAGCGCGAGACAAAATCTTTCGAAACGCACACTTCCAGAAAATCAACTCGGTCCGATGACGTACTACGAGACAAATCGGGGAAGCCGATGGGCCGGAAGGACGAGAGAGAAACTACCCTGACCATTAGGAAAAGAGTTCGAACGAAAATCCGTCGCGTCAATCCGGACGGTGAGATAGTCGAAGACGAATTTACCGAAGAGGAGGACCTGTCCGACGTCGATCCGTCTTCGGTGGTAGACCTGCCCCCCAGCATCGGTTCGCCGACGCTGATATCCCCCAGTGACTCGGACGTGGACAGTTCTGCGATCAAAGTCTACACGGACACCGTTGAGAGCGATCCGGTGATCGAAAGAAAAGTGGAAGAGTTCGAGGATACGCTTCCCGACGGAACCCTGGTCAGACGTCGGGTGATCAGGACGACGCAGAAGAAGACGATCGTCAAGCGGGTCGTCATGGAGGGACCGGAAGACGAGCTGGCCAGCGTCGGCGAGGATCAGGCCAAGCAGCTGCTCGTCCGCCGACCGGGATCCTCCGAGCCGCAGCTGACCAGGTACACGGACGTCACGAAAGAGGAACCGGAAACCGAAACGGATCTCAAGGAGTCCGAAGAGGTCATGCCGGATGGGACGGTGGTGAAGAAGAGGGTCAAGACGACCACACAGCAGAAACTGACGACCGAGAGAACGGTTCTTGGCGGCACGTTGGATGACAATGCGCTCCGAGAGATATTCAAGGAAGGAGGAGGAGGAGCCGCTGGTAAAGCCCTTCCCACGCTAACAGAAGAAGACCGCAAATCACCGAAGGCAAAGGATAAGCAAGACCAAAAATCAGGTAGGCCTACTTTTCTCAAAAAGCTCCAACTGTTTTACTTAGTTCTTTATATCGTGCCATCGGTTGATGCTCCTGTGCATTATGAAAGTGGCGCTATAGAAGTTTAAGATTAGGAATGATCAAGTACACATCATATTCAATAACTGTGAAGCGAATATTACTTTATAGAATAAGCAGCAGACAGTGCATTACTTGTGCAACTGTTGGCTACATATCAGAAGCGTCACCATGTCGGTGCCATCCGATGCAATAAAGCCGTGATTTCACTCCTCTCTGTCCATGTTATTGCACACAATTTTATTTCTTAATATAACTATTAATCTAAATATTGCATAGAATTTTCCGGAGTAGCCTGTATTAGTCGTTGTGTTTTTCTTTTTAATCAATTGTTAATTACTTTCGATACATAAAAGTTTTTCTTGCAGGAACCCAACGAAAAGAACAAGAACGTACTTCAAGGTTTGGCAAAAAGTGATTTTTCAGTCAGGATTACTGTTGGTCGCAGTCGGACAATTTCCTTCTCTGACAGACAAAGCATTCAGTTGACTGACTTCTGCGTTAATATTAAAACTCTTTGACAATGAGCATCCGTCAAAATTTAGCGTTGTTCCTTTGGCCAGACGGAGTAGGCTATCCCGTGCGTGCACGAGTTTGCTTGTGTACATACGTCTGCTAAAGCGATGTTCGGACAGACATAGCGTAGTGCCATTTGCATTTAGGGCTTCATTTTTTAACGGGTTTCTTTGAAACAATGATCTTTTGAATATGGTGCACTATCTTTCTACAGCATTGGCGTAGCCACGGGGGGGGGGCGGGGAAGGGGCCGGGTCCCCTATTCTGGTTGGGACGGGCATGGTATCTGCACAAAACTGTTGAGAAATTGGGGGAGGGAGGGGTAGGTAACATGAATGAAAAGAATATGTGGCCATGGGAAGAACTCATTTGTGACCTTTTTGGCTCGTCCAAGACTTTTTTACCCGGAAATGTGGATCCCCCCTATTCCAAGACCCTGGCTACGCCACTGTTCCACATAACAGAATTTCACGCTTAATCCTTTAATTACCTGAACTAACACAGCTATGTCTTTATGTGTGAATGTTTTAATTTGCTTCGGGGATATGCATCTCTCTTGGTGTGCGGACAATTAGGCCTAGTATTTCTTCGCTGTCTCTGCTTATTTCAATGATCTAAAGAGCATAATTACTGAACAACTGGTTTGAAAGATTTCAATTTTGTTTAACACCTCCTTTATAGTACTCGCTAGCTTGGCTCTTCAGTTTTTTATATATATATATTGCGTTATAGTTTGATTGGTTTAATAGTAAAAGTAGCTGTTCGTATAATAATTTGTTTCGGCGGATCTTGTGTTCCTGGGCTTTAACCCCTTAACCGTGTATTTAACTGTAACTCAATGTAAAATGGACGGATATATCCGGGATCCCCAGTTAAGGGGTTAACAAGCTTGTTGCTATTGGAGTAATAATCTGTGCTGTGCGTTGATTTTTCATGAAAGTAATTCTATGCTTGTATAGATTAAGACTGAAAAAGCAGGTCCACAAGAGGACGGTTGTCGAACCGGGCAGAGAGGAGACCGTTGTTGTCGACAAGACACGCGTGGACCGCAGTGACGATGAACCGGAGGAGCTGAGAGACTCAATAGGCGACGTTATAAGAGAGCTGGTGGGAGGTGCTACTTCTGGATCGTCCGGAGACGAATCGCTATGAGCGTAAAACAGTGCTACTAGCAACGCTCAGGGGCGTAGCGACCGGGGGTATATCGGTATATATACCCCACCCCCCTAATCAGTCTACCTTAATGGGTTTTTTTTATTGATTTGCATGTGGTTTATATGGTTTATGTGGTTTATAGTTAAGATTTATACCCACCCAAAATATGTATATCCTCCCAAATCAAATTCCTGACTACGCCCCTGGCAACGCTTTCGTGACTGGATGGACGCTATGCTATCTGTTCAAATCACTTAGACAAGAACGCGATAAGAAGCATGCTCTTGGGAATGTACTTGAAATCGGCGACTCCGGCGAGCCTTTGAAATCTGTTGCGGTAATGCCGTCGCAGACGCCGAGTAAGTGGGAGACTGGCGAGGTTTAAGTGCATGGTTGAGCTTGCTTTGCTTGCGTTGAACCGAGTTATAAGATGAGGTTTTGCTTTTCTGCTGAATAAATTCTACAAACTAAATTCTATTTCATGTTCTACAAATTCTAGATTACGCTCTCTTTAGCGCCAACAGTTTCGAAACTAATATGTTTCATTAAAAATTAAAGTTTATTAATTCTTCTTGAGTGTCTGCATCATTGGGCGTTTTTGGAGATTAACGAGCTTTGCTGATTCTTTTGCTTTGTTGATTAACATAATTTGCCTTCGCGCTTTGCTTTGCTTTATTTGGTGAGTTTTAAGGAATACTGAATGATTATATAATTATTGATGTTCTTTTCCTGAAACAAAGAATGTTTTATTTTCCTCAATTTAAGAGGGCCTTTCTTCTCTTAATAGGTATTGAATGCTGAATAATCTCAGAATTTCAATTTTGTTTTTTAGTTGACGAATTCTCTGTAACGTAATCCAATGCATACATGATTTTCCAATGCAGTTGTAGCTTTTAATGTTCTGCAACGATGTCGATTATTCATTTTTTGCTACAGTGCCTTTTGTCAGATGTTTCACTGGTGCCTGGTATTGTAGACTGCTGTTACATTGTATGTAGTAGTGTTTTGTTTTGTGCCGCCTTCCCATGTTCTGGGTCGTACCGATCATGGGATCTGCTTGAAACTGTTGATAATTTTTTTAGGGGGTTAGATAGTATGATCAAAGAGAATGTGTGAAAGTTGACACAACGACCTGATTTTGCTTGTCAATACATTTTACACCAGAAACTGTAGAAGTGCCCCCCTCTCGACTCCCGTATTCCGAAATCCTGGCTACGCCACTGCTGTTTTATGAATTTTGCTTATATTCAAGAGGACAAGTTGGTTAATGAACTTAATGCACACTAAGTGGTTTGCCATAGACAAACAGGTACATGAAGGGGTCGAACCTTAATTCCTCGATATGGGTTTGTGCGGAGTTCCAGTTATGTGCAGAGTAACAGTTATAAGAGTTGATCAGACGGTGATTTTCTTCTTCGTTTAGGCTGTGTAGTTTCCATTTCGGTCGAATACTTTGCAATTTTAATTGTTAACTGTAAATTAATCTTGCTTTTATGCTTTTAGAAAGTCTGCAATTGATAGTGTTTTAGATTGATTTTTATGTCTAGACTATGATTTGTGATAAGGCTTCTTGTAGTTGTATAGGCCCTATCTCAAGAATTGCATAAAAAAGAACTGATTTCATTTTAATTTAATGTACGTGTTTATTTTATACAGTACTTGGTGCCGTACGTAATAATAGACCTACTGATAGTAGCTCAATCAATCAATCAATCAATAAACTTCTATGGCGCCACTATCAGAATGCCCAAGGCATCATCTGATGGCGCACCAAGTCCAAATTGAATTAGGGCCATGCAGGTCAAGCCGGAAAGACCAGTTAGAAACGCTCATCGTTATCTTATTCTGACCGTAATTAGCGTAATTCACAGTAATTGGACTGTCCCAATTACAGGCTTTACAAATCGAGAGTTCCAGGCTAGTTTTGGTTCCAGGAACACAACAATTACCCATTCTCACATTGCTAAAAACCGCGGTTTCAAATTATTCGATTCATCACTATATCTCGACTTTCAAAGGCCTGTTATCATACTATATAACTATATCAATAGCATGTGATTAGCATGGTGACTGATGGCAGAAGAAAAAGGTTAGGGTGATTGACAGCTGAAAGACTGATAGAATACAGAGCGGTGAAAGAAGTCAGATGATTGGCAGGTGTCAGACTGAGATATGACAGACAGGTGCCAGATAGAGAAACAGACAGACAGACAGACAGAGGGAGAGAGATGATGGACAGGTGAAAAATGACAGATGATTGATCAAATCTATGGCCCCATAGTAAAGCAATATGCCTATAGCATCAGAGGTTATTATAGAAATACAATAATAATAATAATAATAATCAAAGAGTCATCATAGAGTCATAGAATCATTTTTACTACTGTGGTGACGAAGAGGGCAGTATGAATAGCATGTAGCTAATATGGCCGATCGATGGGCCTAAGAGAAACAGCTAGTTTATGATTTCATTTGAAAGGATATAATAATAATTATTATCATCATCATCATCATCATCATCATCATCATTGATACTACTATTTCATTAGCATGTGATTGGCAGGTGACTGCTGGCAGAAGACTGATAGGTTACGGGTGATTGACAGCTGTCAGATTGAGAGATGATAGAGAGGTGAAAAATGACAGCTGATTGATCAAATCTATAGGGCATAATAGAGCGATATGCCTATAGCATCACGGGCTATAATTGAAATACAATAATAATAATAATAATAATCAATCAATCAATCATATTGTGGTGACGAAGACGGCAGTATGATCAGCAGGGACGTCTCCAGGCATGGACAACATTTTATGATTGGGGGCCAAGCCCACTCCAATTTGTTCCCTTTGAACCCGCAACGCCATTTGGGGTGAATTCATTGGGGGGCTACCTTTACCGTTTAGAAGGCGTAGGCCCCCAGGCCCATTTCTAGCTACGTCCTCGATGATTAGAATGTTTCTAAAATCGCCGATCGATGTGCCAACCAGTAACAATTTATGACTTCATTTTAAACGCTACTACTACTAGCTACTACTACTACTACTACTACTACTACTACTACTACTACTACTACTACTACTACTTATTATTATTATTATTATTATTATTATTATTATTATTATTATTATTATTATTATTATTATTATTATTATTATTATTATTATTATTATTATTATTATTATCATCATCATCGTCAATATCATCATCATCATCATCATCATCATCATCATCATCATCGATACTACTATTTCATTAGCATGTGATTGGCAGGTGACTGCTGGCAGAAGACTGATAGGTTACGGGTGATTGACAGCTGTCAGATTGAGAGATCACAGAGTGGTGAAAGATGACCGATGATTGACAGCTGTCAGATTGAGAGATCACAGAGTGGTGAAAGATGACCGATGATTGACAGCTGTCAGATTGAGAGATCACAGAGTGTTGAAAGATGGCCGATGATTGACAGGTGTCAAATTGAGAGATGATAGAGACGTGAAAAATGACAGCTGATTGATGAAATCTATGGGGCATAATTTAATAGAGCGTTATATATATGCCTATAGCATCACGGTCTATAATTGAAATACAATAATAATAATAATAATAATAATAATAATAATAATAATAATAATAATAATCAATGAATCATAGAGTGGTGACGAAGACGGCAGTATGATCAGCAGGGACGTCGCCAGGCATGGACAAGATTTTATGTTTGGGGTCAAGCCCACTCCAATTTATTCCCTTTGAAACCGCAATAATAATAAGCAGCTACCACTGCAATAGAAAAACAATAGCGCTCTATACATTTACAAGATTTTATTTACCTACTTATTACACATACCGCGAGAAAAATCGGTCAATTTTTGGTCATTATAAAAGGAGGAACGGTAGTACTGACGGTCGCTCGGATAAATAAATGGCCGAGTGCTTTGAAAAACGAGAGTTTTTATTCAGAAGAGAGAAAGACTTAATCTGAGAGATACGAAGATGGTCGAAGACTTCTGCGGATCCGCCTTCTGGGTCAGCGTCTTCTACAATTGCAAAGTGCCATGTTGCACGACTTTCGCCCATTTGATGGGCTCAGCTGCTCTAAGTAAGTAAGTAAGTAATATCTCGAGAATTTATCTGGCGACATGAAAAGTCGTACCGTAGTAGCTGCTTATTCGTTAGATCTGTAGAATAGCGGAACCATGGGAAATAGACGAAAACGCTGAAGATAACGAATGTTTTGTTCTTATAATTTATATTGCCCATTTCTACGTTATCAGATACAGGCTACTGTAGATTTGAAGTACAGATTTATGTAGCTCTAATAGTAAAATTTGACAAAGCAGGCGCACACGATTATAGAGAACACGTGCAACAACTGATTGGTCCCAAGAACACAGGACTGGAAGGACGGGGTATTAGAATGAGCGAAAGTGTATCCATTATATCTGATAATGTAAAAAGGCACTATATAATTATACAAGGTTACTGTGGTAAGACTCGCTTATTTTAAGCGTTGGCATGTTCAAAGTCATTGATTCTCTATGGTTCCGCTATTCTTCAGGTCTACTGCTTATTCTCAGGCGCTTGATCTAACTTTGAAGCAGCTATATCATAAGAAAGGGTTTCCCAAACTTTTTGGACTGCGACCCACTTCGGCTGTTTTTTAATGTGCGATGACCCTGTGAACATTGTGTCTACTAGAAGTTGATAAAACACTAATCATTTAGTTCTGATATTAGCTTTGAATGGATTGCAGCCTTTGCAGGTATATAAATATCTTTTAAAAGAATCTACTTGCAACTTTACAAGGCTAGTGACTTTATGGTGGTGGTTAGAAAATGGCACTTTTGAATCTAATTTCACACTACCCCACGACTCACTGGGCTGAGCTTTGTGACCCTTTTTTGGGTCGCGACCCACAGTTGGGGAAATACTGTCCGAACATAGTGGTCTATCAGTAATAAGAGCCATAGGGCGTTGTGGTTAGGACGTTATGACTATTAGGTAATGATTTATGGAGAATGATTTACGGACAGGATATGATAGAATTTTGACAACTTGGTTCATTGCGAGCCGATGCATTTTGAATAGATTTGAGGATAGAATTTCGGAATAGGCAAGCCGTACATAAACAAAGGTTAGGTTTTGCCTCTTCAATTGTTGAGATAAATTATATGGCGCCAACTTTAGCGATTCACTAAGTGCTGATTATGTGATCAGCTATGTTATGCAGTTTTATGGCAATGAAGTGATCTGATTTGTTTCAGTGATTGTTGGTAGATTGCAGAACTTTAGCTGTTGTTATCTGTGTGCAATCTTTGGACCATGTGTCATTGATAATCAAAAAGTGATCATATTGGCACAAGTGCAGTCACACTTTTTGAGAATTATGCATAACAATCCCATTTGATTGTGGTCCCTCTGTGTGGCCTTGACCATAATCCATCTCTATTATATTCTAAATTCTGCAAATGGCATAATATTTCACATCCTTGATGGAACTTTGGGTTTAACATTTCTCTTGCACATGCTTTTGAATAATGGATGATTAGTTAGCGATATTTAAGCAAGATTTTGTCTAAGGATTCTTTCTGTTTGACGTTTTACTGACTCATTGTCAAATGACTGTGTAACAAAGCCTTTCACTTAACAGTGAAGTTATCAGAGATAGTTTAACTGTCTAATGGACTCTTTTAATATTTTCTAACAATGTCTTGGGCATTGGAACAATGGTGTCCATGCCATGATCATTAAATGGAGGACATAAAAACATGGTTTTATTAGTTCCAACCAAATCTCAGTGGGTATCTATCTACAGACTTGATTTTAACATGAATCTTCAGCTAATTGCAACATTTTTCAGTGTCACAAAATCTGTGTTAACCCCTTAACTGGGTGCCCCAAGTAACGCTCGTCCATTTTACAGTGAGTTACAAATAGTTGCCGAGTTAAGGGGTTAATGAGACTTAACTATGATGAGCAATTGTGCATGTTTCTCTGGTTTTTTTAGGAATCAAATGATACAGGACCCAATGCAACATTCCCGGATGTCACAGAATGTTTTCGGGTTACTGTACTGGTTTGGATTCCTTGTGGTTACTTGTTTGTTGTTGCGCCATTTTATCTCTGGTCTTTGTCAATGTTATCAAAAAAAGACAGCATTCAGCATTCATGGTTGAATGTAACAAAAACGGTAATCACAACCAATTGATGACCCATGTAATTTGTATGAATTACTTTGATAATATAAGCTTTACATTTTACTCATTTTTGTGCTTGATAGTGAAGTTTACATCTAACTCAAGGTCTTGTAGTTGCTTCCTTTGCTTTGGCATATTGCTGCCAATTTTTTGCCCATGACTGCATTTTATTTTTACTAGAATGCCATATAGGTCTTGGTTTTCCTTTCTTTTCAAATTTATAAGCAATAGTGAGTTGAATTTTGCTGTGATGAATTTCAACTGTATTATCAAGCCATCATTACTAGATGTTTGCATTCTGTTGCATATGCTTGTAATGTACTGTAACTGATCCTGTAATTGTTGTAGCAGGTGCAGTATTGTTTGCCACTTGATTTTTTCTCCTGCAGTTTTCACATGACTGGCTATTTTTAGGTTCTGTGTACACTTTTGTCTGTTTTCGCTCTTGTTGATGTGGTTTACCGGATTTTTGAGTTTTCGGCTTTCCATAATCCGCATCCTGCACGTGTTTTGGCTCCATTTCTGACATGCCTTGCAATGGTAAGAATTGCAATCTAAAAATATCATTTATTTCTATGAAAGTTTTTTCCATTTAAGCAAAATAATTGTTTTTGATGCAGTTCATCTCCTTTGTCTTCATCGTAAATCTATTATATTTTGCTTAATTATTTATTTATTTACTGTAATTTTAGAAATGGTTTTGAGTCATCTTTGTTTACTTTATATTTTAGCTAGTTCAGAATAGCTTCTGTATGCTTTCTATGGGGACAGTGACTGCTATCATTTTGTGAATGAGTTACAAAATCTAGCCATTTATACAATCAACATAGTGCAAGGTGCATACTATAGAAGCTGTGCAGAACGAAAAACCGAGGTGCTGCGCATTATTTGGTGCAGAATAGTTAGCAAGTGCGTACAGGTATAAGATTTTAAGTCCAGTTTGGCTGAACACTTTGTTGGTTGTGACATGTTACTTGGTTGTAGTTGATTTTACCTTGCTGACCACTGTACTTGTGTTCAGAATAGCTGTAATCTGACATTGTATTGTGGAATAATAATTGTCTTGTCTGATTTTCAGGGTGCCGTTCTTCTGCTGACGCAGTTCGGCCGCATGCGCGGCGTTCGCGTGGCCGGCGTCCTTTTCCTCTATTGGCTGGTTCAGTTTATCTGTGCTGTGATCGTCCTGCAGTCGGAGATCAGGAGATCGTTGTCCTCGGTCAGTACATGTCATTTCTGATGGAATGCTCGTTTGCAAGAGAAATGTGAAACGGCCGCTTGTGTGAAAATGATGTTTTCGATTTTGTACGACCATGCCGTGCGCATTTGCTTTTGCAGGCAATTGTCTTGTCATACGTACGGCATTAGTACTGAAGACCCCTACTTGTATTCTGTGCTGAGAGGCATGTGAGAGCCATGTGAGAGCCATGTCTTTGGGGGCTTTTCATTTATCCTGATATTGTGGCACAGTCTTGCCTGTGCTGTAGTCTTTGTCTGTTTTTGTATTCAAGATTGAACCATGCTATTTCAGATCAAACATCATGTGTGATGATGAATCTAGATGTTTAAGATGGGGAACTTTAGAAATGTTGATTATTCTATTGTTCTTTAAGTCTTTTCTGTCATCTGTCTTTAGTCCAAAGACAGTGGAATGTATCATCTGACTTATTCCTGCATTTTTGCGCTTCTCGTCAGCATCGAACTTGTTTTATACGGATGTTTTGTTGACAACGCTGGGCGATTGTCTAAACAGGAACTCAATGCGGTTGGTTTGTGAACTTCGGCGCTCACGTATCTGTAAATGTAAAAATGTTTTAAATGTTTCTTTGTATCTCGTTCACGTGCGTTCATTTGCATCATCATGTGCAGTCGCCCAGTATATGTCGCATCCACAGACAAATTATTTGGCATTAGGTGGAAATGGTTGGCCTGAGCAGGGGGGGGGGTTGGATTTGTTGTTGTTATTGCCTGAGAATTATAATAGGTGTTGTGGCATTAGGAGAAACAATCTTGGGATAAAAATGATATTTAGGAGAGTTGACAGTTTTACTGTTACCTATGCATCCTATGAAGAGGCTTAAATGAAAATGTCTGATGTTAGCTTTGATACTTTGATGTTGTAATGTTTGGTCAGTATTTTTTTGTTGCCGTGTCTTTCAGAACGATTGTCCGGAAAGTTCCGCCTGCTTTCTTTCTGTGCTTTCGTTTTGGTGGTTTACGCGGTAAGTCTTTTCGATGGCCACTAAATGAATGTCCTTTAGCAATTGATAATTAGAAACAGTTTGATTGATGATGATCGAATATGATTGCCGGTATATAGATGTCACTTTAAATTTCAGTGCAACATTTTCATCAAGATGTTTTGTGAACATTTTATTATTATTATTATTATTATTATTATTATTATTATTATTATTATTATTATTATCATTATACAAGCTGATTTATATAGCGCAGTACTCATGAAGAAAGTTCAAAGTCAAAAGCGCTTTACAGTCTAAATGATTTTTACCTAATATACCTAATATATATATTTGTTTACTTAATATATCTTTTAGTGGTTCTTACTGCTTACTTACTTACTTACTGCTTACTGCATCTTACTGCTTTTCTTCCTCCCTTCAGACTTTTGTCACCCAACTAAAATTTCTGGAACAGGATTGATTGAAAGCCTCTTGAAGTGCAGTGTGATGCCCTGTTTTGCCATCCTTGCAGAAGTTTTCTCAGATTTCAGTGCACTGACTTGTATTTTCTGTTTTAAGGTTGATTGTCTTGGGGTACAAGCGGCCGCTAACTAAAGTCGATCTCTGGTCTCTAAACCCTCAGGATGTTTCGAATAATGTTGTTCCTCACTTTGAAACTTTCTGGAATTGCGAGCTACAGAAGGCAGCAAAGTACAGTTACAGCAATGCATGCCATAGACATCGCTTGTATCTTGTTGATGACTTTTATAACTGTTTTAGGCATTCAGTCTCTAAATACAGTAGAATTTTAATGTAAGAGACTTGGTTATAAAACTTACAACGTATATTCTGTTATAATGTAACGCAATGTATGACCCTGTGTGATGCTATTGGATGGTATTGGATATAACGTGACTTGGATATACTGTACTTAATTTTACATGCCCGTTAAGTACATTATAATGAAATTTTACTGTATTACAATTACAATTACATGCACAAGTGCAAAAGTTGATGTAAAGAAAATCCATAGGAATCGTCTGGAGAGCGAGAATTTATTTGTCTGAATTGTGATCGTATTTTTGTTGTTTGCTTAGATTTGGAAAAGCAGATCAAGATGAAATCTTAAGTCAGGATGACTTTGGAAGTGTTATGTTGAAATCAATGACTGACAAAGACGTAGATACTAGAGAAGCTTTAACGGCGGAAATGGTGACCAGAACACAGTCATACGCCCCGAGACTTTGGCTTTCGCTCGTCCGTTCATTCTGGCAGACGTTCATGTTCAGTGCATTTCTCAAGCTCGTTCACGATATACTGTTGTTTGTCAGTCCAGTTCTTCTCAAGTAATTTCAGTTTCTTTTTGTGTAGACATCTATTGAACACTTTTTATTTATTGTAAATGATTAACTTTTTGGAAATTCTAATTTAATGTACAGTATATTGCAGTGTTGCTAAACCTTAGCTCTATGTTTTTCAGTTGAGGAAATAATATAATGTAATGTAGTGTGATGTAGCATTTGTATAGCGCCTCTTATATTTCTACTCAGAGACACTCCTGGCATTGGAGTCGCATGATAAAGTAGTGCATTATAAATGCCAACTTATGCATTTGTTTAAGTGTATTGTTTTTATATGGAAAGTTGAATAACTTAGTTAGTTAATTAGTTAATAGGCCAATTTATATAGCACCATAGTCATAGCAGGCCAAGATCAAGAGCGCTTAGATACTTTTATCGGTTATTTTTAAGTTTTGGTTCACTTCTCATGCATATGCATGCAATATTTCTTCTTCTCTGCCTATGTTCAACAACTTTGAACGATTTCTGCTTGTTTATATGGTTCTGCTTGGAATTCAATGTGACATACGGTAATGTCTTGTAGAATTTTCTAGTTTGGTTGTAATATTAACAGTGGGCTGTTTTTGTCCGCTTGTAGAGCCATGATCGGTTTCGTTGGTGATCCAACGGAGCCCACCTGGCACGGCTACGCTTATGCCGTACTTATGTTCATCGTGGCGTTTGTCGAGTCGTTGATTCTCAACCAGTATTTTCACCGATGTATGATTGTGGGCATGAGGATTAGAACCGTGCTTGTTGCTTCCATCTATAAGAAGGTAAGATGCCAAGAATGAATACTTATTACTGGTGCTAATTAAAACCACGATGGCAATACCTGCACGTTCTCTGTATGGTCATTGGAGGGGAGGAGGGCGGAGTTGATGTGATTACTGTGAGCAAGGAGCATTGCCATGAGGAGAAGAATGAATATTTATATTGCAAATCAGGATTTGTGAAGTTGAATTAAGACTGAATTAGTTGCCTAAAATTAGTATTATTATGATTCTATAAAATTGTGAAATTCTCTTTTATACCTGAAAGCGTGTACCTTGAGGTTCTGTTGAAGTGAACGATGCGGTGTTGTAGTCTGTTTCACCGTTTCCTATTTCTAGTCGCTCCTGTTGAGCAATGCCGCGCGCAGGAAGTCGACCGTCGGCGAGATCGTCAACTTGATGTCGGTCGACGTTCAGCACTTCATGGAGTTGACCGCCTACCTGAACATGCTGTGGTCGGCTCCGTTTCAGATGTGCGTCTGTCTGTATTTTCTGTGGAAGCTTCTTGGACCTTCCGTCCTGGCTGGAGTGGCGGTGATGGTGGTCATGATTCCAATAAATGCAGTCATCGCAAAAAAGGCTCAGCAACTGCAGGTAATAACTGCAGGAATTTCGTGCCAAACGCAGTTGAGCCGATGACACGGCACGACACTTTCTTACGACTGCATTTTGTCAAGATCATTTGCAGTCTTGGAATGTCATTGTCATTGTCATTTTTGTTAGTTTCCTGTTTAATTTGGTTCTAGAGCTTTGCAGAGTGTTGAAAAAGCTTTTCAAGATTAAATGTTTTGAAACTACGGACGTCAAGAGGGAAACGCTGAAAATGTTTGCCTGTTTCTACGTCATTGTCTTCCTTTGTTCAAGTTTGCTTACTTATTGTTCTTTTGCTCTTTCTTTCTCACAGGTTATGCAAATGGAACATAAAGATGCACGGCTGAAACTCATGAATGAAGTTTTGAATGGAGTAAAGGTGACCTTTTGAAACAATTACGATATATTTGAGACCATACTTATTGAGAGATTGTTTGAATAAAATTTGATGCTATACTTTGTTTGCTGTATATATTAACGGTACTTTATTTCTTATTGTTCATAAGTGTAGTGTACGTTCCAACCAATATGTTTGCATTCATTTTGGTTTTTGTGAATGTTCTACATTTTTTTATGTGATCTGGTGTTAGGTGTTGAAGCTGTACGCTTGGGAGCTTTCATTTCAACAGAAAATTATGAAAGTTCGAAGAGATGAGCTACTGGTTTTGAGAAAATTTGCTTACCTCAATGCTGCCTCTTCATTTACGTGGACTTGTGCGCCTTTCCTGGTACGACCCTTCATTTAAATATCGTCTCAGTATCTTAGAAATATATTTCGTGACATTTTGATGAATTTTTTAGATTGTTATTATTGATCTGACATTCCAAGCTTCATATTCTTAAAATGCTTGTGTGTTGATTAGTCCACTTTTTACATTTGATAATTTGATATTGATTTGTTGATGTTCTATTTGTTGATGTTAGACGCATAAACTGTTGTAATTTTCTTTTCAAAGGTGTCGCTGACAACATTTGCTGTTTATGTGTTGTCCTCAGAGCACAACGTACTCGACGCCCAGAAGGCATTCGTTGCTTTGTCGTTGTTTAACATTCTCCGTTTCCCGTTGTCCATGTTGCCAATGCTCATTGCCAACATGGTCCAGGTTGAAAATCTTAAGACATCTTCTGTTCTTCACAGTCATTTATATGCATTATTTTAACGCTTTCTGCTTTGTAAAACCCTTTTGTTGTTGCTTGGGAAGTCGATGCTTTGTTTATTATCATTAAATTGAAGCTAAGTCATTGTCTATAGTAAACAGCAATAGTTTTTCATTGTCTTGTTGATTTCATGTTTAACCCCTTAACCGTGTATTTAACTGTAACTCAATGTAAAATGAACGGATATATCCGGGGTTCCCAGTTAAGGGGTTAATGAAAATGTTTCATTACTTCTGTCTGTTCGATTTTCAGACGACAGTGTCATTACGTAGGCTTCAGAGTTTTCTCACAAATGAAGAGCTGGAAAATACCAATGTTAACAGAAAACCAGACATTGGTCTGCACTATTATTTCTTGCTAATTTTCACTCAGAAATTGTTTTCATCTTTTAAAATTAGTTTTCTGTCAGTCGCTGGTTTGTTATTAGGTTAGAAATTTTAGACGAGTTGAATTTCTAGAACCAAGAGTTTCTGACCTGTGAATTTCATCTCGAAAGTGTAATATGGAGCTGTTGACTGATGATGTTTAATGTTATAGATGATGCAATTCTAGTTGAAAATGGAACATTTTCCTGGGAGAAACTAGATGAAAAACCAACACTAGAGAAGTAATACTAGCACTCATAGCAGTTTTTACTTACCTCTGTGAAGGCTAATTAGCAATCATTTTGAAGATTTTGTTAAACTGTGGGCAGAAGAATCTCATAGGTTTTTTAATGTTTGTAAAAATTGCTAAAAATTTGGGAAATATGGATAGTTGAAAGTACTTCTTATCCGATGGTAGATATGAATACCCATGGTGTTTATTTCAAGATGTGTGTGTGTATATCATGAAGTTGAATTTGGCTGTAGGTGTTAATTCTGTGACTTGACTGTCTGGTAAACTGATTTGGATCATTTTTTGTGTTCTGCAGCATAAGTCTTCGGGTCAAACCCGGTTCTTTTGTCGGCATCGTGGGGCAGGTTGGTTGCGGCAAGTCGACCCTTCTGTCCGCCATCTTAGGAGAGACGGTCAGGCAACATGGCAGTGTGACTGTCAAAGTACGTGAATCGTGAATTGCCATATGAACAGTTAGTGATATTATTTCTTCTTGATGATGGTGATGATGATGATGATGATGATGATGAGGAGGAGGAGGAGAAGGAGGAGGAGGAGGAGTTCTCTGCAATAGGGCAAATACAATTGGCTTTTGCCACTCACCTGGAGAGATGATATGAGTGAGGTATGTCTTCACAGACAATTGGGGTCAGGTTCAAACTCTCCTCCACAGCCTTGACTACTGCAACATATCATATTTTTGTGTTGTCAGATTCTTTGCGATAAATTTGCCTAAAAATGTTGAATCTAAATATATTGGCAATGGTGTCGATGTTGGTTTTGGCAGGGCTCTGTTGCCTATGTTGCCCAACAAGCGTGGATCCAGAATGCAACGCTCGAAGACAACATTCTCTTCCAGAGAACGAAAGACGATGAATTCTACGAGAAGATTCTTTATGCCTGTGAACTGCACGAAGATCTAAAAATCCTGCCAGCCGGCGATCAGACAGAAATCGGAGAGAAGGTGTGAAATGAAACTGCCTTCGTCCTGTGTTTTGCAGATAACGTTTTAACCCCTTAACTGGGCAACTATTTGTAACTCAATGTCAAATGGATGAGCGTTACTCAGGGCACCCAGTTAAGGGGTTAATAATGACGGTGTGAGATTTAGACCTTTGTGTTCTAGCAGTTGCTTGTTGTTGTTGTTGTTGTTTTGGTTGACAGGGAATAAACCTGTCTGGAGGCCAGAAGCAGCGTGTGGCGCTCGCACGAGCCGTGTATTTTGACGCAGATGTGTATCTTTTGGACGACCCCCTGTCTGCAGTCGATTCTCGTGTTGGGAAACATATCTTTGACCGGGTGCTGAGCAGAAATGGATTGCTTCAGAACAAGGTGCATTTTCTGTCGTTTGGATTTTTAAATAACGACTGAATTGGCAGAAAAACCAGTGTTTAGCTGCTTTAACCCCTTAACCGTGTATTTAACTGTAACTCGATGTAAAATGGACGGATATATCCGGGATCCCCAGTTAAGGGGTTAATATGAGGCTGTGTTTAATTTGTTTATGGTTTAAGCAGTTGTTGACATTGTTTGCACTGGAACAATTTATAGTGTGGTACAGCGGACGTAAGATGGGAACTGCTTTGTCTTTGCAGACACGACTCCTTGTTACACACGGAATCAGTTATCTGTCTCAACTTGACATGGTCGTGGTCGTGGTTGACGGTCAGATTTCAGAAATGGGAACTTACAAAGAACTCCTTTCTCACAACAGTGATTTTGCAGAGTTCCTGCGCACATATCTGGACAGTGAAGACGTCGAAAAGATATCGGAAATAGATAATGAAGGTTAGGTGAATACATATGTTGTTTATGATCCTATCGCTCTGTAGTGCTGTTATGATGACCATTTTTCTTTTGTGTTGCTTTATTATTATTGTATGGGCAAGTAAGTTATGGTTGATACAATTTAACTATGGCTTTATATTCAGGTTTTTAAGTTAGATATTTTGTTGAAATATGCAGCTGACCTTTTCAACTTTTTCAGGTCTGGAAGTTCTTGTTTTTAGCACATTTGCTGCACTGAGAACTTGTGCATTATAAATGTTTGTAATAATAATAATAATAATAATAATAATAATAATAATAATAATAATATTGCTGGCAGAAAAATTATTCTTAAATATTTGTTGGTTGTTTTATTTTGTTTTCTTTCGATCTTAGAAATTCAACTGCGTGAGGAGATTTTGTCCCGTATCGGAAGTTCAACTGATATTCGAAGATCCATGGAAAGGTTCTTGAATTTCATTGTTTCCCTAAGAAATGTAAATTAGAATAATAGTTAATTATTGATTTTTTCAACAAAATGAATACTTGATAACATTTTAATGAGATTTTTCTTATGTATTATCATTATTGTTATTGTTGGCAATTATCTGTAATGTGATGTTCATATAGCTCATTTTCTGGAGGGTTACCCTGGGGTACTCACATGTTCTGCTGTGATTTTACTTTGCGCTGTAGCACGTACTTATCTGTAATTTTGCGTTCAGGCTTTACAGATTGCGAAGAGATACTTCAAAGTCTAGCGACGGTGATGCCACAGCAGAAGCTGTAGAAAATCCAGGCATAAGTCCCGTTCAGTCTTCTTTTTCCGATTCTGGATTGATGAACCATCAGTCGGACGCCGAGAGGACTACCGGTAAATCAAACGGTGAAAGG
This sequence comes from Metaphire vulgaris, assembly GCA_018105865.1. Taxonomy (NCBI): domain Eukaryota; kingdom Metazoa; phylum Annelida; class Clitellata; order Crassiclitellata; family Megascolecidae; genus Metaphire; species Metaphire vulgaris. Next base: position 18,141,635 of record CM030838.1, on the reverse strand, counting down.
ACTCGATCGGTATCTGACGGCGAGAATATCCACGTAGGAATTAAGTCTCCGAGTCGATGTAGGACAGGTGATCTGGAGAAGGGAAATGAGAGAGAGACCAGGCAGCTTCTTCAAGCCACCGATCGGAAGAGTAGGAAGGTATGCGTCAGATTTCCATACAGCGTTAAATCTGCCATGTTCTAATGGAAGACTGTTACAGTGATTGCTTGTGTATCTTCTGTTACCGATCTGTTTTGTTTTGCAAATTCAATATTGTAGTCATCATCATGTCTTGATGTTCAGTATGTGATATCTAAGCTGCCCTGCATTTTTTTTTATTTTCTAGCATTGTCCATTCAATTGTGTAGAAGTATTGAGTTTTTTCACAGAACGCTTCAATATTTCTCTTTTAGTACGTTTTCACATGTACAGGGTGGCGCAAAAACACCGAACTATATTAAATGCCAAATCTAATGTGACCAGTCCGGTTTTTAATGCGCCACCCTGTATTTATCATTGGTTGTCATTTGACCAAAGAATGTTTGCCAGGAGCTTCATGTCACTGTTGGTGTTTGTTTCAATTTTATTGATAAAAATAAATGAAATTATTTCAGCGTGCAGAAGGAGGCAGTTGTCTGATTGCTGAAATTTCGCAGAATTGTTCGGGATCGGTGAAATCAGTGACCTTATCAAAGGTAGATTCAAAAATTGCCGCAGATGATAAGGACAACGAAAAGAGCAAACTGATTGAGGAGGAGAAAGCAGAGACAGGAAGAGTGAGTCCTTCAATTTAACCCCTTAACTGGGGATCCCGGATATACCCATCCATTTTACATTGAGTTACAGTTAAATACACGGTTAAGGGGTTAACGTCTGGTTTACCTTCTGATGTCAAACTTGCTTATTATTAATTCTTTCGTACTTATTTTTAGACACACACCATCTCTCTCTCTCTCCTCCTCCTCCTCCTCCTCTCCTCTGTCTGTCTGTCTCTCTCTCTTGGAGCTTTGGAGTGACTCCTCTTTTTTTAGAACTTTTTGTGCAACTTTCATTCCTGTGTTGTCTGGAATCGCATCTTTAAACCGTGAAGATGGAAACTACTTGAATTTTATTGTTTAAGATATGTTGAAAGGCTACTTCTAGAACACTGTTATTCCTATTTGGTGCCCAAAATTTGTGAATGTGCTACTTTAATCTTGCATCAATTTCCTGATAACATCAATTGGAAAAATAGTTTCAGTTATTTATGTAGGGCCATAATTTCCAGAAAGAAAATACTTGATAAGGGTTGTAAACTTTTGTATTTTGGATGCTTTTGTTTAGGTAAAATTTGGCATTTTTCTTGCCTATTTCAAATCGATTGGCGGTATCGTCAGCCTTGGAATTCTCTTTCTTTATGTTGTCAATAATGCTCTGGCCGTTTACGCCGACTTCTGGCTGAGTGAGTGGAGCAACGACAAAGCGGTTAACGGGACCATAGATATGAAACAAAGAGATCTTCGTTTAGGGATCTACGGTTTGCTTGGTTTAGGCCAGGGTTAGTGCTGTCGATTTGTACACAAATAATTTGCATGCACAGAGCTTTTAAATAAAATTGAGTTGTCTATTTAAAATAATAAAACTATGCAGCTTAAAATCATTTGTATAAATTTTCAAGTAAGTAAGTAAATGAAATTTCTATAGCGCTGCGTGAAAGCTTGGCGCGGTGCACCGGCTTATTCACGAGCACTTTCAAGCAAGTTGCTGTACTTGTCTATGGTCAGACTTGGTGCTAGTGTGTCGTGTTTGTTGCCAATAATAATTTGTCTAATGCAGTTAAACTTGTTTGTTGTTTTTCCTCTTATTACCATGATAATTTTACACTTAATACCACATCACCATCAATACAATTGACTTGACTTCTGATGATGTTCACTATGCCTTTTCTAATAACACACAGCTTGAACAGAAATTTCTTTGTAGCATTGCATTGTGTTTGTTATTCTTGTTATTCGTTTGTTGTTGTGTCCTCTGCTTCCAAATTTGTTCCATGTGTTACAATGCCTGTGGTAGTTTGTTTAATTTTAAAGGTATTTCTTTATTATTTTCTAAAAATGATATCAAGACCTGGATTTTTTGAGATGGATCGGATTCTGTTCGTGTGGAAGCTGCCAGGACGAATTCAGCAAGGCCAGATTCGAATGAAATTTGCTCGTTATGTGACAGGAAACTGTGGATTTAATTTTTAGGTTTTTTTGAAATCCTCTGTGCTTTTGCCACCGCCATGGGCTGCATCATTGGCTCGAGGAAACTGTACTGCACTCTTGTTTTCAGCCTGTTGCGAGCGCCTTCTCTCTTCCACGAACGCACCCCGAGGGGCCGCGTTTTGAGCCGTCTCTCCGAAGACACGTCCACCGTCGACCGCGTCCTCCCTTTTACCGTCCGATCCATGACAAAGACGCTCCTTGCGGCAGTGGTCGTTGTCATAGTGATTGCTCTCACTTCTCTGCTGTTCCTAGCCTCGCTTCCTCCTCTAGTCATCCTTTACCTTCTTGTACAGGTAAACAGCTTCCAGATACGATTCCCTTTTTACTGCTTTTAGTTTCCATTCAGTAGGTTCTTTCCCTTTGCTGCATTTAAACGTCCATATGCATCCATTTGCTTGCAGATGTCTAGTAACTGTTGATTGACGTACAGGCATGTCTCGTGTTTTCTTGTATTTGAAGTAATATTGATCCTAGTAATATCCTAGTAATTTTTGGGTCTCATTTGAATAGTATTTGTCTAAACTTATGGAACCATAACCTATTCTAGCCAAAATTGAGAAGTTACCGTACTTTTCCCTTGGCATGCTTAATGTTTTTGATTAGAGATTTTCTTGTAGTCTTTGAAATTCAGGATTGTCCTATGGTTTATTTGAGTTGATTTAAAGTGGTATTTACGCATTTTACAATCAGAGATGTCACAATTCATTTAAAATTTTCAGCTTTTCCTGATTTTAAATTATATTAAACGTTACTTCCACCAGCAGAAAACTTTAGAACGAGATTAATTGTATTCAAAATTTATGGGAAATTTCAACTGATTTAGTGCATGATACTTAAATCCTGAATTGTCATTCTCCATTATGCCATTTGTTGCCTACCGTACCTATAACACATCATCTGCTGTACAGGTAACATCCACTAATATTTTCTCTTATGCTCTGGTCCTGCTTTGAATACTTAATTGGAACCTTGTGTTGCAAGCTTCACCATTTAGACTTTACAAGGTCTTCAGCCATTGTTGCTTCGATGCCATTATCAAGAGTTTGTGCAGCCTTCAGTTATACCGGTATATTTGTGGAAATCTGTTTATATTGTTAAATTAATCCTTGGATTTGTCGCTCTTTATCGTACGCACCAGTATTGTAACTGTATGCAAATTCAAAAGAAGACATAGGAACTGGATTGGACTCATGCTAAGAGGAAAATCATTGCTTAGAACAGCAATGGAGGGAAGTATACGAGGAAGAAAGACAGAAGGAAGACCAAGGAGGACGCTATTGGACAATGGATGATGAAGACAGATATAGAAACCTCACAGAACCTGTGCAGAAATCAAAGAAGAGGCTAGGCATAGAGAACAATGGAGCCCTGAAACTGCCTCAGGACAGAGAACATGATGATGATGATGATGCATTGATAGTCATTTGCTAAACAAGTTTATTCTGAAGTATATAATTAGGCGGTGTTTACGTGATTACGTCAGCAGAACTGTTGTTGTTTCGTCTGTATCATATTCTTATCATAAATGGTTTTTGGATGTGCATTTTACAGGATTTTGCTAGTTCATGTGATCAAAATGGATCTTCTTTTCACTTACATAATTATTTCATTCAGTTTATTTAAACTGCCTGTTTACTGTTATCCGGTATAATAACTATTCACTGCACAATTAAAATGGAAAACAAAACAGTAATTTGTTAGATATTTCTTAAAATTTCTTCCCGTTTCTTGTTGCTGACCTTTACTTTGCTTTGTTTATTCAAGTCTTTGGTATGGTATTTGTTCTAAGGGCAATTCTTTATTTTGCTGAATATCAATTGCTTTGTGTCGGAGTAGGGTCTTCCAGCATCCGGAATGTTCTTGCTCCTCTTTTAAATTGTATGGATTCGAATTTTGAGTAAATTGTTGTTGTACCATTTTAGTCGTCTGATTAAGTGTTTACATTTGCTGCATTTTACGACAGAAATGACTGACTTGGACTAAAATCCATGCGGGATTTTTCCACTCAACATAGGATTGGCGGCTGTGGTTGGAATCCTAAGATTTTGGGGAGGGTGTCTGAAATTGTTGGGTGTTTCAGGCACTGTTAAAAACTGATCAGTCATTAGGGTAATTAGGAAAATCACAGTAATAAATGTGGTAAGCATCCCTATTGTCTTATGTGATTGCTTGCTCAGTAGTCTTCCAATGGGACATAAATCATGTTTGAAATTACAGGTCATGGTTCTCTTTTCCCCCCTTTTGGGTCATTCATTGTGCTCTTGGGACCTCCAAAGTGTTCCACCATGGGTTCCCATCTGTCTTTAAAGGCACTATGTATTACAGTGTAAAGGCACCATGTATTACATTCTAAAGGTATCATTTATTGTTGTGTAAAAGGCAACATGCATTACAATGTAAAGGCTCCATGTATTACATTCTAAAGGTATCATTTGTTGTTGTGTAAAAGGCAACATGCATTACAGTGTAAAGGCACTATGTGTTACAGTGCATATCTGATGACCGTGCAAGTGTATTGTGTAAACATGCTATTCTTTTCTGAAGGGATATTTATAATATTAAACGATGTTCTAATTGCGTACGGCTGTACGCGGTCGTGCAAGCGTCTGCACACGGACCTGATTCGGAACGTTCTGCGCTGTGCACTCAACTTTTTTGACCGCATTCCGCTCGGTCGGCTGATGAACCGGTTCAGCAAGGATCTCGAGGTGATCGACACCCCGCTGCCCATGAGTCTCGACAGCTGGTTGAACTGCGCCATGGAAGTCGTCGCCACGCTCTTTGTCCTGTGCTACGCCACTCCGTTTTTCCTCGTGCCGATTCTTCCGTTGTTTTTGATGTATATCTTTATACAGGTAGCGTTCCTGCGGCGCGTGCACCCGTTGTTAGTGACTTTCCTATTGGTTCTTGTGGTTCTGCACTGTTAGGGCTCATCCATATAGTACGTACGCAATAAAAGTCATATTTTCAACCCCCTCACTCCTTTTCAACACACCGTACGTACGAAAAATCTCCTAAATCCAACCCATCTCCCCTTCAGTGCGTACGTACTATATGGATGGCCCTTAGGTTATTATTACTAGTTCTTAGAGATTGTTTACAATCAGCACTGGTTTTGCACTGATTTCGATTCGGTTTCATTGGAGTTTTTAGCGTCAATTCTGCTTGCATTCGATTTCTGCTTGTTGGATTTTATTGTTTATAGTTACAAGGTATAAATTGATCTTCTTTTATGGTTTCATTGTTAAGTATTTTGACTGCTTGTTAGTCTGTTTGTTGCCTTCTTAGTTTTTCCTCTGTAAGCTGGTACCCCTTTGATTTATTTAGAAGCCTGTTTAGATATTTTGCATCTAAGTAATGTTTGTTGAGATGCTGCTTTTGTTGGCCTGTGCCAAGTTCAAATTTGTTTTCATTTATCTGTTGGTAAATTAAACAGGCTTGGTTTCAAAGTTTGTAAATCTAACTATTACATTGCACTAATTAGATAAGACAGAACCGGATTATGCTTTGCGATTTGATTATAATGGTTCTTTTGACACTGGCTCTTTTGAGGAGAAAATATTTACGCCTGCACCCAATTTTAAAACATTTATTCATTAATTTTTTTGGTTGGATTTTTAACTTGTAATTTCGGCATCTGATGTTATTACATTATCTGTTGGATTTCTTACGTCATTATCTAATTTTCTGACCTCATTGACCTTTAGTTTTAGCTGACGTTGCTGCGTTTTTGCTTGCTATGCAATGGTTTAATCTCTGTTGTGGATATTACTTGATAATAACACTTTACTGTAGTTAAGTGTTAAGAATGCTTCATGTGTAGTTGAAGGCTGTCATTAGGCACTTTTGATTGTAGTGCTCTAGTTTGGTGTTTAGTGCATTCGTATCAAAGTGATGCTATATAAATTGAAATGGTGCATGGCTGCAATAAATTCATGGAATGACAACAATACGGGATTTTAAGTTACTGTGCTTTGAAATTTTGATTTTTGGTTGGCCTGATAACTGCATTGATTTGGTTTTTAATAATAAGATATCTCCCATATTTTTGGCACTGACATATTTATTATATTTATTTCTTGAATACTTTTAGTTTCTCAAAATAAAACATATTTTTGTTCATGCTTTTGATTTGGAAATTGCAAATATTAATTAGGTAGTTTCTGCTTGATATTAGCTGATTCATGTTCAATTTACTGATACTATTTAGTCAAAGTAAGCATAAAGATGATGTTTGCGTCTCATGGCTTAGCTGCTTCCAATGTGTTGTCAGAGGTTCTACATTGCCACGTCGCGACAACTCCGGCGGTTGGAATCCATCAGCAGATCTCCCGTTTATTCTCACTTCACGGAAACGCTTCAAGGAGTGGCAACCATCCGTGCCTTTGATCAACAGGAGAGGTTTATCAACGAGTCGAAGCTGAAACTGGATGAAAACCAAGAGACTTACTATCCCGGGATTGTTTCGCACAGGTGAAACTAGATTGGTTTGTTTGTTTGTTTCCTATCGTAAGTCTATGGACGCGGTTTTTTTTCAAGAGCCTGGTATCAGTTCTTTAAATGTTAAAAGAGTTATGCTTGTGTTCTAAAGCATTGCTCAATGTATTGACTCTTTTGTAAAGCGCTCTTGACTTTAACTCCAGTTATGTTACTGCACTATATAAATTGTCATAGATAATAATAATAATAATAATAATAATAATAATAATAATAATAATAATAATAATAATAATAATGTAAAGAGGTTACCTGGTCACGTGACTAGAGTCCAATCTTGATTCGTTCACAAGGAAACTTAAGACATATTTCTTCGAGACCTCGTGTTAGTGTAAAGCGCTTTAGCCTTTGACTCTTCGTTCATGTTTTTGCACTATATAAATTGACTTTCTAACCTAACCTAATGTAAACCTCACATTTTTGACTTTTGTGTGCACTTGTGTAGGTGGCTGGCAGTGAGACTGGAGTTTGTTGGCAACTGTCTTGTCCTGTTTGCGGCGATTTTTGCGGCTGTTGGACGAAAACATCTCAGCCCTGGCATTGTTGGGTTGTCGATAACTTATGCACTAAACGTTAGTTTTGCTCTCTTTCTCTTGCTTCTTTTACATTATGTGTTTAGTTTATACAACAATTTATGTAGCACAGTAACAATGTCAGAGGCTTAAGGCAAAAGTGCTTGTGGTTGGTTTTGACCACTTTGAAGTAGTAGTAGTAGTAGTAGTAGTAGTAGTAGTAGTAGTAGTAGTAGTAGTAGTAGTAGTAGTAGTAGTAGCAGTAGTAGCAGTAGTAGACCGGTAGTTGCAGTAATGATTGTATTATTAGTTGTTGTTGTTGTGGTAGTCAGGTAGTACAATCAAGAGAAATACTAACCTGAGTTTTAAGTGTAACACAGTTTACAGCCTAGTGAATTTCTAAAAGTAATCATGGAGTCATGCATTTGTCTGATGGACCTTTATGTAGAAATAAAACCTGTATCTTTTGAAATTTATCTGTGCTATTTTTGTTCAGAGGCGTTTGAATTGAGGATGGTTATTTGTATTTATTCTTTTTTAAAGTTTTTCTTTGCAGTGTTGCGAATTGTGTGTTGTCGATTTTCAGATTACACAGACTCTCAACTGGATGGTCAGAATGAGCAGCGAGCTGGAAATGAACATTGTTGCTGTCGAGAGAATCAAAGAATATTCAGAAATTGAAACAGAGGTTTCTTCTTCTTCTTCTTCTTCTTCTTCTTCTTCTTCTTCTTCTTCTTCTTCTTCTTCTTCTTCTTCTTATTATTATTATTATTATTATTATTATTATACCACATTACTACTGCTATCATAGTGCTATGCTACTATTTTTGGGATAAGATTTATATGGTAATTCATCCAAAGCCATTGATTAGTTTTGGGGCTTGGTAAGTATGAGATTGAGGAGAATGCACAAAGGCTAAAAGCATCAGACACTACAGCTTTTGCTTGTTAGGGCTTTTATCTGAAAATATCGATTGTTCCCCTCCCCACCCACCCACCCCCACCCACCCCACCCCCACCCTGATCCCCCATTCGGGAATCCTGCCTAGGCCACTGCTTTAGAGTCTTGACTGTTGCTGGACTGAATTTTGCTCTGATTTTGTTTTGAAACATTGACGATAAAGATGCTCCTCTGACTTTTGTTATTTTACCTCTTTTCATGGATATTCCGTTTGATGTTTTAATCCCGACGTATGCGTAGAGACATATATATTTTGCGACCGTTCAGATACTAAATGTTTTACAGACGGTGTTTTCTTTTATCTGTAAAAGGCCGATTGGGTTAGAGAGGACAATCGTCCCGGACCAAGCTGGCCGTCAGAAGGAAGCGTCAAATTCAGGAATTATTCGACACGTTACCGAAAAGAGCTCGATCCGATTCTGAAGGACATAACGTGTGACATCAGAGGTGGAGAAAAGGTTATCAGCCGTTCATTATCTTTTTTTATTTCTGAATTTAGTTCTAGTGATCACAGGTCTTTTTAAAGGAATTTGTATTTGATTATGGATGGCAGCATTTGGAGTTGGAGAATGTTCAATATTTTTATTGGTTGCTTCTGAAAATGTTTCTTAGCTTAGGGGTGTATTTTTATAGATTGAGATAGTTGGTCGTACGGGGGCAGGAAAGTCATCTCTGGCCTTGGCACTTTTTCGTATCATTGAGCCTTCTGCCGGAACTATTTTTATCGATGACGTCGACATTTCTCAAATTGGATTGCACGACCTGCGGTCAAGGATCACCATCATTCCTCAGGTAGGCAACGGATTGCGATTGTGCTTTCGATTTGTTTAATTGCATTTTTTCATGTTTTGAACTCTGCTTTCGCTAAACTAACCATTTGTATTTTTCATGAATGTTCAATATGTCTTCTATAGGATCCCGTGATATTCTCTGGAACACTTCGAATGAATCTAGACCCGTTTGATAAATACTCGGACGATGAAATCTGGTGCGCCTTAAACTATGCGCATCTCAAGTCGTACATTGCCACGCTGCCAGATGAATTGCAGCACGAATGTAGCGAGGGAGGAGAGAATCTTAGGTGAGCATCTACAGAATTTTTCTTGTCTAACTTATTATTATTCCAAAAGCCACCTTTTGGTAAAATAAGTGCCAATGCTTGATTATTAGAATTTGACTATCCGTGTCGATATTTTTTTAATAGAGTTTGTTGTTTTATAGCGTCGGGCATCGTCAACTCATCTGCTTAGCGAGAGCCATCCTGCGTAAATCAAAGATCTTAGTCCTCGACGAAGCTACGTCATCCGTCGACCTTGAGACAGACAGTCTAATTCAGTCTACGATACGCGAACAGTTTTCCGAGTCCACGGTCCTGACCATTGCCCACCGGCTTAACACAATTATGGACTATACGAGGTAACCGGTCTACATGGCGTGAGTGTAATAGTGTATTTTAGAAGGATTTATGTAGAAAATTTTGCAGTATTATGTTCTGTTTCAATTCTTTGTAGTTTGATTGATCAGAGATATTTGTGTCATTATAGGCATTAATTTATCTGTCATATCCTCTGAGTAGAAATATAAGTGGCACTCTATATAAGAGAGTTCGCAATTTATTATGAAAAGGTGATATATGCAAAAAGTTCATGATGTATTTTTATTCAAAAGTTAGGTGTCCCAGCAGTATTTGTATGATATTCTACCCTAATCAGTTCATTATTATTATTATTATTATTATTATTATTATTATTATTATTATTATTATTATTAGATATTATTGTAGCAGACTGACTAACATAAGTTATTATAACCCCACCCCCACCCCAACCCCAGCCCTGTGCTTTGGCATGTTAGCATAAAGAAAACTGTGAAGAAGGCACAGGTGGTCTTGTCTCTGAGAGCTCATTTAGTTGCATTGGGTTTTTTGGTATAATTTCTTAGTTATTTATGAGCTGGGGGGGGGGGTGGTTGGGGTGGTTGGTTTCCATCCGCCGGGTCAGAATGAACCTTGAATAGATGCCGTTGTTTTGATGCCAGGGTTATGGTGCTGGATGTCGGCGAAATCAGAGAATTTGACTCGCCTCAAACTCTTCTACTCAACAGAGACAGTCTTTTTTACAAGATGGCAGCCGATGCTAAGCTGACCGCTAAGGCAGACGATGAACAGGACTAGGCTAAAGAACATGGAAAAAATTCCATGGCCTTCGCCAAAGATCCTGTTAAAATAGGTGGAAGCGAGTAAGAAGTACCGTAATGATAGTAATCCTACTGATCGTAATTCAGCATTACACATGTCCTTAGAAGATTTTGCTCACTTTGTTACTGCTTTAATCAATACATGGAATTCCTCTTTTCATTTTGGCATTTGTGTTGATAGTTTTTTACAATTTCATTACAGTTTTCGTAGGGCTGTGACAAGTATGAGATTTTGGAACTTCTTGTATGACTCATGAACTGCATATGTCTCACAAATATATAGGCCTACTATGGTAATATTTGTTCCTGTTTCATTAGTACGGAATTACAGTTTTCAACATTATTTTATATGTTTGAGGTTGGCATTTGAGAAGAACCAGCAACCTTCAGTTCTAGGCTAAAAATTTTGTTGGCCTTCTTATCTACTAACAATATTTCTAAAGTAAACATCAGGTGGGCCATAAAAATGTCAACAATCATTTGCAATTTGGAGATATTGTAGATATTTGGTGTCTTTTATATCATATATATATATATATATATATATATATATATATATAAATTGGGGTTGCCTATATAAATTGGGGTTGCCGCGGGCCCACCTCACTCCCCCCACCCTTTTGCATCGGCAGGACCGGTCATGAGATTTGGCCAAAACCGGGGAGTATTTGGGTAGTTGAATGGGGTGTTAATGAGGTAGTATTAGATCGAGGAAAACACCAGACAGCAGACTTTAAAGTATTTTTCGTCAAGGTATTTTGGCCAGAAATTGTGGAAGTACCCACCCCCTATTCTGTGATCCTGGCTACACCACTGGGCATATGTGTGTGTGTGTGTATGGCTACAGATCCTGCATATTGTAAAGTTAGAGATTCAACAGGTAGTTGAAGTCAATTGCCTTCTTAGTAATGTTCCCTCTAAATTGTGTTGAGCACCTGAATTGTTTCACAGATGTCACCCAAGACAAAACACAAAAAATCAGTGTTTTTTAAAACTCAAAATCACTGCGCGGCGGCTGGAAATTGCTGCGCGGCGTATTCTTGTCATGTGCGCGGCCGCGCAGGCGCGCAGCTTAGAGGGAACATTGATCTGGACCCGCATTTTGGATATCTATCAGATATCTGACTGCTTTCAAGGTTTGAAAATCTATAAAATGTATAGCCAGCATTATTATATTTTGCAATATAGACCAGTGGCGGCTCCACCGGGGGGTCAGGGGGCCCGTGCCCCCCCCTATTGAGAGCTTGGCTCCCCCAGTGCCCCCCCCCAGTTGGGACCCTATACTTAATGCTACATACATTAAACAACAAATGGTTGGCCCCCCATGATTAGAAGTTGCCACCCCAACGGCCCCCCCACTTGCCAAATCCTAGAGCCGCCACTGATATAGACACATGAATAGGGTGGAAAGTGACGGATTTTTCTACTCCACTGACATCACTGCAAGGTGTTTGAAGGTTCTAAATAGAAAGTTGGGTGAAATATCGACATGAATTTTTGGGTCGCCCGAAAAATTTCCATGGTTTTTTTCGAAATTTGAGCGAAAATTTGTGGTGTCGTAGAGATTTCATATTTGCACCGATTGAAGCCCCGTCGATGTCTACAAGGAATCTGGACCCGCATTTTGGATATCTACCAGATATCTGACTGCTTTAAAGGTTTGAAAATCTATAAATTATATAGCCAGCATTATTATATTTTGCAATATAGACACATGAATAGGGTGGAAAGTGACGGATTTTTCTACTCCACTGACATCACTGCAAGGTGTTTGAAGGTTCTAAATAGAAATTTGGGTGAAATATCGACATGAATTTTTGGGTCGCCCGAAAAATTTTCATGGTCCATGGTTTTTTTCGAAATTTGAGCGAAAATTTGTGGTGTCGTAGAGATTTCATATTTGCACCGATTGAAGCCCCGTCGATGTCTACAAGGAATCTGGACCCGCATTTTGGATATCTATCAGATATCTGACTGCTTTAAAGGTTTGAAAATCTATAAAATGTATAGCCAGCATTATTATATTTTGCAATATAGACACATGAATAGGGTGGAAAGTGACGGATTTTTCTACTCCACTGACATCACTGCAAGGTGTTTGAAGGTTCTAAATAGAAAGTTGGGTGAAATATCGACATGAATTTTTGGGTCGCCCGAAAAATTTTCATGGACTATAGTTTGCAATATAGAATATATAAAATCAATATAGCAATATAGAATATATAAAATCTATAAAATGTATAGCCAGCATTATTATATTTTGCAATATAGACACATGAATAGGGTGGAAAGTGACGGATTTTTCTACTCCACTGACATCACTGCAAGGTGTTTGAAGGTTCTAAATAGAAAGTTGGGTGAAATATCGACATGAATTTTTTGGTCGCCCGAAAAATTTTCATGGTTTCATGGTTTTTTTCGAAATTTGAGCGAAAATTTGTGGTGTCGTAGAGATTTCATATTTGCACCGATTGAAGCCCCGTCGATGTCTACAAGGAATCTGGACCCGCATTTTGGATATCTATCAGATATCTGACTGCTTTAAAGGTTTGAAAATCTATAAAATGTATAGCCAGCATTATTATATTTTGCAATATAGACACATGAATAGGGTGGAAAGTGACGGATTTTTTTCTACTCCACTGACATCACTGCAAGGTGTTTGAAGGTTCTAAATAGAAAGTTGGGTGAAATATCGACATGAATTTTGGGTCGCCTGAAAAATTTTCATGGACTATAGTCCATGGTTTTTTCGAAATTTGAGCGAAAATTTGTGGTGTCGTAGAGATTTCATATTTGCACCGATTGAAGCCCCGTCGATGTCTACAAGGAATCTGGACCCGCATTTTGGATATCTATCAGATATCTGACTGCTTTAAAGGTTTGAAAATCTATAAAATGTATAGCCAGCATTATTATATTTTGCAATATAGACACATGAATAGGGTGGAAAGTGACGGATTTTTCTACTCCACTGACATCACTGCAAGGTGTTTGAAGGTTCTAAATAGAAAGTTGGGTGAAATATCGACATGAATTTTTGGGTCGCCCGAAAAATTTTCATGGACTATATAGTCCATGGTTTTTTTCGAAATTTGAGCGAAAATTTGTGGTGTCGTAGAGATTTCATATTTGCACCGATTGAAGCCCCGTCGATGTCTACAAGGAATCTGGACCCGCATTTTGGATATCTATCAGATATCTGACTGCTTTAAAGGTTTGAAAATCTATAAATTATATAGCCAGCATTATTATATTTTGCAATATAGACACATGAATAGGGTGGAAAGTGACGGATTTTTCTACTCCACTGAAATCACTGCAAGGTGTTTGAAGGTTCTAAATAGAAAGTTGGGTGAAATATCGACATGAATTTTTGGGTCGCCCGAAAAATTTTCATGGTCCATGGTTTTTTCGAAATTTGAGCGAAAAATTTGTGGTGTCGTAGAGATTTCATATTTGCACCGATTGAAGCCCCGTCGATGTCTACAAGGAATCTGGACCCGCATTTTGGATATCTATCAGATATCTGACTGCTTTAAAGGTTTGAAAATCTATAAATTATATAGCCAGCATTATTATATTTTGCAATATAGACACATGAATAGGGTGGAAAGTGACGGATTTTTCTACTCCACTGAAATCACTGCAAGGTGTTTGAAGGTTCTAAATAGAAAGTTGGGTGAAATATCGACATGAATTTTTGGGTCGCCTGAAAAATTTTCATGGACTATAGTCCATGGTTTTTTCGAAATTTGAGCGAAAATTTGTGGTGTCGTAGAGATTTCATATTTGCACCGATTGAAGCCCCGTCGATGTCTACAAGGAATCTGGACCCGCATTTTGGATATCTATCAGATATCTGACTGCTTTAAAGGTTTGAAAATCTATAAATTATATAGCCAGCATTATTATATTTTGCAATATAGACACATGAATAGGGTGGAAAGTGACGGATTTTTCTACTCCACTGACATCACTGCAAGGTGTTTGAAGGTTCTAAATAGAAAGTTGGGTGAAATATCGACATGAATTTTTGGGTCGCCTGAAAAATTTTCATGGACTATAGTCCATGGTTTTTTCGAAATTTGAGCGAAAATTTGTGGTGTCGTAGAGATTTCATATTTGCACCGATTGAAGCCCCGTCGATGTCTACAAGGAATCTGGACCCGCATTTTGGATATCTATCAGATATCTGACTGCTTTAAAGGTTTGAAAATCTATAAAATGTATAGCCAGCATTATTATATTTTGCAATATAGACACATGAATAGGGTGGAAAGTGACGGATTTTTCTACTCCACTGACATCACTGCAAGGTGTTTGAAGGTTCTAAATAGAAAGTTGGGTGAAATATCGACATGAATTTTTGGGTCGCCCGAAAAATTTTCATGGACCATGGTTTTTTTCGAAATTTGAGCGAAAATTTGTGGTGTCGTAGAGATTTCATATTTGCACCGATTGAAGCCCCGTCGATGTCTACAAGGAATCTGGACCCGCATTTTGGATATCTATCAGATATCTGACTGCTTTAAAGGTTTGAAAATCTATAAATTATATAGCCAGCATTATTATATTTTGCAATATAGACACATGAATAGGGTGGAAAGTGACGGATTTTTCTACTCCACTGAAATCACTGCAAGGTGTTTGAAGGTTCTAAATAGAAAGTTGGGTGAAATATCGACATGAATTTTTGGGTCGCCCGAAAAATTTTCATGGTCCATGGTTTTTTTCGAAATTTGAGCGAAAATTTGTGGTGTCGTAGAGATTTCATATTTGCACCGATTGAAGCCCCGTCGATGTCTACAAGGAATCTGGACCCGCATTTTGGATATCTATCAGATATCTGACTGCTTTAAAGGTTTGAAAATCTATAAAATGTATAGCCAGCATTATTATATTTTGCAATATAGACACATGAATAGGGTGGAAAGTGACGGATTTTTCTACTCCACTGAAATCACTGCAAGGTGTTTGAAGGTTCTAAATAGAAAGTTGGGTGAAATATCGACATGAATTTTTGGGTCGCCCGAAAAATTTTCATGGACTATAGTCCATGGTTTTTTTCGAAATTTGAGCGAAAATTTGTGGTGTCGTAGAGATTTCATATTTGCACCGATTGAAGCCCCGTCGATGTCTACAGGAATCTGGACCCGCATTTTGGATATCTATCAGATATCTGACTGCTTTAAAGGTTTGAAAATCTATAAATTATATAGCCAGCATTATTATATTTTGCAATATAGACACATGAATAGGGTGGAAAGTGACGGATTTTTCTACTCCACTGACATCACTGCAAGGTGTTTGAAGGTTCTAAATAGAAAGTTGGGTGAAATATCGACATGAATTTTTGGGTCGCCCGAAAAATTTTCATGGACTATAGTCCATGGTTTTTTTCGAAATTTGAGCGAAAATTTGTGGTGTCGTAGAGATTTCATATTTGCACCGATTGAAGCCCCGTCGATGTCTACAAGGAATCTGGACCCGCATTTTGGATATCTATCAGATATCTGACTGCTTTAAAGGTTTGAAAATCTATAAATTATATAGCCAGCATTATTATATTTTGCAATATAGACACATGAATAGGGTGGAAAGTGACGGATTTTTCTACTCCACTGAAATCACTGCAAGGTGTTTGAAGGTTCTAAATAGAAAGTTGGGTGAAATATCGACATGAATTTTTGGGTCGCCCGAAAAATTTTCATGGACTATAGTCCATGGTTTTTTCGAAATTTGAGCGAAAATTTGTGGTGTCGTAGAGATTTCATATTTGCACCGATTGAAGCCCCGTCGATGTCTACAAGGAATCTGGACCCGCATTTTGGATATCTATCAGATATCTGACTGCTTTAAAGGTTTGAAAATCTATAAATTATATAGCCAGCATTATTATATTTTGCAATATAGACACATGAATAGGGTGGAAAGTGACGGATTTTTCTACTCCACTGACATCACTGCAAGGTGTTTGAAGGTTCTAAATAGAAAGTTGGGTGAAATATCGACATGAATTTTTGGGTCGCCCGAAAAATTTTCATGGTTTTTTTCGAAATTTGAGCGAAAATTTGTGGTGTCGTAGAGATTTCATATTTGCACCGATTGAAGCCCCGTCGATGTCTACAAGGAATCTGGACCCGCATTTTGGATATCTATCAGATATCTGACTGCTTTAAAGGTTTGAAAATCTATAAAATGTATAGCCAGCATTATTATATTTTGCAATATAGACACATGAATAGGGTGGAAAGTGACGGATTTTTTCTACTCCACTGACATCACTGCAAGGTGTTTGAAGGTTCTAAATAGAAAGTTGGGTGAAATATCGACATGAATTTTTGGGTCGCCTGAAAAATTTTCATGGACTATAGTCCATGGTTTTTTCGAAATTTGAGCGAAAATTTGTGGTGTCGTAGAGATTTCATATTTGCACCGATTGAAGCCCCGTCGATGTCTACAAGGAATCTGGACCCGCATTTTGGATATCTATCAGATATCTGACTGCTTTAAAGGTTTGAAAATCTATAAATTATATAGCCAGCATTATTATATTTTGCAATATAGACACATGAATAGGGTGGAAAGTGACGGATTTTTCTACTCCACTGAAATCACTGCAAGGTGTTTGAAGGTTCTAAATAGAAAGTTGGGTGAAATATCGACATGAATTTTTGGGTCGCCCGAAAAATTTTCATGGACTATAGTCCATGGTTTTTTCGAAATTTGAGCGAAAATTTGTGGTGTCGTAGAGATTTCATATTTGCACCGATTGAAGCCCCGTCGATGTCTACAAGGAATCTGGACCCGCATTTTGGATATCTATCAGATATCTGACTGCTTTAAAGGTTTGAAAATCTATAAATTATATAGCCAGCATTATTATATTTTGCAATATAGACACATGAATAGGGTGGAAAGTGACGGATTTTTCTACTCCACTGACATCACTGCAAGGTGTTTGAAGGTTCTAAATAGAAATTTGGGTGAAATATCGACATGAATTTTTGGGTCGCCCGAAAAATTTTCATGGACTATAGTCCAGGGTTTTTTTTCAAAATTTGTTTGCTATGAAGCACGAGTGACATCGATGAGGATGTGTTAATTACTTAAATTCTTTGAATTTCATTCTGTACATAGCAATGCGGATGGGTCATGCCATCATTGACTGACGTATTTACCTACACTGTAACCTATTTAGCATAATGAAACCATTAAAATTCTCCTCACCCATTGGCCTAGCTCTTTTATTGAAAGTTTATTTCAAACACCAATATTTCAAATAGTTTATTTCTAATAACTCTCAGATACCACTATAGATCTATCTAGCTGCCTGTTAAGGTCTCAACTGACGATGTCAAACATACGTCAAATAATATAATTGTTTCACTTCTTGTGACAATAAAAAATGATAACTAGAAACTAGTTCTACATCTTGTAGATTCCACATCATTTAGATTTTATTGAGTTAAAGCAAACAGATAATTAAAGTATAGCATATGCTATCTTTTGGTTGCCAACTGTTTTTGCATGGACTTAGATCTTTGCATTACATTAAAGAATTGTTATTGCACTTCTATAAATATGAATGTTAGATTTCAGTTTGTTGCAGTCACTTTATGCATCTACTTCGATCTGTCTTTACATCACGCACACGCACACACAAATGCAAATGTCCAGGATTGTGCTGCTATGTTGTCTCGCAGACGTAGTGCCACTTGTCAACTATGAAAAACATACAAGAAAAGACATACAAGAGACATCAACTTCAAAATTAAGAAACTCATCTATCTGGCCGCTTTAACATACCTATATTAACTGCTTTGTTTGATTTTGCAAAAGCTACAAGCAACAAAAATCTCTAAGGGTCCATCCATATAGTACAAACACACTCGAGGGGAGATGGGGTCGGATTTGGGAGATTTTTCCTATGCACGCTGTGTGCAACTTGGGGGGAGGTGAAAATATGCCTTTTTATGTGTACATACTATATGGATGAGCCCTAATGTGTGAATACCATGCACTGCTTACTTTTTTAAAAAGTCAGTCCTTCCTGAGCCTCATGGGGTCATAGGGCGGCGCTGATCTCCGTTGCTATAGCCCTCGGTCAAGCGTGCAATACCACGGATACGGGGCTGGTGCATCGCTTAGCGTACCTGCTTGACTTTTTGCAGCATTTTACCACTGCCCCCTAGCAAGGGGTAATCTTAGGGCTCCCGCAGGTCTTGAATCCACGACATACTGCGCTATCGTCCAACGTTGTTACCACAGCCAATTTCCCATCCCTGCACTGCTTACTTACTGCACACTATTTCAACAATGATCATTAAATCGTTAAAATGCAATACGTCCTGTAGACCCTAAGAAGCAAATCGACAGAATGTATTCACTATAGCAGCATTCTCCCTGTCAGTGAAGCATACGCAAATTCTCAGATTTAAACTAGAAGACCAGCTACGTGGACTCTTACCGTCTTCGGGAATGGGTGCAGGACATCCGCGAGGAGAGCTCTGAAAAACAAAGTATCAGTGCAGTGTAGAATGCCTAGGCACAATTTGCCAAGTAGGCAATACATGCTCATGACAATTTGCAAGTTTTCACGTAAATAGCCTATAAATCAGTGTCCTTGTGCAAGTGTCATATCCCACGTCGAACCATGGACTTCGAATTCTGAATCATCACCGATAACGAAGACAATGACCAGTGGATTAAATTTCAAAATCTAAGGAACAACATTGCATTCTAAATGTGATTGTAATTAGCTATTTATATTGCACCTGTTCAGTTATTGTTAACAAGCACAGAGCTCCAAACAAATAACTGACAAGCACATATCGGTCAGGTGACTCGAGTCATCATTGACAAAATTTGACAAAATTTGGGATGTGAACCACATATGTTCTCGATAAAAGCAAAAAATACTTTTAAAATGGTATAAATACGGTATATGATGTAATTTGCTGTCTATAAAAGTTCATATTATGACATTAAGTACCTACCAAGTCCACAAAGGTCTTTGCTAGGTCCTGTTCAGTGTAATCAGGAGTGCCACATATTGTTGTATTTGTACTACAACCATACAGTTCCAGTGTCATTATAGTAAGCCACAAGATTAATACATCAGCTTTACTCCAACTGCATAGGAATCAATCAAATATATCAATATACTGTAATTATGTCAATATAACATATCCATAAATGTCGAGTCAATTTACACAGCTAGGATGATAGAAACGTACCATGAAATGGACCCAACAGGAACCTTTTTACAGACAAGATGCTTCCAATGTTGATTTGTCTGCTGTATTATATTCAGGGCAAATGCCTATAAAAGAAAAAAACATACTATCCGGTGTAACGTTATTAACTTGACCACAGTTCTATAAACTTGTCTATAGACATCTCAAAAGTTACTCACATTAATTTTGATCATTAAAGCCATAAAAGATTTAAGCTACAAATGCTCATAGGCAGCAGATGTCTTGAAATTCGAAAGGCCTGTATATGTTGAAACTTTCCTGCTAGTAGATTTACTGATTAAGACCTTACTCTGTTCTGGGTCTGTCCATCAAAAGCAAACTGGTTTGCAGGTTTTCCCGACGGGATCTTGTAAATCTTAAACCAGTCATAAGTTGCCTAAAATGACATATTCACTGGTGTTTATATGGAAAGAATAGTCAATAAACAGGCAAAAGGTGCATGTAATCTAATACACGATGATTATGACCAAATGGGCAATGGCATAGAGCCTAAAGTCATTTCCTCCATAGCCATAACATCCCAACCATGATGACCCTTTGAATAAAACTTTGCTAACCACACCTTATGCCTTTGACTATTTCAAATTTAGACTAAGAGCCTAAGAATAAGATGCTACTGCAATATTACTTTCAAAAGCACTATAAAATTTCACGAGCTTTATTTACTCAAATGGAAGCAATAAACAAACTCTAAAACAACAGAATAAACCAAAAGGTCAATGGACCTTCTGGACTGACTGAATGAAGATAAAAAATTGAGTCAATGATAACTTAAATCCAACATAAGGGTCCATCCATATATTACGTATGCACTGAGAGAGTCACAAATTTAAGAGATTTTGCGTACGGACGCGTATAGGGGGGGGGGGGTCTCGACCAAATGTGTATTAATTTTTAAAATTGAATTTTCAAATGATTGTTTCACTTCTTGCGACAAACTACTAACTAAAATAATAATGATACACACACATACATATTTATTTTTCAACCAGAGGTTTAGAAAAGCTAGTTTGTACGTATGCATAGGGGGTCCAACAAATGTACGGGTTTCACCAGGGGAGGGGGGTTGAAAATATGCCTTGTTTGCATATGTAATATATGGATGGCCCTAAGGCAAATACATTTCTTTTCACTTACCCTCAGAAAACCAGGCATTTTAAGTTCTATATCTCCAACATCTGAAAAACAACATCCTGGGAGTTAACCTCCATGTTCCTGATGATGCAATCTATAGAATGCCAATTTCAAAACAAATGGCTAATCCAGAACAACTTTCATTACTGTGAAGACAGCAGTATCCATAACCAAAGTTGAACACCACAGAACTTTTAACAATGTCTTTAAAAATCAAATTAGAAAATATTTGAGAAATTGACGAGTACTCATACCATTGAGATTCTTTTCAAGTGGGTCATTAACATCGATTGCTAAAACCTTCCAGTCGGTTTCTCCTAAAAAAAAGCAAAAAGTAAAAAGTAATTGGCAGACAAAATAACTTTTTCTAAAACTGGTGTAGTTGTGATTTTCAGTATTTAAACCGATCATTTGCATGATGCACAGTATGGTTTATAATCGCACAGCATTGCTGTGGGTGCAAAGGACAAAATTTCAAATATTATTTCTTAAATCTTGGCTCAAATGTAATTTAGGCATTAGCTCAAATCACAAAGCAAAAAGTCTGGTACCAATAAGCTGATAAAATCTATTCAGAGTCGAATTCAAAATATATGACTAAGCACGACTACTGATACAACTACCACAATCACATATCTAGGTTTTTTTATCATTGTCACATACCTTCATCGATTAACGCCATAATTCCAAGAACTTTTACTTGAATCACCTCTCCGCGTCTATGCACCTGCAAAACAACAAACCACTCATAAAGTCATAAGTTGCACATAAAAACCTCTACTTACTTACCATCACTGGTAAACCTGCAATCATCATGACCAACTCCCTCACACAGCAGTTGTGATGGTCTAAAGACATCACCAATACGGGCCAGTTAGCTCTTTAAAATTTGACATATTGTCATTCTCTTACCTATTAAATCAATTTCACTTTAATAAAAAAAACACCTATAAACAGAGACTCAGATAGCACTGACCCAAGTTCAACACAGGCTGCCTTATCCAATCCAGTCAAGACTCAATAAGATTCCTCTGAATTGATTAACACAGTCGTAAGATTGACTTTGGCCTTCTCCCATGTTTTTGCGCTATAGAAATTGACTTGTTAACTAACTAAGGTTAACATGGCTGTTTTTTCAATAACCAAAGTCCAGGTTACAATCCATAAGAGAGTCTATAAAATGTCTGTGTTGGGATGTTTTACATCCCAAATTGGTTTTTGACTGAAGCTCACTAACAGATGAATAGCTAGTTAGAGTTGACCAAAGATCGAAACCAACCTTTGATCCAATTTCACAGACATCAATAGGATCATTGTCTCCTTTATGATTTGTGTGTTCATCGCAGTGGCCTGGATCTTCCCAAGTCTAAAGAAGAAGAATTTAATAGCTTTCAAAAAAATTTTAAACTACCAGTAACAGATTAATGTATACAAAAATAAAACTTTGCCTGTATTTTGAAGCAACTGACTTCATTTAAATGCTCTTTTTATGCTACGAAAAGTATTTTGTTTGACGTATGATTTGCAATAATATATTCAAACCAGACAATTGTCACACTGTTACATCACCATAGGCAGAAATAAAGAATGGCAATTTCTTCCAGAACATTCCACGTAGTAGGCCTACCTGAGGAAATGCACCATAGTTCCAGATGTAGCCATGATATGGAAAGCAATTGTCAACAAATCTCAGCTGTCCCTTTTTCACGTCCTGTTTGATTGGATTCAATTTGTCTTCTTTGCTAATCTATGGAAAATAAATACATTTCAAATCTTTGTATTACATCATACACTCACTATATTCATCAATATATTATCATAATCATCTGTACCCTACTATGGTCATCTACTACACTATATTCATCTTACTCTCAGCATTATTAATACTAATTATTATTATCATCACCACTACTGTAGCAGTTTTTATTCTGTCCATTTTTTTACCGACTGCCACTATTACTCAGCTAATCAAATAAACCTCCGCATACTGACAAGTATACTTTAGGTCAGGTAAGCAGTATATAAACTTTCCAAGTATTTGCAGGAAATGGAAGAATAGATTCCATAAAATATCAAGTATTAGCTCCTTTGGAGAATCAATACAAGTCCTCAAAAGAAAGTCAATAAAATCATTGGATGATGACTGATTCTTGCCAAGCATTCTGTTTGCTCATAAATACAGACAAGTCAAATGCAAGGGAACTTAGGTGACACAAACAGAACTCAAGATTTTACTCAATAGATCAATATCCCTGAACTTTCATCATCAAATATCCTTTCTATAAAGCACACTTGGCACACACCTCCAAATGCCAAACATCAAATAATGACACAGGTAAATGTCATGCTACTTTACTATTGGACTACATTCTCACCTGTCAATATTTACTTCAGAGTGCTTAGCAATAGGTCAGCAGGTGACAGTAAATTAAAAGTTTACCATTTGAAAAATTCAGACTATGCAGAGGTGAAATTCAGACTATGCAGAGGTGTTTAAAATCAACACATGATGAGGTTGAAAGCGATTTGAAAACCAGCAGCGATAAAAAGGCAAAATAAAATTCCTATCAAAATAATCGTGTTGAAATATAATTTAGCATAAAGGAGAGTTTGAATATATGTTAACACCAAAAAAAAATTAACACAGGGATGGTTCTCAAGCCTCGAGGGATTGCATCCTGTCCAGAAATTGTCATTCAATAAAACCTCAGGTACGATTAATGCCTGCCATGGGCACATAGGCAGTTAAGCTCTGCCAATCTGGAGGGCACAAACCTCTATGATAAAATCAATACTGTTTACGGTGGTGATCCTTCCATTTTACAAAATTCTAAACCACGTTAATGCAAAAGCAGTCAATCAAGTTATTTTTCAACATCATTTCAAGACATGTACTGAGAATCACTAAGAGCCTGTGACATTCAGAACCTAGACCACACCTCCGTGAGAATTATGACTCAGAAAAAGCCAGAAGAGACAAAATAGATAAGATTGTCACATGATAAGCAGTGAAAGTTTAAATACTAGCCAAATTCATCAGTCAAAAATCAACCAACCTCCATCTTTGCATTTGTCCAACGTGGAATTTCAACAATCATGTTAAATATTTTGCTCTCCCGGTCTGCGTACAAAGGTATGTCGTGAAACGGTGATACAAAGCCATTAGGACCAGCTACAAAAAAAACAGTGGCTATGATCGTTAAAATCTTCATTCAATCGCAACCTGCCTCAATTTTACAAAAAATGACTTTAACAAAGACTCAAAATCTGGCAAATGAAGCAGCACAAAGTTGTACTCAGTGGTATCGCTAAATATGGGCCTTGATGGCCTAACCTACAAACAGTACAGTCAGTCTTCACCCCAAGACCTTTGCCGTGCAGACATTACAGCTTGTTGGCTCAATGCCTAAAGAGCTGCTGCTGCATCTGCCAGATGACTGTCCCAGTTCAAAATTCCTGGCACCACGAATGTTATTCCTAAGCACAAAATTCATTCCAGGCACTATGAAAATGGGACTGATTGATATATTGACAGGGATCTTAGTCCTTGGCCTTGGTCCTGGCCTTAAGGGCTCCTTTAGGGCAAGTTACAAGTCCTTGGTCCTGGTCCTGGTCTTAAGGGTTGAGTCATTGGTCCTGGTCTTGAGGGTTGAGTTAGTCCTTAAATCCTTGTTAACATCCCTGCATATACTTCCAGAGCAGGAGCAACATCAGAGACAAATAATTATGTCCTCTTATTCTGGCGTGGTTTTTTGCCAACGAAGTGGTAAAAACGGAATTTCCAGAGTAGTTTATTCTAAATACAAAATAAAACGCTTATTTTAAAATAATAAATACCGATAAACAGTCTGTAGCTCGGAGTGTTGACAGATCCCCTCTCAACGATCGTGTATATGGACCGGGAATTCATCGCCCGATGCGCGAATTCGCAGCCGTCTAGTCGTCTCTGGAAGTCCCCGATTGAAGACATCGTCAACGGCGACGGTGACCGCCCCAGGATGCGCAGGGAAGTGGATGCCGCAACCGGCGCAGCGACCCCCAGCACCGGTAACGGCGACGAGCGGATTAACGCTAGTATGGACATCGTCCGTCGGTCTCCGTGGTCGACAGGCGCTTCTCTGATTGGGTAATCTAACTAGGAGTTAATTGTATATGGCCTATTTTTGCGACAGGTTATTGGCTTAAATTATGTCTGTTCCTGTAGCGCAACTTTGTATGTATAATCAATCAATTAAAAAACTTCTATGGTGCCGCTATCATAATGCTCAGTACACCAGCCGATGGCACAGCATCCAAATCGTCATGGTAGAAAAAGACGTTTCTGACCTCGATTCAAAGACAGGGGAAGCTGGGGAAGTGGGTTACGAGCTGGAGCGATGGGCAGACGGAGCGGGTTCAAGCCCAGTTAGCGCCCCTAGTAGAAGTTTCAGTATAAATGCAATAAATATTAGAAATTGCACAGGTGAATCAGCAGCAAAAAGACACTATGGTCCGTGGCTTTCCAAAGTTATTACTGAAGATAGAATTCTGCAAAAATTATAAGCTAATCATGTGCTAATGATTCCTTTCCTCGTTCAAAAAAGTCTACCAATTGCTCTAGTAAAGTCTACCAATTGCTCTAGTAATTTAGGTGGAGGCACCGCTTTCCTTATTCGCGATCATATACAAATTAGCAATTCCTCATCAATTAATTTCTCCTCATTTGAATGTTCATCTGTCACTCTCAATCTTCCTCTCTCAAAACTAACTATTTTTAACATTTACCGCCCCCCTACATCATCAAAATATTCAACCTCATTCATGACATTCCTCGACGAATTTTCCTCCTTTTTAGGCTCTGCAGCTACAACTCCACATGAGTTCTTAATTACCGGTGATTTTAATGTACATGTTGATAAGTGTGATGATCCCAACTCTATCCAATTCATACAACTGCTCACTCAGACTAACCTCACACAACACATATCTCTTCCTACTCACACTTTTGGACATACTTTAGACTTGCTCATCACGTCTTCTTCTTCATCACTATCTCCAATTTCAGCAATTAGCCAATTCTCTCCTTCTGATCATTTTCCCATCTTCTCCATTTTAAGTATCTGCTCGCCAACTCCTCCGCCTCGTGGCACCTACTCATTTCGCCGTCTTAACAAAATTGACGTAGCCTTGTTCTGTGACAACATTAAATCATCTGAACTAATTACTAACCCCACTTCTCTGCCGTCACTGATCAATAAATACAATTCTGTGTTATCCGGTCTTCTTGATAAACATGCTCCTATCATCACAAGACCTATTTCATCACACAACAGCAAACCCTGGTATAACTCTTTCATTCATGCTTTCAAGTCATTTCGCAGACGTCTTGAACGAACATACCATAGAACACATTCTCCATCTGACCTTTTAAATCTTCGTTCCGCCACCAACCGGTACCATAATCTCCTTACATCTGCCAAAAAGAAGTACTATTCTAACATCATTTCAACAAATAGCTCTAACCCACGTAAGCTCTGAAAACCGTAAATGATCTTTTCCATCGCAAAGAATCAAAACCTCTCCCTCAATCCATTTCTCTGTCAGAACTTGCTGAATCTTTTGCTAATTTCTTCTCTGCAAAAATCTCTAAGATTCGCAGTGTCCTTAAGTCTTTCACTATTACTCAAACCACCTCTCCTCATTACCCTTCTCCCCCACAACCCCCATGCAATTTATCCAGCTTCACTCCTGCAACTGATGAAGAGGTATCCAAACTGCTACTTTCTCTCCCAAACAAACAATGTGATCTAGATCCCATACCTACTTCTTTACTCAAACAGTGTGCCATCGTGCTTACGCCTATCATAACTAGAATCATTAACCTCTCTCTTACCTCAGGCACTTTCCCATCTTCATTCAAAAACTCTTTTGTCATTCCTCTCCTAAAAAGCCTGGTCTTGACAGAGAAGATCTTAATAACTATCGCCCCATCTCAAATCTTTCACTTCTATCAAAACTTACTGAGAAAATTGTGCTTTCTAGACTGACCGAACACCTTTCAAATAACTCGCTATATAATGCTCATCAGTCTGCCTACACTAAACATCACTCAACTGAAACCGTTCTCGCCTACATTCATGACAGACTCTTAACTGCAATTGGTCTCCGACAAGTTACTGGCCTTTGTCTCCTTGACCTCTCTGCTGCATTTGATACTATAGATCACAAAATTCTGCTCGAACGACTCTCTCTCTGGTTTGGAATATCTGAAATAGCTCATAACTGGTTTTCATCTTATCTTAAATCCCGGTCTTTTCAAGTGTCCTGTCTTAGCCAAATTTCTCTATCTCACACTGTAGATTTTGGAGTGCCTCAAGGATCTGTTCTTGGGCCTGTACTGTTCAGCCTTTACACTACACCACTCTCATCTTTAATCAATTCCTTAATTTAAATCACCAACTCTATGCCGATGACACTCAGCTATTCCTTTCCTTCTCACCTCTTTCATTCAATGCTTCTATTATTGAGCTTGAATCTGCATTCTCATCAATCTCTGCTTGGATGTCATCTAATCTCCTCGCTCTTAACCCTTCTAAGACAGAGTTTCTTTTAATTGGACTACCCCAACAACTCAAAAAAATTGACAATCCTAAACTAGTTTTGGCTTCTGACACCACAATAATCCCTGTTCCAACTGCTAGAAATCTAGGATTCAAATTTGATTCTTTTCTAAACTTCGAATCACAAATTTCCCAATTATCAAAAGCCTGCTATGTTCATATTCGTGACCTTCGCCGCCTACGTCCTTGCCTAGATACTAAAACTGCCTCCACAATTGCCACCTCAATAGTCCACTCCAAATTAGATTATTGTAACTCCCTCTACTATAACCTTCCCAAAGCCTCTATCAACAAATTGCAATCAATACAAAATGCACTTGCTCGTGCTGTTACTAAGTCACCTAAATTCTCCCATATTTCACCCATACTAAAATCATTACATTGGCTTAAAATAACTGAACGTATCCAATATAAGATAATAACACTTACACATAGCTCACTTCAGTCATCAAAACCTGTCTACCTTAGGTCACTATTAATCCCTCAGCCTCCTCGACCCACACGTTCGTCATCTCATCTCACTCTGTCACGCCCGCTAAATCAATCATCCCTGAAAATTTGCAACCGTGCCTTCTCATACGCTGCACCTGAACTCTGGAACTCGATCCCAGCTTCCCTTCGCACACTTGGACACTTTCAAACAATAAAATCTGATTCCTCATTTCCTATAATTCCTGCACTTTCGCCTCAAGTCTTCAGGTCTAAGCTTAAATCCTTCCTGTTTCTTAAATCATTTCCGCCATAGCTGTAACAACCTAGCCTCACTGCCCTTCGGATATTGACTATTGCCTGGCTGATCCCACACCTTTCCTATAGCTATTTTAAGAGAGGCTGAGCGCCTAAGAATAAGCAGCTACTGTTGTGCTGCTTTCCAAGGCGCTATAGAAATCCACGAGATTTTACTTTACTTTACTTACTTTACTTTAATAGACAGTACGCAGGACCAATCAAAGTTTTAAAAAGCAATAAACAGATCTATCGATCTGATCGAATAGAATCCTGCTTTTTATGATCTTAGTAGACGTCGATAAAATTAAATACAAAATGATGAAATCGATTGTTTTCTGTTACAGTTGGCGACTTTTTAGCGGGTTTTGCGACGGTCTTGACGACCGTTTTGCGTAGTTATTAATGGAAGCGCGATCGTCGTGGGTTTCCTCGACTGTAAACACGGAATTAGTTTCAACCATTTTCGCCAGAAATCAAGCAAATTGGTCGGATTTTTGGGGCGCCGAATGGAACTCTCCGAGATTGGAGAGAAGGTCTTCGAGGCGCAATGCATCCTGAAGCGCAGAACGCGAAAAGTACGCAGCGAACCCAACGACCCACTCTCCCTCACTACACTACACCATGCTAATGCACTACACTCGGCTATTTTAACGTTCGAATAGTATTTAGTAATGATTTGTTCAGAGAATTTCACTAGACGGGTGTTGTCTTCAGAGGTCCTGGGGTCTAAGCAGTGGCGTCATCCCGACTGTCAGCTTAGTTTTCTTGTTATCCTGGGCACGTGAAGTTTCGATTCTCGTTATCCCACAGATAGCGTGAATGTCAGAGTATTTATATAGCTCCATTATTTGAAAATGCGCTGAAAGCAGTGGACGATGACCTTCTGAGACTGGCGCTTGGCTGATTAACATTGTGGATTTTGGAAAGAAGCATGCTATGCTAGAGAATCTTCATTTGAAATGAAAATATAACTATTGTTTTAAATTTTTGTTTAGAGAAAATTTGAATACCTGGTGAAATGGAAAGGTTGGAGCAGCAAGTATGTATTGTTATAACTGTCATCTTCACGCATTAATAAATGTTCTTGTTATTTGTATCATATTATTAATATTCTTACTAAATTTTATGGGACTAAGTTAAAGACTTCATCTTCATACCTTCCATGCAGTTATGCAGCATTTAAAAGATGCGTATACGAGAATTATATTCTCACACAAGATGATGATGATGATGATGATGGTGGTGGTGATGACGACGACGATGATGATGATGATGATGATGATGATGATGAGGATGATGATACAAATTAGTTCATATCTATGACTTTATTTTCTCCCGTAGGTTTGTATCTGTAGTTATTTGTTTCAGATATAATTCCTGGGAACCGGAGGAAAACATTTTGGACAGTGAGCTGATTGAAGAATTTCAAGAGGGGTACATTCTTGTATATCTCTGAGCCTTTGTTCTTGCATCGAGGTGTAATCATTAAGGTATTATCGTCGGACAGAATAACCTACAGGAACAGTTCTTGAACAGCATTCTATTGACTCGGGGGGGGGGGGTATGCCAAGCAGCACACAGTGGCTGACAGTCTGCCTTCTGGATTATTATGTTTTACTGAATTTTGAAAGTCTGTGAAAATGATGGGGTGTAAAGGGCCTTCGATATGAAAATTCCAAAATTGATGAAAGAATTTTCCAAGAATTTAAATAAAATTTGATCTTGTGTTAATGCTGTGATACTACTCTTTTTTGTGTTATTTTGTCTCTTGTTTCTGTAGGATTTTTTGATTATTCATTCTGTCTTTTTATTTTCAGTGGTAGAAAAGCAAGGAGTGGCGAAAAACGACTACAAAAGAAGAAGTTTAAGCCTCAAAAGGTTTTGTTTAATGGCTGTCTCAGTTATACTCAAATTAATTTCTAAAAAACTTAACTGTAGCTGAAGTAAATGTAAATCGTTCTCATACTCGATTCATGCATTGGGGACGGCACTGATCTCCGGTTACTTGAGAAAGAAATTGATGTAGGTGGCTTATGCCATTAATCTAGAATAGATTGCAGTCTGTTTAGACCTATGTTACCCTTTGCAGCTTAACGCTACTCCTCATTTTACCATTGGCAAGTAAATCGGAGTCGACCTTAGGGGCTTCAGTGGTACTCGATCCTGTTCTGTCAGCATGCCTCTCCAGCGTGCAGCCAATCTGGCATCTTCCTGCCCCTTGGCTTAAGTGACAAAGTAATTTTTAACACTTCAGTTGAGTGTAATAAGTAAGAGAAAGAAAAAATTGTCATTTGCCTGTCATTCGTCAAGAATTTCATGGCTGAATATTTAAGTAAAATTTAATTACAATGGAAGACGGCAGAGAATTATAAAAGGAAAAGGAAACCAATCAAAATTTTTTCGTTTGTTGAGTCATTTTAGTTTTTGTTGTAATATTTTTGGTTGAAAGTGTTTCAGTAACGGCATGAAGAACTTTATGTTAGCTTAATAATTACCAATTAGTTGAATATATACGGTTGTTAAATTTACAGAGAGCTGCCATTATTAAGAGCGAAAACGAAACCGAAACTGAAACCGAAACTGAAAGCGACGAGGCACCTGCCTTGCCGAAACGACGTCGACCAAAACCTTGTCGTTCGGGTTCTAAAAAGGCGGCCAACATCAAGGGCCACAGGTTTACCAAAAGAAAATGTTCAAACAGTCAGACGCTGTCGAAACAGTTTACACAGAGCAGTGTCAGGCGCAGAGGACGGCCTCCGAAACTGACAGAGGTAGTGTCAGTGCAAGAAAAATCGTCAAATGTTCCTTCAAGTGACAGTCCTTCCAAAAACGAAAGTGAAACTAAACCACCACCACCACCACCATCTAGTCGTGAAATCCCTACCTGTAGTCTCATGGAGGGGAATTCTGATCAGATTGTGTCTCGTCCGGAAGACGGAAACAACTTGAATTCTTTAATATCGAAGAACAATTCCGAGATTTTAACTCGTGCCACCGCTGATGGAAAGTCTACGGCGCGTGGAGCTGTCGATGGAAAGCTGAACGGAGCGTACGGGATGGACGACGAAGTACTGGTTCCTTGGTCGCCCGTTAACAGGAAGTTTGTCTATAACACCGTGTGCGTCACGGACGTGACCGCCAACGCAGTTACGATAACGGTCAGGGAGAGTTCGACAACGGATGGATTTTTCAAAGGAAACGGCGCAGATTCTTGAATTAAATCACTTTCGGATATTTCTGAAACGATAATTAATTTTGAAAAAATTTATTTACACGCCTAGATTTTGACGGCGGGCAAATACACCAAATATGTCGGACATTAGATTGTTGTTTCTTTACCATAGTCGGCCTGGCCTTGCTATTTTTAGGCAAGTGAAACCCTATTATTGTGACACCGCTCTTGTCACTGCATTTCTACGATCTTTCAGAACCATGTTTTCGACTTCTAATGTGTTTAGACATCACTCGAAATGACACAGCTTGAAAAACCTCTTGATTGTAACATTACTCGGTATAGTGAGTAATGTTTTACCTTGCAAGTTTTCTGCTATCCAGGATTCAGAATTTATTTTGACATGATTTTAATTAGAAACTCAAAATGTTATTTTCATGACTTTTTATGCTGAAATCTGTGAATATTTTAGTGCTTTTGATGGTCTGACAAGATGATTTTAACCTTGTCACATCCAGTTTTGCTAATTTGTGTAGTTAACGGATCGAGACTAAATCTTGTGATTGGCTTTTGATGAAACAAAACAGAGCGTTTTATTGTAATTCTCTTTATCTGTCAGAAATGTTGACTTGTTAAAGTTAACGTTGTGTAAAGACACGGAGCAGATGAACAGCGTTGTTTTATTAATATATTGAACATCTTTACAAGCGTGTGAAGAAAAATGAATCTGAATTTCTGTCTGAAATTTAACTCTGTGAAGTTGTAATTTCATGACTTAGATTGTTGAATTATAGGATACTTGATGGAAGTTTAGTTTGGATTTTGCTGAAATCGTTTTTTTGTTATATATATATATATATATATATATATATATATATATATATATATATATATATATATGTCATTAATATATACTGTCCATTAATTATTGTTGTGCTTTTAATAATCGATTAGAAGTGGAATACTTATTTTAGTTGTGCTTTGTTAAATTTATGGTGATTGTTTTTTCGTTAGCAAGCTATTGATAGATGAATATTTTTGCTGGTAAACTTGTAAATTATGTACACCGTCGTTTCTTACGCCGTTCTTGAATTGTATGAATTTGACGTATCATTGTCTCCTCTCTCTGCCTTACGATTCTATTTATTGCTCTTCGTTTTTGATGACGTAATGAAGATGATTTCTCTAACCTGTCTGTCTGGAAATAGTTTGTGGATGGTCGAGAGGTGAAACGTCCAACTGGCATCCCAACATCCGAACCTTGGATTTCTTTCACTCGTTTTGTCTCAGTGATTTGGTAGAAACTTTTGCAGCTTTCTTGACGATGGTTTGGATTTCAGTAGAGCAGCTGAAACCATTACAGATGTTGCTTTTTGCCTGTTTTGTATTTGTCAACTGAATGAAAGCAATGACTTAATAAATCTGTTGCATTTGGAACCCAATAAATAGGGCGTGTGTAAAGTTTGGTTGTGTGAGGATTTTACAAGTTTTTTTTGAAGACTTGAATAAGGTGGTGGACTGAGGGCAAAATAATGTCTAATTGTTTCATTGATTAGTTAAATAAATAAGTGAATAGTAACAGCTTAAAGTATACAGCTACTTTTACTTTTACAGTTACCTACTGTAACAGCTTAAAGCTTCTCCATTGCTATATATAGAGTGGATCAGTGGGGGACCATAAATTCCCCTTCCTCCTTCCCTCCCTACAAATGCCATTTTATTAGTATATTATATATTAGTATATTATATTATTAGTATATTATATTACTATATAATAGTATATCCCTACAAATACCATTCTATTAGTAGACTATATAGGAACTTATGCTAAACAAGTACAATACTTGATAATAATAATTAGAAGTAGTAGTAGTAGTAGTAGTAGTAGTAGTAGTAGTAGTAGTAGTAGTTTTGTGTAACATTAATAGTGAATTCTGTATTCAATAATTAATAATTGTAGACTTGGGAGTGTTTGCTTCTTAAAAAAACAGTCTAGCAACTACCCCACCAGAATCTTCTACCTCACGAAAAAGTAGACCAGGCATGCAACCAGGATTTTAGTTTTGGGGGGCTGAAGCCCAAGCTTCGCTCCCCTCCCTTTTGAGCCAGCAACGACATTTGGACTTGAATTCATTTGAGGACTAGCTTCAGGCTTGGGGGCTTGAGCCTCCCCAAGCCCATGCCTAGCTACGCCCCTGCAGTGAAGCGGATTAAGGCCCCACCAAATCGAACACGCCTAACGTGTATCTGCAACCCAGTGTTATCTCTAGGATTTTGAATTTGGGGGTGTCTGGAAAATCTGGGGGTGTCGAAATTTTGAAGTCTCTCGAAAAAAGGCTGACGAGCAAAAAATCAGGATGTGTACATTACCAAATTAGGGGTTGGGGGGGTTGGGGGTGTCACGTTAAAATGTTGGAGGGTGTCGACCCCAAATTGGAGGTGTTAGGGGGTGTAAGAATATCCCTGCTGCAACCGGTCTGCAGTGCAGTGCAAGTCAGTCCAGCAGAAATGCATATATAATTATGTCGGGAGTTTCGTCGGATGATGAAGCCGTCAGCTATTCGTGTTCCGTTTCAGATTAGGCCTATTCGTACATCGGCTGCAGATATGCGCGCGAAGCGCCCACGCTATAGCAAAAAAAGCCAGACAAAGGGCAGAGGAACAAAGGGGAGGAGGAGGAGGAAGAGGAGGAGGAGGAGGAGGGGAGGGAGAGCAGAGCGATGACGAAGCCAGAGGGAGAATGGACATTTTTGCGGTTCTGTGGAACGCGACCGTTGGCCTAAAGTCTTCCAAGAACCTCATCATCATCATCATAGTCTGCATCACCTTCCAACGCATCCGGCTCGACAGTCCATCTCGCCCCAAGCCTCCACCCTACTCATCCCCCCCCCCCCCCCCAACCCTCCCACACCCACCCCTGAGGAAGGCGGTCTGGTGCTGATTCGTCATCGCTTCATCCAGTAGGAAAACGCGAATCGGATCAAGTGTAGGCGTAAGCACGGTAGGAAGCCAGAGGCCGCCCTCTACCCCCATCACCCCGATAGGCCTATGTCTCTAAGCAGAGACGGTGTGTACACGGAGATGTAGATGGAACGCAGCAGAAACGTGCGTAAGACCAAATCGATCACTGTAAAAGCGTAAATAAGTGTCGGGGCGTAGGGAATTCGTCATTCGATAGCCGCAAAAACGCAACTGCATGAGTCTGTACCGCAGACGGCCCAGAGGTTTTCGAATGGCGGTCCGCAGGCCATATCGGGCCGGGTAAAGGGCGGGAAATGGCCCGCGAATAGGCCTATAATGAAACGATAGATAAATTTTCATGATAATGCTTACGAAATATTTCTTTTTAAATGTCTGATGTTTTCGATTAGGCCTACTTAGGAACTATATTTTAAAAACTAAAATTATGTTTCAGTCCCTACACTGAGCGATTGTTTGTTGTGTTTATAACGCTGAACAATCTGCCAATTACGCGAAGGCTTTCTGACCAATCTTTATTCTAGCCACCTTGACATTGGGGGGGGGGGGATTTTGAAATGCTTGGGGGGACAAGGTCTGAGTCTCCACACTTGGGGGGGAGGGAATTCCATTCCCCAGCCATCATATAAAAAATTGGGGAGGGAGGAATTTTAAAACTTTGGTGGGGGGAATTCCCCCCTCTCAGAGAAGGCCTAGAATAAACACTGCTTTCTGACATTGAGTTTATGAATAATTCAGAGCAAATTCAATAAGAATGTAGGACCTATATTTAAAAACCTAATTTTTCGTTAACTTCCTCCCTCTTGCATTCAAATTATAGACCTACAAAGAAGTTATCCTTCCCCATCTCATTTTTGATTTAGAGCGCTTCGAATCGACCCAAACCACCCGTGTTTTATATCTGCCACGACACGGCCTTCTGACATTGACTTTTAATTAAAAAAATTTGAGCTGGTCATTTTCTGACACAAACCCAACCCAACCCATCCATACAAAAAAGTGAAAGTAGGCCTACAATCGCAGTTTTAAAAACATACATACATTCAAGCACATAAATAGTTATTTGCTTATTTCGAGTTGTTATTGCAACAAACCGGAAATTCATCATTCTCATAATTGAGAAACAATGATTGTATTAATGCCAGCGTCGCCGTGATGTGATGCATTTAATTCAATGTATGTATGTATGTATTCGAAACAACTTCCATAGTGCCGTAACATAGACTGGTCAAAGAAGCACATTGCGTCGGCAGCCATGGGGGGTTTTACCCCCCCCCCCCCAAACCGCCTCAGAAATTTAAAAATAGATGGAAGCACATTAACAAAATTTTTCGTCGGTAGCCAGAGGTAACCCCCTCCCTCTTGGCTACGCTGCTGGACATCGATACGCTTTATCGGTTTTTACAGACTTCACTGTTATAAGACTGGGTGGAACACAATTACAGTTACTGAGAACACACACACACACACACACAGAGAGCTCTAAAAGGAAGAAAGCAAGGACAAATATCATGAAGAAAATCTATAATTATATAGTAGAGATAAGGCATCCAACCTGTCTTTTGCATAGTTGTTCTGGTGGAATTTCGATCAGTGCAAAGCGACTGATTAATACATTTATTAAATTAGATCGCAAAATATTTGACTGAGAAACGTAACAGGTAAAACCGTTGTGCCTCTTCCCTCATGGAGCCCTAAGCACGTGCTTAGTGTGCTTAATGGTTAATCCAGCCCTGCTATTGTCAACTGGCCGTGGTCGGTTTATAAAAGGAATGCGTTAAAACAAGTCAACAACAGCCGTTCACATGATTTGGTCTATCTGAATAGCTACTGTCCAATGTTTACAGACTTTTGAATGCACTGCCTACGATGGAATGTAGGCTAACGTATATGGCGCCATTTTTAATGACATAATACAAGAATCTAATACTTTGTCAACGCAGAAAACAGAAAACCTACATTTAACGTGGTTAACAGAATAACTGGTGCAGATTTACGAAACCTAACCCAACCCATCAATTTTTTTAAAATCTCGACCCAAACCCAACCCAACTTAACCAAACCCATGGGTTAACCCAACCCATGGACAACTCTGATCTCATGACGTGGCCCATTAACCCTTTGCCATCTCCGCCATTAATTCCTCAATCTGATTAACGAGGATGACACTGTCTGGCGTCGGTTGCTTATGTCTAGACTTAGCTTTGGCCATATATTTCATCATCTTCATCATCATCATCATCATCATCATCATCATCATCATCATCATCATCATCATCATCATCATCACGGTTGCTTTCTGCCAACTCATTAGCGGCAATAGCTAGACACAAATACCTGATTAACCCCTTAACCGTGTATTTAACTGTAACTCAATATAAAATGGACGGATATATCCGGGATCCCCAGTTAAGGGGTTAATTATTATGACACATATATTTACAGTAAGTTATATATGCAGAACTGACTGGCATGCATCCGACTGATAGGCTACAAACCTAATTAGATCCACTCACTAGGCCTATAAGCCTATAGGCCTATACTATAGTCTATGACTCTATATCTATCACTGATCGGACCATGACTAAAGTCACGTCCATGTAGGCCTATATATATACTTGAGTCCACAGGGTGCCTAGTCACATGGAATTCTATGGGAAATGGCGAGCAACGTCCAATAGGCAGCTGATTTGGGAGACAGGTCTAAAGGCGACAGCCTAGGCCTATACACTATGCAGTGCTTTGCTATCTGAGAAAAAAACTGTGTTTGTAGGCTATAGGCCTATATATAATATATAGCTCGGTTACAGACATTCCACGGAAGAATTTTTAAAACATTTGAATATGTCTAATTGCAGTTTTCCTATGCCTATATATAGACCTATACTTGATGTTCGAACAACGTGTATAGGCCTATTATTTTCTACATTAGGCCTATTTGATTCCATTAGGCCTGCTTGATTTCACTTTCAGCATTATAGGCTTAATCGTATATATATATACATATATATAATGCCCTCGGTACTTAATTCCCGAAGGTCTTATGAAAAAAATTGTCCGGATACAAAAAATGTGTGCGTCAACTTTCGTCTGCATGGTTCTTCAAAGCTTCCAACGGGAAAACGTTCCTCGTAGGCCTGATACTGCGTTGAAGCGTTGGATAGTTATTGATATATATATATATATATATATATATATATATATATATATATATATATATATATATATATATATATATATATAGACTACGCTCGTGTCTTTTGTCAAACTCGGAGAATGTAGGCCTATATGCCTTATAGTATAGGCCTAAATTTCTCTCCGTCTTTGGAACTCACTGTTGGTCACTGGTCAGTGACGTCAGTATTGTTGGTCAACTGGATTTGTGTGTTACTATATATAGTATAGGCTTTTATGCTAAATGGACATTGCCTTTGCTGCTTAGGAATATAGTAGACAACAAATTATTGGATTCGTGGATATTGTGAATCCAGATTTCTTGCTGGAGGCAGGTTAGACAACGACTATAGGACATGTGTGTAGGCCCTGTGTATATAGGCCTATAGGCCTACATGTGTGTGTGTGTTTCTAAATTCTGTTCAAAATTCGTATTTCTCCTTCGAATAAATTGCCAATTACATCAAGTGCTGCATGCAACGAAACAGTCAGTTAGGCTAATAAAATCATCGACTTCTATAGCGCCATTCCATAATATAGCCTATAGGCCTATGCAGACCATCAGGCCATGGCTCACCAAGTCCGTCCTATTATCCTAATCGAATATGAATCAAGTATAATTATAGTCCACAAATCAGGGTATCAAGTCGGACAGATGGATGACAGTCAATGGTCAGTGTTTATTTTAGGCCTTCTCTTGGGGGGAATTCCCCCTTGAAAAGTTTGAATTTCTTCCCAATTTTTTTGACATTTTGGCAAGTAGCATAACCTCCCCAATGTCTGTCCTCCCACAAAAATGTAAACTCCCCCAATGTCTAGGTATCTAGAATAGCCACTGGTCAATGGTGGATAGCCTAAGTCAGGTCAGAAATACGGGCTTTAAGGATGTTAAAGAATTTGCAGAGTGCACAGATAATGAACTAATGAGTTCCAAAAGACATCTAATATTATATACGATGCAAACTTCTCGAAAACATGTATAAGATTTAGTTCTTACTTATTAGCTTACACAAATGATTCCCTTTGGAAAAAATACAAATGAGAAATTTACAGACAGTATAGAGGTATAGAGGCTTGTGCATATATGAAACATAGAGGATAAAATTTAAATTTAATAGACTAATACATTCATACACATAAAATATAATTGGCACTGTATATGTATATGTATATGTATATGTATATGTATATGTATATGTATATGTATATGTATATGTATATGTATATGTATATGTATATGTATATGTATATGTATATGTATATGTATATGTATATGTATATGTATATGTATATGTATATGTATGTATATATACACGTTTATATAATATACAAGTTAAATTTAGGAACACCGTGTAGGCCTATCTGCTCCTTTGCTCCCGTTTTGCATATATCTTTGCAAATGAAACTACAGCCTGTATATATTTATTTATATATGTAGAAGATATTGTATTCAAAAGCACTCTATATTCGTTGTTGATTGTTGAATTAACTTTACTACACAATGTATTCGATGCAGATGAAGAGTTGAACTGGATGGGCAGAAACAGGATTTCACAGGGCATTTTCGATAGCAAATGCTGGTAGAAAATGCCAACTGAGATCCCGCGTCACGCCCTTTCACTCTTTGCAGAAGTTCCGAATAGATAGTCTAGGCCTATCACCAGCATCCACGATTCTTTCAAAAATATAGCCTAATATGATCACGGAAAACACGCCTTTAGGTAAATAAGTTTCACTGACTGCAATCGTTCCGATTTAAAATGACGCATAAATTGGCGTTTTAATTAAAAATGACCTGTGTTATATAAGCTTATAAAATTTCATATAGAGCTTGCTAGGATAGACCGTGAGGATTTCTGTAGCTAAAACTAAATGGATTGGCCCTGTTATAAGCCATTTTCAGCCCCTTACTAAGTTTATGTATAAGCTTAAACTTATAAGTAACTGTTCAACTATTGTCATAATTATTTCCGTTTACGTCTCTGTATATATTTGTCGTCCTTAATTTTTTAAAAAGTAAGATTGCATTCTATGATATATACTATATATATATATAGGCCTACTGTATATAAAACGGTAAAACCTAAATAAAGCTATCAAAGATAGACCTATTATATTTATATTGACTAAATTTAATACTGCATGTAAAGTGTGTAGGCCCTAAAAGATATTCAATTACATATAGGCCTACAATATCATAAAGAGTTTAAAATAAACTACAGTTCCATAAACTAATGTGACTTTCATCTTTATAACTAGGCTTATAGATATATTCCCGCTTACAAAACGCGACACTACAACAATTTGCGAGATTACATTAGAAATAATTTAACTTTTGCTAAACGGAGAAATACATGTTTCCATACAAATACAAGCTAGACAGGTTAGCAATGCTCTGCACGGATTGTTAATATTATTCTTCCACAAATTGCATTTCACAATACTACGGGCATACGGAATATGCTTTTAACAAGAATATTTCCCTACAGGTATAACCCTACATAGATAATCAAATACAATTTGGCTTAAGCGCATATTTTTGCATTTATGCATAAGTTTATATGCATAATAAAGACGATTAGGCATATGTGCGGGTGATGGATTTAAACAAATCTTATATGGAGCGAAGATTTATTCTGAACCATGTAGGCCCACCAATTTCAAAAGAAAATAAAAGCACAAGAAGATTTTCATTTCAAGCCCTCGCCTACAGAGAGCTACGGATAAGAAATATAAAAATGTCGAGTACCAACATTTCCTCATATAACCGATATATTAATTAAAAAACACTGCGTAAAACATATGAAGCCATACGCTTTAATTGTTTGTCCTTACAGATTATATTTCATTAGTCAGTCGTTAGTTTACGTCTTAGCACTGTCTTGTTTTTGGCCTGTGGATGCCCTTGCAGTCGCAGAGGACAGCGACAAAGAAATGCTACGTCGTAAAAATACGATTAGACAATAAACTGCAGATTATAAGGCCAAACAACTAAACGCGCATTAGCGATGTTTTACACTTCATGCTTATAACTCCCATTTTAATCTATTTAACTAAACAGCAAATCTTGAAGACAAAAACCAAAATGGCGGATATATGCATGGCGTTCCCTGATAGCGGATGTTATAATTCTAAATACGCTAAAAATATACTTCTCTACGTCTGTCTACTTGCTAATCGGTGATTACTAGGTCTATGCGAATATTATCATTAAAAAATTCGTTGGTCGCTGTCTTCTATTTTACACTCAAATATTGCTTCTTTTCTTCTCTTTTCTTCCAAATACCAAACCGATGATGATCGAAGAATTCTGTCTGGTGACGTAGACAAAGGCCAACGGTGGCGAAGAAGCACCGAAGCTTCGGTCCGTCTGTCCTCATCGCCTTCGAGTCTATCAATGACGCTTGCCCACAAGGGTCCGCTCTTCAACCAGCTCTTCAACGCGGCTGCCCGGCCGGCCGGCCGACCGGCAGGCCGGGCAGCCGCGGCCTGCAGGGGGCAGACGCCGGGGCCCGAGCCCCAACAGCCTTCGGACGCGACCGCAAACCAAGACGCTCCCCGACCGCCAAGGTGAGGGTCATAAAGCTGTCAGTCAACAGGGAGGACTGAATTATGTCGAATCGTGACGCGAATTTCGCGTCGCGTGACGGGCGAAGGAGTATTTCGGGGGGAGGGGGCTAGACGTAACCGTTGTGGGGTTCGGGCGTTGTCTAATATGATAATTTCCTCCGAATTCTCGGTAATCGGTGATTATGGGAGACGACTGGAGCGTCGAGGAGTCGACGATCCGACCAATCAGATATCGGGTCAGATATCCGACCCCCCCCCCGAGACCCCGTCATCTTGAAAATGGCAGCCGTTGGGTGCGTTTTACACTGCGGAGGTAGGAACGACGGATGGATGGATGGATCGATGGATGGGTTGAAGGCTGAATATAGGCTAAAGATAAAGCTAATCGAACGGATTGTAACATTTCTAGTACACTCCAGCTTCTTTAAAAATTCACACTAACTTATATAGGCCTACCAGGGGCGTAGCCAGGAATTTGATTTGGGGGTATATATTTTTTGGATGGGTAGGCCTATAAATCTTAACTAAAAACCACCTAAACCATATAAACCACATATAACCACATGCACACTAATGTCATTGATTGTACGGGAACGAGGGACATCAACTAAATGAAAGTCCTGCCGAATATCTTGTGGAATGGCGATAGGGGGGAAGAGTCGTGTATTAAGATATCTGGTTCACTATACAACAGGTCTTATAGACATCAAAAACAAGTTCTATAATTAATTCGCTCTGCTAGTGAAGCCAATTGAAGGTCTGTTGAATAGAAGGTATATAGGCCCTAGATATGTAAAAATCTAATCGATTTGAAGAAATTTTCCAACAAAATCCACATTTTCCTCTTGTTCCTTCTTCACTGCTTTTACCTTTGCAAGAATTATCAATAATATCTTTCTCGATTTCGATCTACAGCGTTCGAAATAGAGCACTTACAGCCATGGGTGCTGATCACTCAAGACTGCACTAACTGCACCAACAAAACTTTTGAACCCGCAACACCATATGGGCTTGAATTCATTTGGGTGGGCTAGCTTCATGTTTGGAGGGACTCAAGCCCCCCCCCCCAAGCCCATGCCTAGCTACGTCCTTGATACTGTATATATATACTGTGTATATATATACTGTATATATATACTGTATATATACTCTATATATATATATATATATATATATATATATATATATATATATAT
Source organism: Metaphire vulgaris (assembly GCA_018105865.1). Lineage (NCBI taxonomy): Eukaryota > Metazoa > Annelida > Clitellata > Crassiclitellata > Megascolecidae > Metaphire > Metaphire vulgaris. The sequence goes on along the minus strand of CM030838.1, from coordinate 18,099,428 downwards.
ATATATATATATATATATACTTGTACTGCAGGCAGTGGCGTAGCCAGGATTTCCGGAAGGGGGGGTTGGTTTTGACTTTTGACCGTAACCAACTTTGAAAAAATCTTGACAAGCAAAACAGGTCACCCTATGTATCTATCCTATGTCTAAAAAATTTTGGTCACCAGTCCCAAGGGGGTTTTGACCCTTAGAACCGCGTCCGAAAATGTAAAATGCTTGGAAGCAAATTAAACAATTTTTCCGTCGGCGCCCAAGGGGTTTAAACCCCAAGCCCTCTTGGCTGCGTCAAAGGTACCGTATAGGTCTATCTATATCTATCCCTACCCCTAGCCATTCCCCTAGGGGTACCCATACTCCTACCCCTAGGGGTACCCCTACCCCTAGGTTTATTCGAATCAGTCTACCTTATGGCGGAGTTGATCAAGTTTGTATACGGTGTAGGCCTATATACAACTATAAGTTCATAACCACGATTATGATGATGACGTTGATGATGACGACGACGACGACGACGATGATGATGATGATGATGATGATGACGATGGTGACCGTGGTGGTAGTGATGGTGATCATGATTAATGGTGATCATGCATGATTAGGCATCTGACAAATTGCAAAAGATTAAGTAGGCCTATGTGGATGTCATTACAGTGAAAATATGGGTCCAGTTGGATTCGAATTTGTCGCGTTCCTGGTTAGATATTCCGTGGGGATGCTGTTTTTGACTCCGCAACTTTTTTAAGCATCGGACACTGCATTTGGAAGAAGTGCATGCTTGAGTCGCGAATTGTTTGAACGCGACAGGACTTCTTTTGTGGACGAAATAGATGACCAGCAGGGGCGTAGCGACGGGGGAGGGTATATCGGTATATGTACCCCCCTCCAAAAAAATCAGTCTACCTTAAAGTTTTTTATGTGATTTACATGTGGTTATATGTGCTTGGTTTATATGGTTTATGTGGTTTATAGTCAAGATTTATAGGCCTACCCATCCAAAATATTTATACCCTTCCAAATCAAATTCCTGGCAACGCCCCTGATGACCAGCAAACGTGATGCTGGTGACCAAAATATACCGGTAGTCCTAAGGCTTACAGGGCCTGAGCATATATATATATATATATATATATATATATATATATATATATATATATATATATATATATATAGGCCAACACTTTAACTATAGCCACTCAGAGGCGTAGCAAAGGGGCATGGGCATATACCCCCCGGGCGCCGAGGTGAGGGGCGCCAAAATCGGGTATTTGGGTAAGTGAAATGCATAATAAATAAAGGAAACTTTTGATCTACAAGAGATAGTCCCCTAATTTTTGAAAAAACTTGATTAGCAGGTGCTCTTTTCTTACCTGTCAAAAGTGCTAGCCATTTACACGACTGTCAATACCATTCTCTGTACTGTAGTTTAGAAATGTCCAATTTAAGCAACAGAGAATGCCACACTTGCCACAGGCAAAATTCTGAATGCCAAGAACTTTTGATATACAAGAGATAGTGCCCCAATTTTTGAAAAAACTTGGTTAGCAAGTGCTCTTGACTTCTCTCTCAAAAGTGCTGGCCATTCACACGGCTGCCAATACCATTCTCTGTAGTTTAAAAATGTCCTTTAAAATGTCCAATTTACGCAATAGAGAATACGACAGGCAAAGTTCTGAATGTCATACTCCTACCCCTAGGGGTATTCATACCCCTAGGGGTACCCCTTTCCCTACCCCAACCCCAAGGGGTACGCCTTCCCCTAGCCCTAGGGGTTCCCCCTACCCCTAGGGGTACCCCTACCCCTAGCCATTCCTCTAGGGGTACCCATACTCCTACCCCTAGGGGTACCCCTACCCCTAGGTTTATTCGAATGCCTCTGGACAGAATGTTACTAAATTATAAGAAGCGTCAATGTTTAAAATTTCATGCTTTTATCCACAAAATGAACAATCATACGGCTTATCAACTGTACTACGTCTCAATTTTATTCTACAGCGCTCGAAACGCGATAGGCCTACTTCTCAGCCATTTCAAACCGTTCACTATACTTGAACCAGTCTTTTAAGTTAAAAATCTACTATTTATTCCTGTAAACGAGTTAAAACGATCGATCTTTAATAATATCGTCTTCGAATAACATTCAAGCGCAGTATTTCCACCTAGCGAATGTTTTAGAATTAGAAAGCAGGCGTCCAAGTTTACCACTGTGCCTCTAGAAGTGACTTGGAACGCTATGCTTCAGGAATTAGAATCGACAAACTGGAAGGAAAGAAGAAATTATATAATATATAATAATTATGCACTTCTATAGCACCAGTTCTAATACCCAAGGTATCAATCGATGGTACTTCAAAATCAATCCGCAAAAGATCCAGGTCATTCCAGAGATCAGTCAGAGGGAGAAATTGTCCTATGAAGACTTCGAATTTGTAGAGTAAACAATACGTTTTTACTAGTGATGCAACATGTAGGCTACAATTTTATGCCTACATTGTAAAACTTCTAAAATTCAGCGTTGCTATTTCTCAGCATTAGGCCTATAATCCCTATATTACCTCTATAGGCTTAACTTTCGTCTAGGAGTACTTTACAATTCTTTGCTTGAATAGGCTGAGTAGCAAATTAGCAACGCGCACATATCTGCCATTTTATGTCTAGTCAGAATAGTAATCTAATTGAGAAGGGCTTAGACCTATTTTACAGAGCACGCGTTGCATTAAGCCTAAGCAGCAACTAGAAATTGCATTATCATACAGTATTTCGCAAATATAAACGGTAAACAAAATTCCAGGTCGAAGTGTGAACTTTGGCTGCCTACCTGATGGCTACTTCGCCGAACATCGGCGATAGATTCCATTTCTTTTCCAAGCCGTAAAACTACGACCAGGGTCACCAGGTTTTCTTTCGAGTAGACCTATTTCTGAATTCTACCGTTTTGGAAAAACCCTTTCCAGAAAATAAAACGTCAACAATAGGCCTACTAGGCTACTATTTCTATTCGAATTTCCAAATCGACGATTCCTCGCACTACACATAACGACTACGACGGCGACCAGTCATCCGTCATCGACGCACTGGACTGGTCGTTCGAAGATGAGTGACCGCCGGAGTGCGCGCGACCGACTGGAAGCAGCCGGTCGACCGCCGAACGATCCAAAGCGACGCGACAGAAAGCGATCGGTCAAGAATTCGACGCCTTAAATAGCTCGACGACCACTCTCTCCTGCTGCGCAACAGCCACTCACTCACTCACTCACTCACTCACCCCGCCCCCACGCCATGCAGACAACGCCCTCCGCCTTTCTACGCAACGACGATAAAACAGCGACGATTATTCTGTTTCCGCGGAACGGCGGAGGGATGTGGAAGAGGGAGAGGGAGAATCCGAGGCGTCTACTCCCCCCCCCCAATCCCACCCTACCCCACCCCTGCCAGCCATCTAATCAAGCGCCGAACGCCTTCGCTTAAGAAATTGCGTCGTGGAATTTTAGAAGAAGTGGGTGGAATGGAAAAGAAGATCTCTGCGGTCGAATTAATAATTTTACACGCCGAAAACCAGTGCACCCGATGTATAGAGAAAACGAGTATATCTCGTAAATTTATATAGCGCTGTGAGGATTAGTAGTACAGTACTGCTTATCTGCTTATTCTTCTTATGCGCTTAATCTGTCTTGAAATAGCTGTAGGCAAAGGTCAGTGTATCCATGACAGGGTACATTGTCTAGGAGTATCAATTGGGGTGGGGGGCGGGGTAGGTAAATTCTCCCCTGACAAAAAGTCTGACAAGCAAAAAAGGTCATCCCATATAGCTGAGATTTGGGGTGTTGAGGGGGATGTCGGTCTCAAATTGCTGGTGTTGGGGGTGTTAGAGGGTGTAAAAATATCCCTGATCCATGACGCGGCGGGTCAGGCTGTTACTCTGCCAGTAACAACGACCTATTTACAGGTAGTCGGTCAGTAAGTCAGTAAGTCAGTCGAAAAATCAATCAAATTATATATAGGCGTGTTTTTCGTATCATCAAAAGTGGACCGAGAGAACAAAGCCCCGTAGCGTTGTTGTGTTTTCCTTATCGTCATAATATTATAGGTCTTTCTTTGCCTGGCGCGTGCGTCCTATCGCGTCCTGCTCATGTTTGCCCGCCTGCGTTTGCTGGCGTGCGTGCGCGCGGCTGTCGCACATTGCATTAGGCCTATTCACAGGACGTCTACTGTCGGGTTCTGAGAAATTTTCCGTATACGCTGTGCTGTACTCAGTGTACTGTACTGTACTGTATATGGTGCATAGTGAGTGTGTATAGAGTTCGTCAGTTATTGGGTCGATATTCACTGCGTTTCACGTTACGCCTGATAAAAAACGCCTTGTCTCAGTTAGATAATCATCATCATCATCATCAGAGCCTTATCCCCTTCCCTGGTTAATCATCTGTTTACTTTCACGTTTAATATGCTGCCAAAGAAGATTAGATGCAACCAATGTTAAGGCTAGATTGTTTAAGCGGATTAATCATGCGACAGAACAATCTTGTAAACATGAACAAATAAATAAATAAATAAATAAATTAATTAATACATTGACTAGAGGCCTGTAGGGCTCTCATTTTATCTGTAACCTGTTTGCCAGTGTTTGCTAGCATACGGTTTTTCTCTCGCATCGTAGGCCTTTATAGCAGTCATAACCATACTTCATTTTCAGTTCTTGCTCTTTTATAATCCGTCGCAGACCACAACTGAAAATTCAACATACCCATCGGATCAAACGACTATATAGGCCTAATAAACCTCACCATACACACACACACACACACACACACACACACACAGTGTATAGACCGATATACTGAGTTACACTCTGTTGAAAGACTTGTCATTTCGACAGCATTTAGGCCATTAGTGTGACGTCATTATGACAACCCTAACGCCGGACAATAGCCAAATATGCTCTGGGATTTCCGCCCTGTTTCATGTTCATCGAGATGGTGCTTAGACCGTAGTATAGTTGCGTGTTTGTGTGTGACTGTTCTATCAGGTATTCATCGGTTATCATTTCCTGTAAACGTGTGCAAAGCTTACATTATAACCGAAGACTATAGGTTATAATATCAGTTTCCGGCCTATTCGTAGAGAACATTCCAGGAACACAGTAAGACTCAAACGTTACGCGATACCATATACATTAACCCCTTAACTGGGGATCCCGGATATATATCCGTCCATTTTACATTGAGTTACAGTTAAATACACGGTTAAGGGGTTAACGTGTAAATCGCGCTCAAGTGAACGACGCGTGAGTGCCCGAAATCTCGTATCCGTGTACGACGGGCCAGAATCGAACGCGGGTCGGCGACCGCTGCAGCAATGTCGGAGACTGACTTTCGTGGAAGTTCTCAATCATCGAGAAAATCCAGGATCATCGCCCTCTGAGCGCCTACCTACTCACCACCTGCCCGTCTCCGGCCGATCAGTCCAAATCGATCCCGACGAGTTCGACGAATCGTTCTCTGGATCTGTTCGGAGAATGGACAAAGCAGGACAGGGCCGATCGACGCCCGTAGGCTACGTCTCTCCCTCTGGTTCTCCCACGGCCTCCGCCTCCGTCTCTGCCTCCATCTCCTCCTCTTCCCGCCGTGCCTCCTTCTCTTCCGCCTCCTTCTCCGCCGCACGTTCGATTCTGCGGCGAAAATGCGCAGCTTCTCCGAAACAGAGTGATTCATAATAAGACAATAATAATCGTTGTCGTCGTCTTAAAACGACCGCAAAGTTCACTCCGTCCGAAGTCCGGACGACGAGATCGAAAGAGAGGCGCTCAGCCAGAGCAGACGACAGGTGGTGGGTGGCTGATTTTTCCAAAAAAGCCGTGGGGTCGGGCCGCTCCCGCCTTAAGAATTGTCTACCTCCAGTGTATTACAGGGGGCGCAAAATACCGGACTATATTAAATGCAAACTTAAATGTGACTAGTCCGGTTTTTTGCGCCACCCTATAGAAGTTAAGACCAAAATTGTCGAAAAGCCCGACTCATTCAATCGGGGGGAGGGGAGGGGGCTGAGCCCACAAAACTCACGCCGACCATGGGCGCCCGCATATTAGGGCAAGAGGGGCCACTTGCTCTCTGAAAAATGCAAATACCAATATTTCGCATTGAAATTTGAAAACCATGTTAGAATATTAACCGTGACCATTTAAAATGTGTTGTGCCCTCCCCTTCTGGAATAATCTAGGCGGCGTTACCGTGACCACTGTGCTTGCCCCTCCTGGAAAAATTCCTGTGGGCGCCCAGGACACCGACAAATCGAGCCCTGTCTAAAACGTGTGGACTAGAAGCACTGGCCTAACTAGGACTCAGAATAAGGATGCAAGGCCTTTACATGTAGCCTATGTAGGCCTCCCCGAAGCTTTCTTAGGTCTACCTGAAAATATCAAAATCATGGCTCGGCCACTGTTCCTAGCTGTCCGAATATATCCGTGTCTTGTGAACACCCTCTGTTGTTGCTCTTCGCCGTTCCATTCGCCGGGTGTCGCTAATTAAACGCCAGAGTTATTTATGCAGTTCTCACCAGATGTCACTCATCGTCATTGTCGTCGTCGTCATCATCATCATCATCATCATCATCGCTGATACTAAAAGAAATAAAAGTACTTGCAGAGTAACTATGGACTTAAAAATTCAGTTACAGTTACTTAGAAAAGCATCTCAGACTCTCGGTTACGGTCAGTGACGTAGCTACATTGGTGCAAACCGGTGCAATTGTCTTCAATGATGTTTTAATAGCCCTAAGCCCCTAATATTGTAATAACGTCGTTTCGCCTCAAAAATATATAATCTAACGCTTTTGGCACGTCATTTTCACAATAATTAATCTAACGCCAAGGATGTTAATATATTGTAAGCAGTAAAGGCAAATCGCAAACGTTGAAAAGTGCTCAAAGGAGTGAATACATTCTTATGAAATTTTGCACTTACGACATGGATTGATCTATCTTTATGTCTGTAAAATTTCGTTTGAATCGGTACAGGCTAAGCCATTGGCTAGGGTTAGGGTTAGGGTTAATATATAAGCAGTAAGGGCAAATCGCAAACGTTGAAAAGTGCTCAAAGGAGTGAATATATTCTTATGAAATTTTTGCACTTATGACATAGATTGATGTATCTTTATGTCTGTAAAATTTCGTTTGAATCGGTGCAGGCTAAGCCATTGGCTAGGGTTAGGGTTAATATATAAGCAGTAAGGGCAAATCGCAAACGTTGAAAAGTGCTCAAAGGAGTGAATATATTTTGATGAAATTTTGCACTTACGACATAGATTGATGTATCTTTATGTCTGTAAAATTTCGTTTCAATCAGTAAAGGCTAAGCCATTGGCTAGGGTTAGGGTTAGGGTTAATATATAAGCAGTAAGGGCACAGATAGTTAGAAAGAGCAATAACAAAGCTGAACAATGGTATATACCTCGTCTAATTAGCTTTCATATACAGTGGCGGCTCCACCGGGGGGGTCAGGGGGGCCCGTGCCCCCTATTGAGAGCCTGGCCCCCCAGTGACCCCCCAGTTAGGACCTTATACTTAATGCTACATACATTAAACAACAAATGGTTGGCCCCCATGATTAGAAGTTGCCCCCCCAACGGCCCCCCACTTGCCAAATCCTAGAGCCGCCACTGTTCATATAACCTGAGATATAGTAAATTTAAATATTGGGTTTTCAATGACTTTTTCCAAAAATAAATGGCCGACACTGTTAAGGCATCGAAAATTTTAATGGACGGTAAAAGGGTTAAGCGCCATCTTATCTTTAGATTGATTTTAGGCATTTGACAGAGAATACTCAGAATAGATTTCTGAAAGACTTTGTATAGTGTCGTTTCAAATGGCTGATTATTTTTCGTAGCATTTCGAAAGCTCTAGAAAAAATTTAGACATAATATATTGACAATTCTAGTACGGTTTGGCACAGCAAAGATGGGGACACAGGAATATGTGGTTTTAATTCGTTTCATCACTCTTCTGAATTTTTGCGCATATATATATATATATATATATATATATATATATTATAATATAGCCTACTTTAGCACTAGTCCTTGCATTGTCCAATTTCAAACAGGCCATGTTGGCTCGCCAAATATTTGGCTTGTGGTGCCCTCCATGCTTGAATTCATTGGGGGGCGGGGGGGGGTTAATGTTGTCTAATTCCATATTTATAATAAATTTTCTATTATAATAATTTTAGCTGAATCGCTAGATATATTTGATATAGGCCTAACTTAGATTTAATGCATGTAGTCCCTACATCGTGTTAAAGGGGAGAGGAAGAGAAATAACGCCAAATGAGAGAGAGAGAGATGACCCCGTGACATTTAAGCAAATGTATATTCGTGACGTCTTCGCTGTCGCCATAAAGCAACCAGCCTTCACCATCTCTGCGCGGAGGAAAGGTGAGTCCGTGGAATCAGAATGCCTGGCCCGCCCGTGCTGACGGCGACCAATGCGGCGAAAGCGCCGACAACGACCCCCACCCCACCCCACCCCACCCCTCCCCAGCATAACCATCAAATGCCGGTCTATCGATTGCACGTAGGTGCTCGCCGCCGTTGCCGTCGCCTCCCGTAGCAAGCAAGTGTTCGGGGCCAGCTGCTGCTGCTGCTGCTGCAGCGTCGATGCACGGTCCCTGCTCGGAGGGGACCCCGACGCCGTCGGCCGACCGGCGCCAGTGGCGACATCTTCCGGACGGCGTCGGCGGCGACGTACAACAACGTCCAAGATGGCGGCCGTTCAGACCGCAACGACGGCGACGACGGCGAAGATCGGCGATCTGTACGACCTGAAGGAGGAGCTCGGCAAGTGAGTAGCCGGGGGTCGGGCGGTGGCGACGGCCGAACGGACGTCCGAGACGGGAGACGGCGGTCGGACGGACGGACGGGTAGACGGCGATCGCCGGGCGGAGAGAAACCGTCTCCCGGTCGGTGAAACACGCCGCCGCGGCGATGGGAACATGGTTACTAGGTTACAGGTGGTAGCCGTCCCAGCCACGACCGCCCCAGTTATGACCGCCCCGGTTATGACCGCCCCAGTTACTCTATGGGTTTTGACGAAAAGCAGTGTATTTCACCCGTAGGGGGTCATATAATCATTACCCCCACACCATGAACCAGACACGAAACACTATAACCTTAAACGATACTGACGGCAGCCATAGCTGGGGCGGTCATAACAGAGGCGGTCACAACAGAGGCGGCTATAATGTGATACCGGTTACTAACCATCGATGGCGTAGATGATTTCTATAGCGCCTGAATATCTGAGAGTTGGGCATAAGTGCTCAGATGTTGCAGAAAAATACACAGAGAAGTGGAGAGTACAATATTAGTTACTACCTCTTGGAAGCAGTTGTAAAGTCCAGTTTTGTTAAGAAATTTGACAGAATAAGAGAAGTGCGAAAAATTCACAAGAAAAGAAAGCACCAAAGTTGCCATCCATAGGCTTTATGTTAAGTATATTGGTTTTGTTGAACATATAAGTTTACCATTCACCTGGCATGAATAAGAAAGGTGCAAATTGAAATGTAAACTTATAGTTGTTATTATTAAGGTTTTCATTTAAATGTCATTTTTTTACAGCTCGATGCTTTTTCTGGTAGCTGTATATCACTCATTGCATGACCATTCAATATTAAAAGTAATAACAATTGCAGCCTCTTCCATTTGTAATTGAGTATTTGCATAATCAGTGCAATTGCTGAAGTGGATTGGTGTGCTATCCAGTCTGATATGAAGTGCTATCAGTGTTTATTCTAGCCACCTTGACATTGGGGGGATTTTGAAATGTTTGGGGGGACAAGGTCTGAGTCTCAACACTTTTTGGGGAGGGGAATTTCCATCCCCCAGCCAACATATAAAAAATTTGGGGGGAATTTTAAAACTTGGGGGGGGGATTCCCCCTCAGAGAAGGCCTAGAATAAACACTGAGTGCTATTGTTGTGTTCAGTAAAATTGTTGATTGATGAGCTATTGTTTTTTTGTGTGTGCATGTATACAGTACTGGATCATGTAGGCCATGTAGGGAATCATGTAGAGAATCATGTACGGAATCTTGTGTGTCATTAATAATGACACACAAGATTCTCTACTAAGCCAAAGTGATTCATTATCGTCGATGAAAATGGAAGCACCCAATCTGGTATTAATACCAGTTTCGACGGGTTGCTTGAATTTCATAATTTATTCATGCTACGGGGACTTTGACTGCAGTCTCATCAACAATTATGTAAAAGGCTAAAGCAAATGTAAGGACATATTGAGACAGCCACAATGGCTTTGGATTTGGCATAAGCTATGGAGTCTATACTCTGACGCGAGTTGCAATTTTTACCTGATGAAGAGTGTCTTTTTAACACCTGAATCAACTTAATATTTTCAGATATTTACTATCATCCCTTTAACCCCTTAACCGTGTATTTAACTGTAACTCAATGTAAAATGGACGGATATATCCGGGATCCCCAGTTAAGGGGTTAATTGTAATTATTTATTTGCATGATTGATGATCATAATTTCTTTAGTGGAAGCAGTTTCAATGTGTGAACAGCAACAAGGCATAGCATCATTTCCATTTTCTTACATCGAGATGTAAAAATTCTTCTTTATATACAGTAAAATCTCACCGACATCATTGCATTCATTGTGCTGAAAGTGAGTTATATCAACTCTATTTTAACGTCAGTGCTGATTGACATAACTCACTTTCAGCACAATGAATGCAATGATGTCAGCGCTGATGAAGTTGGGGGATGACAAGTTATGTTACGAGTACATTTTATTGGGAGTGTGACAATGGCAGATGCACTTACCCGTAACTATAAAGGACATAAACCATAAGGATGCTGGTCAGAAAAACTTGGTGATGCCAATGCAATTCATTTGTTGGTGACCTTGTAAAAAACAGTTGTGCCTGAAAAATCATTAATTGGTGTGGTCTGTTAGATTGGCTGCTCTGATCCAATATTCAACAAGGAAGGACATATTTAAAATTTTAATTGATGTTACTTGATAATATTGCTGCACTCAGAGATATAGTGTGACCCACTGTGGACCTGATTTGGTGTGATTTTGTGACCCACAATGCAGATATATCGGAATGTCTAACATCAACATCTCTTCATGTTGACAGCCGAGAAAGGTTATTTGGACACTTATCTTGTGGTATACATTGCACAGTGATTAATGTGCCTTTTGACAGGTTTGCCCTTGTTGGCTTGGTCCAGAACTGCTGCTAGCTGAGTATCGGATTAACATATGTTTATGTGTCTAATGTCTATGATGTTTTGCTAACCTAAGTTATTCCATATGAGATAGTCAATGTCAATCTATGACCTGACATAATTAACGCAATCTAATAATTTAATAGAGTAGTGAGAGATTCCCACCACCCCACCCCACCCCCTGTGGGCAACTTGTGGCCTGTCAGTTTTCAGAAAGTGGCCTGCAAGACCTCAATATGTGATATAATGTGTTCTTATAACTCTAAAAATGCATTGATGTTCAGATTAATACATAATAACTAAACGAAAGTTGCAATTTGCAGTTGACAATTAAATTTCCCATGTATCAAACTGATTTTTCATCATAAGAATCTGGATCAGAATCGTCTATAGTATAGTCTAAACGTTGGAGTTTTATAACGCCGTGGCCCACTTAAGTACCGAGAATAGTAGATATGGCCCTATATACTCGGAATGCTTGGGAGCCACTGGATTAGTGTATCCTCGTGTGCGTAAAGAATTTGTGTGAAGAATTGGCTCATAATCTTTCATAGTTTCTATAGATGTATTAGGTCCACAAGTGGTGTATATATTGTGAGCCAATTTCTGTATGCAATTTTGCAGATGTTGGCCATTATTGAGCTGCCATAAAAAAACCTGTGCAAATACAGATGTTGTACTTGAAGGACTAGTAATGGCCGGGTCTTGCCCTTAATAAATACCTTTGCAGTGAAAAAAAATTGATTGTAAATTTGTAATGCTTGATGAGTCTCTGCTAGCACATTCAAGTAATTTACAGGGCCATTCAGTTTGCCAGCCATACCATTTGATTGTATGTGGCTGATTTGTAAATCTTTTTTATATTTGGTATTTTAGAAATTATTTAGAGTAATGCATTATGATCCCAAAGTTTGAATTTAATGGATGCTACAATCGGTTTGACACATTCATTAGTTTCTCATGTTCTTGAGAAGTGCTAATTTTATGAGGACTCGGCCTGTGCCATGAATTATAATTGCAATTAGTGCAATCAGTGGATAAGTGACTCCGTTGGTCAGAATTGTCTGAATCTGACTCCTCAGCCATTGCAGTCAGTCGAAAACTCTTAGTCAGACTTTACTGCTGAAGTTTCCAACTTGAGTCATCATCGTTTATCTCTGAGAAACACCTTTCATTGTGTGTTTACATTGTGCTTTCTTCCTGTCTATATCTCTGTCTGTCTGTTGTCTGTCTGCCTGCCTGCCTTCATGCTTGTCTGTTTAAGTGCCTATTCTGTCTGTTTGTCTAGCTGGCTGTCCCTCTAATGTTGAATGCTGTGATAATTGTTAGCTTAGCCTCTTCCTTGTTTGCTAATTTGGTTTTGGTTAAGTTTTGCCACTTGGTGTTACGTTCTAGCGCTCCCTATCGAACAGGCAATTGGATGATCTAATTTTTAAAAATAATATAATATATTTTTGCAAATCTGTATATTACTTCTCAACGCTGAACCCACATGATAGTTCTATTAGCTCTGTCTATTCACAGTCTTTATTATAATATTTTCAGATCTTAGACTGGTTGTAGCCTGCGGGAGAATGTGTAAGCTCTTATCCAGTGGCTCCATTGTATATTATTGGCAGACATTGATAGAGCTGAAATAAATGCCTCTAGAATTGTGCTTAGCTGGTGTATTTTGTGTGTATGTGTGTGCACGTGTGTGTGTGTGTGTATGTCTATACTATATATTTACGGTATATACTTCATATATTTATATATGCTTCATATATTTATATATACTGTACAGTGTACACACAATATATATATATATATATATATATATATAACTGGAACATGCTAACCTCATTATGTTGCCAATAAAGAAACTGATTCAGTTCATCTCTTGTTTATTTACTGTGTTGCAAAAGTCGAGCAGCTCTTGTGTTGTGCTGTGTCAAGATTCTGCATACTTCTGTGATTATCTGCCACTGTCTGTCCTATCATGTCTGCTTTTGTGTACTGTTGAATATGTCTCTGGTTGAGAGATTGAAAATATGCCCCTTTGGTGATGTATTAACCTCAATTCTGTGGACTATTTTATCAGAACTGGATTCTTATTGTCGCTGTCAGAATAGTGAGCGATAGTTACATCTGAAGAAGAAATAAGTGGTAATGTAATGTTATGTAATATCTTTTCAATTCTTTTGATGCTTATGAAGTCGAATGTATGTCTATTAGTGTTTTCTTCAGCATTTTTCCATGGCGCTCAAAGCCATATCTGTTCTATTTGTCTGTGACTGACTGGTTGTTGTGTGTGCTTTGAGCATTGTATGCAGCTGCTTTGTCAGGTATTGCTTTTGGTTTGAAAGCTACATATAAGCTTCGCTGCCTGTTGCCGCTAACATTTCGGAGCACAGCAATATATGACACATTATGTAGACCAACTTAATTTCTACTCCATGCGGGCATACATGTGACTGCTTGATAAATAAAATCTCCGATCCATGGGTATTATTAAAGCCAGTTCGATAGATAGGCCTGGCCTGGATCTGATGTAAGTAAGTAAGTAATCAAGCCTTTGAAACAGCCTTGACTGTGGACTCTTCAGTAATTCATCAACAGAAGTAAACCATTGTGTATATTTGATTTGGAGGAATGGTAGTCATCATCATCATCATCATCATCATCATCATCATCAGTGTCATAATTATCATTGCTGTCAATGACCTTACTTGAAAATTCATCATTATACACGGTTACCGGTACTCACCTTTGTTGGATCAGCTGATTCTGAATCCAGGTGTGCTCAGGTGATCTGCTCAGTCTTTGATGTGGTTGAAGGTGGACACCGGTTGCTGCTATTCATCTCGCTTTGATGCTCCTCGTCCATTTGCTGTATTCTCACTTTCTAACAGTCCCTACAATTAGACAGAAGCACTGGTGTTATCTCATCTTAAACTTCTATAGCGCCACTTCATAATGCATAGGCACATCAGCCGATTGTCACCAAATCACAATCGCATTGCAGTGCTTTCTATTGGAGTGCTCTACAGTTAGTCAGCTGTTGGATGTGACATTATCCGGGTTTGCCTGTTAATTGAACAGGTTTTGTCAATCTAACATTTGATTTCTTTCCCTTTACGCGTGTGTTTAATTTATTTCTTTGGTTCTATTTTTTGCAGCAAGACCAAACCAAGGACTTTCTAGCCCTATAGGATTATGATGACTAATGACTTTCATATGTTTTGGGCTTAGGGCGTCTGTATGGTCTTCTGGGCTATTGCTGTGAACATTTTCTGTGGATTTTCCAACCTTCCTGTCTAATCTTGGGCCAGACTCCATTGATGCTGACACTGACAGTTGTGTGATGGATTGTTTTAGAACCTCTGGCCTCTGCTAATATAATTTGGGTTTTCTTGAAGAACTGTAGTCTTGGATCCAGTATGGTGCCCGAAAGCTCTTGGGTTCGTTGGCTCATAAGGTGGATATCAATTGTGCAACTGTGGTCACATTAATATATTTGATATGGTTTTGTTTTTAAATGAACTTTGGTTATTTCTGAAGTGGCTTGTGAGTTTTCAGTACTAGACAATTCTGTTTAAAAAATGTATCTGGTGCTGAACTCTCTTCCATATCTAATCAAATTTAATGAAATCTTATGATCTGAATGATTAAATTAAGGGGGTAGGGAGGGAACTTTCTGTTTGTTTTTACGGATCTGCCTCCACTGGTCGTTTTTATTGTGTGGGGTGACAATTCGCTGTGGGCGGGATTCGCGAATGAAAGGAAAGTCTCCCGCCGGTGCAGTTTTTATAAGTTCGGCCATTCATCGAGTGCAGTCTTGAGTCTTGCTTCTGTGCGTGTGGGTGGTTATGTCAATGGGTGAAGGACTCGATATTCGCAATTATATGAAATATAATTGATATCAGACGAGTGGACTCGTGATTTTTATCTCTGCTGCCCTGTGTACCTGTGGTCGGTTCATTAACCCATGATCTTTACTTTAGGCTCTGGAGTTACCGTAGTTTTTCTTTTCTGCTTCTCTTGTAAAAGTGACCACTTGGAAACTGTAACTTTAAAAGCAAACCTTAAGCTTGGTACGCGTTCAAAGGAGGAAGGCATTGAGGTATTGCGTTTATTTTGTGCACCTTTGTCATTTCTTTGCCGCTGTTATTCTGGCATTTTGATTTCACCAATGAGAGAAAGGTAACAAGGGGTGGGGGTGGGGTTCTTTGAAATATCCTATTAGAGAAAATGCCTGGGTGTTTAAATAGGAACAGAGTGTCTTAGATGCAGAATGGTTTGCCGTCTGCATTTAGCTAAGAATGCTGTGTCTAAAATAGTCCTGTATTGTTGACAGAAGTAGACCTATTTGCAAAATGCGGAATGATCTCTGCATACGATAGTTCATGTGCCTTTGTTTAAGCTTGAGTTTGGGAAAAAGTAACACTGGGATACAGAAATCCGTCTCATCTGCTGACTCATCATGAAAACTTATGCTTGTACCTTGGTATAGCATTCCAACTGAGCGCTATGACTCACGGCAGTGACGTACCTATGGTGTGGCAGGTAGGGGGGCAGATTCCCTGGGCGCCGCTTGAAGGGTGTTCGAAAAAACTACAATCTTGCTCTCTACTCAGCGTAGAAAGAGAAGAATCCGAGAAAACTGACTTTGAGAGGCACATCATAGACCATCAGCAAATGAAGAGGGAAAGCGCATTTGTAGTTCTAATCATGTGTCCTATAGTCTATAAAGTGTCATGACTTGCTAATTGAAGCTTTGCTAACCTGCTAATTTGAGTTTTCTTACTCTCCTGCCGTGGGCGCAAAAACGCAAAATACCCTATACGTTCACCTCTGGTTCACCACGGCCCCGATGCGTTTGAGTTGTTATTTTTATAGGTGTTGTGAAAAAAATTGGGTTTCTCGCTTGTGTGCGTGTGTGTGTGCGTGCGTGTGTCGGTCACTGACCTTTGGTATTTTAGGGTATTGATTCGCTGAGCTGTGCATTGAACAAGTACTTTCCCAATCCATTGTGCCTGCACATGCAGGTCTTGTATAGTAAACAGTTCTTTAGAGCTGACTTTCAAGACAGTGTACAAGTAAACTGTAAGAAGTGCTTCCATTTGAGCTGAAATTAATAATATCTGTGATGGAAGAACAGTTTTATAGTGCCTCTTTATTTGCCTTCTCCTGTGCTTTTTTCTTAGTGCTTTGCAGAACTGTTATTTTTGTATTCCTATTGGCGGAGTTGTTTTTTTTTATAAAGAAAGATGTAACTGATAAACACAGCATATGCTTAATGTTTAAACCTGATTTACCTCAGTTTTTGACTTTCTTGACTACAATTTGCCAGCCCTAGTGTACACACACACACTCTCTCTCTCTCTCTCTCTCTCTATATATATATATATATATATATATATATATATATATATATATATATATATATATATATATATATATATATATATATATATATATATAGAGAGAGAGAGAGAGAGAAGAGAGAGAGAGAGAGTTATAGCAGACGTTTAGTAAGTGCATAATTGCAGTGCAGTCATCACACTGTAAAACGCAGGTCCAGAATATAAATAGTTAATTGTTGTTCCATATTTTATCTCTGGTTGGCAGGTTATCTTTGCGTGTAAAGCCGGACACTCTATACTCAGGACTTTCAGCCAGCATTTCTCTTGGCTCTAAACGACTTCTGTGGCTGGTGGAATGCTGTTGGAGGCAGATGGGGCATTATTATGATACAAATCTATAAGCAAACCTTGTCTTTGTAAAGTTTTTGATGACAGCCTCATGACACCCAATATAAAGAATGACAAACTCATATTGGTTTACCAGTAACTGTCTTGGGAACAAGTCTTAGAAAAGGCAGTTCTGAAATTATGCTGCTGAATCAATGAATAACTATTGTGTGTGTGTGTGTGCGTGTGATCTTTTATGAATCTGGTTTTAGGTTAATTTTGTTCTTTAGTTGTGTTGATTGAGATGTCTTGACATTTTTTGATTTTTTTCTAACGAAATGGGTTTAGATTTGAAGTTCTTATTTTAGGGGAGCGTTCTCAATTGTGCGAAGATGCGTTCAGAAAAGCACCGGGCTAGAATTCGCCGCAAAAATTATAAATACCAAGAAACTATGTGCTCGAGGTAATTGTCAAATAGAATTCTTTTAAGATTTAAACATTTGTTACAGTCAACAACAGCAATAACAACAACCATGGATCTCTTAAGATTCTCATTATTATTTAGCATTCATGATTTACTAGTCTTAGGTGTGTTGCTTAACATGGCAATATTCTGTATAAAGCCTAATACATAGATTCCAATTTTTTTGCCAGATATAATTTCTAGGTTCCACAGAAATTTCTTATTCATTTGACATCCGGACCTCACGTGGCGCTTTTCCAACTTGGATTAACGACCTTTTTTCGCTACAGAGGCAACACACACCTTCCTCTAAATCCCATATTGGATGGATCACGATTATGTTGCTGTCGGTTTGATCCTTGATTCCTCTCATGTAATCCATCCATATATTGCTACGTATTCCAGAAACTGGAATACATTGTGTCTGCTTCTGACAGGAATAGATCCTTCCGAAGTAATTCTTTCCTTAGAATTAAGTATTATTAGGTCGGTCCCTACTGGTCCATTCCGATGCAGATGACAGAACTAATTTGGAAATATATTGATATTCTTCTGTAACACCAGTAGCCTTGTTTTTGAATGTTTTGAACAGATTTGTAAGTACAGCAGTTACATGGTACTTCTTAAGTGCCATGCTATTTGAATCCTCCTCCTCCTCCTCCTTCTTCTTCTTCTTCTTCTTCTTCTTCTTCTTCTTCTTCTTATTATTATTATTATTATTATTATTATTATTATTATTATTGTTATTATTAGGCTAATTGGTACTAGGCTAACTGTACTTGTTTGCTCTTTTTTTCTTCAAGATCATCAGAAATTAGAAAGAGAGGCACGAATATGTCGACTTCTAAAGCACCCGAACATTGGTGAGCATTAATTGTAATAATTTACACATTGACACTTGTAACTTGCAAACAGTGAAATTATTGCCATTAATTCAGTGCCATAAGCTAACAGGTCAGACAGTAAGATAGGTGGAGAGGTGAGTATCCCGAATACTTTACCATTTTTGGCTATGATTTTACAACTCTCAACTGTCCCAGAGGAGGTTTGACTTTTGTCTGCAAAAAATTCAGGCAACTCTTTTACAACTTATTTTTCAGAAAATAGCGGAGATTTTGAAAATTTGTTGTCTTTCTCCCAAGTACAGAAAGTTCGGTTTCTTCAAAGACACCATTTGAGGCATCATTGTTTTCTGTTTTATCTGCTATGCACTTATTTGTAATAGAAGATTTCTGGGGTGACCACCCTGCACTGATTGCACGCCATTGCTACACCTATCGTTATGCTTTTCATGGCTGACTTCAAAATTTATGGTTTTCATGAATTTGTGTTCCGCTGTGTATCGGCAACTTTGCGTTTTCTGGTCGTTTGCAGTTCGACTTCATGACAGTATTCAAGACGAAGGATTCCATTACCTCATATTTGATCTGTAAGATGTGATTACCTTGGAAGTTTTCATTTGATGCGATCTTTCATTTTCATCACGTTATTTCTACATAGCGGGTCACGTTTGTTTATTTTTCCAGTCAAGGCACTTATCGTGCTGTACTGTGTCATTGCGTCTGGTTTCGCTGTTGAAATAGCCTTTGCTTAACTAAAATCCAGACATATTTTGCATTTTAGAGTAACCGGGGGCGAGCTATTCGAAGATATCGTGGCTCGAGAATTCTACAGCGAAGCCGATGCCAGGCAGGGATTGTTCGTTTTTATCGACGTGTTTGTTTTTCTGTAGCGTTAGTTCGTTTATCTCGTGAGATTTGTTTAATTTCACAGGTTGCTGAGGTGTGAATGAATCCAGAAAACAAAAGGTTTGCTGTAAAGGTTTTTATTTTAGCTCCTTTGGTCGAGTGAAAACGCTTCTTGGCTGCAGAAATTCTATGTTGGGGGTTTTTCTAACCATGAAATGTGCAATCGTATTATTGCAAGTTGATTTGTGGGTTGCAAAATATCAGGGTTTGCACTTAATGCTTCAGTGATAAGCCTGATATTGATAAGTCTGATATTTTGAACGCCTTCATTTTACTGTACGTGCACATTAGTATATCAAACCACACGAGCATTAATGGCCTATGCCAGTATGTTACTCCCAATTGGTAGGTAGTTTTTTGATGGTAATGCTAAGCTATCAATCCAGACATCTCTTTACCTGGTGAGGTTTTTCTTCTTCTTTCTGATCCCCATAGGTATAAATGCACTGAGTGCATGTTTGTTCCAGGCAATTTTACCGTCATGCTGTTTAACTTTTTGTTACTTTGTTCAAGAAATGTGAAATGTAATGGCAGTTCAGGTTTATTCAGAATCTACCTTCACTTATCCATTGTGTTGAGTGTTTATAGGAAATATGGTTTAATAATGTGTCCTATGGCCGCATTTGCCTTCAGTGATTAGGTGACCTTTCGGATTTATATTTGACGATTGAAATCAGGCTCATGGAGTAGATGGTGTTCATTTTCCTAAATGCATATTATTTGCCAAAGCATTTCTTTCCATTAAAGAAATCTGTGAAATTTTGCCTTGGTGCAGATTCCAGTTCGATGTGTACCGCGCGTCTTATTGTTGTCCTTGTTGATTTTTTGGCACACTGGGTACCGTACTGTTACTTAGGAAACAGAGTGCTTCATAAATTATTTTGCTGGTAATTATAATTCCACCATGTCGCTGACCATCATCCACACAGACTCGCGCGATCAGTTTGGAGACCTCTGACATTTAGGATGATTGCTGATGGAAATGGCACTATCATCTGAAACACTCATTGCCATTCAGACTGTGTACCTGCCAGCAGCAACAGAAGCAGATGAAAGTGGCAAATTGAGAGGAAGGTTTATTACAAATTGTGCGAAATTGATTGACGCAAGTGTGGCGCCGAACCGCCCGATGACGCTGTGTTGTTGCAACGGTGCGATGGCGCTAAGTGGGGGGCGTGAACGATGGGGTGTTTCACTAATTTTGTAGAGCTCGGCATGTTGCATTCTACGTTGACGCAGCTTTCTGCCGTGCTTGTTTGTAGTAACTGCATGCAGCAGATACTGGAGAGCGTAGACTACTGTCACCAAATGAACATCATTCACAGAGATCTTAAGGTTTCTGCTTTCATTCCGTCAACTGTGAGCGAGTGAGTGAGTGAGTGACTGAATGAATGAATGAATGAATGAGTGACTGACTGAATGAATGAATGAGTGAGTGACTGACTGACTGACTGACTGAGTTAATGAGTGACTGACTGAGTGACTGACTGAGTGACTGACTGAGTGACTGACTGAGTGACTGACTGAGTTAATGAATGACTGACTGACGACAAGATAATTGTAATGTCATTGATAAGTAGAGATGAGTCTTCAGTATGTAATCCATATGAGCAGATGCATTGGACGTGTTGCCTCTGGGACTGAGTATGGCTTGCATAAGACATGAAGTGTGCGCATTATGTGGTCGAGTAAGCAGCAGGCGTAGCGTTAGATTTCGTTGTGTTGCTCTCAGAACTTGTTTT
The DNA here is from genome assembly GCA_018105865.1 of Metaphire vulgaris. Classification (NCBI taxonomy): domain Eukaryota; kingdom Metazoa; phylum Annelida; class Clitellata; order Crassiclitellata; family Megascolecidae; genus Metaphire; species Metaphire vulgaris. The sequence goes on along the minus strand of CM030838.1, from coordinate 18,078,554 downwards.
TTTTTCTCTCGACAGCCTGAGAATCTGCTGCTCGCGAGTAAAATCAAAGGCGCCGCCGTTAAGCTCGCGGATTTCGGTCTTGCCATCGAGGTTCAGAACGAGCAGCAGTCGTGGTTCGGTACGGCGACGTTTTCCAAACCACGATCTCTAATTCTGCCTATGGCTGTTTCTTAATTCTATGAATAAACAAGATCTCTATGACTACACACACACACACACACACACACACACACACACACACACACACACATATATATATATATATGTATATGTGTGTGTGTGTGTGTGTGTGTGTATATATATATATATGGAGAAAATATATCAAACCTTAAATTTGCAGACGATGTAAGCTTACTAGCGGAGAGTGCTAGAGGTTTAGAAAGGCTTACAGACCAAGTAAATCAAACAAGCAGAAGATTTGGACTCCGGATTAATCCAGCAAAAACTAAAGTCATGGCAGTCAACAAAAAAAAGAGAGAAAATGATACACATATCAGTAGAAGGAAATAACATCGAACAAGTAAAGAATTTTACATATGTGGGAGGAGAAATATCAAGAGATGGAAGACACGAACAAGATATTAAAAAGAGAGCAGCAAAAGGATTACAGACAATGGGAAGACTTAGACATATCTGGAATGCTAAAGAAATAAAGATCAACACAAAAATTCAAATATACAACACTATCATTGTTCCACAAATGCTTTATGGATCAGAAACGTGGATATTAAAAAGAGCAGATGAAAACAGACTATTGGTGGCAGAAATGAGTTGTTTGAGAAAGATATTGGGAGTAAGTAAATTACAAAGAATAAGAAATGAAGACATCAGGAAAAGACTGGGAATGAAAGAGACAATAATAGATAAAATCAGAAGAAGAAGACTTAGATGGTATGGACATGTAAATAGAATGAACAGTAACAGACTCCCATATAAAGCACTCTACACATACAAAGAAGGAAAAAGAGGAAGAGGAAGACCCAGGAAAAAGTGGATGGATAACATCAAAGAAGACTTCGAAAGATATCAAATGACAATAATAGATGGAATGAGATTAACAACGGAAAAAGATAAATGGAAAAGTTTTGTGTCTAGCTATTGCCGCTAATGAGCTGGCAGAAAGCAACTATGATGATGATGATGATATATATATAATGGCAATGTGCAGTTTGAAAAGAATGTTTGATCCCTGTGTTATGAACATAAAATCGTTATTATCTCAATCTTTGGCATTGCTGAATCTACTGTAACGGGAGATATTTGATGCAAAATGGCCGTGAAGGTTACCGATGTCTTGCTGTGTTTTCTGTATCATAGGATTTGCTGGAACACCTGGATACCTGTCTCCTGAAGTCCTGAGGAAGGACCCCTATGGAAAACCTGTGGATGTCTGGGCTTGTGGTAAATAGGCTTTGTTTGCACCATTTTGTGTTCTGTTCGATGTTGCCAAAACATAAGTCATTATCTTTAAAGTTTAACCCATTGAGCCTGTTGATCTGTATAGGCAATAGGTTATGAAGCAGAGATATCAGCCTTACGTTGTTAAAGGGTTAAGCATCTATAACACAGTCTGTGTAGCATCAATTGTGGAGAATTAATTGGTGATTAAATCTTGAAATTCGCATAACGTATTATTTGATATTGTGAATTTTGAGATTTATGGGGAAGAGGGTCGGGGGGTGTCTGTGGCACAGACTATTTAGTGCGGCATTGCATTTATAATTGAGCTGTCGGATCATTGATTCCTCCTCACTTAATTGTTTTGAAAGCAACAGCCTCCTCCTTCCGGCAATGTAGAATTGATCGACGACCGTGATATGCATTAGTATCGATTGATTATCTGTCACGCTCCGGCCATCTGGTGTCTGATTCTGTCAGAACGCGAGGTGCAATCTTCTGTGTATCGAGAAATGTTTGGTTATGCTGTCAAGTGTGCACTGCATGTCAACAGCATATTGAGCATGTTATTACAGCAACCATCATGCCTTTTGTTAGTTCATGGACAGCCATGGTAGCTCTTGATATATATATATATATATATATATATATATATATATATATATATACATCATCATTACACATGCTACAGTCAATTATATATATATATGTATGTATATATATATAATTGACTGTAGCATGTGTGATGATGTCACAGCAGTAACTCTGTTGAGATTATATTTGTTTGTGATGTGTTTGTGTTATTAGATTATTGTTTGTTGTGTTTTTTTTGCTTTGTATTAGGCGTTATATTGTACATCCTTCTTGTTGGCTATCCTCCATTCTGGGATGAGGATCAACATAAGCTTTATGCTCAGATTAAAGCTGGAGCTTTTGACGTGAGTCTTATGTATTTGTTGTATTTTTGTAAAAACCATTTTGTCACAGTTTTGAGACTTCTCTCATAAATAGGACCATATTTTTCAGCTGTAAAGTGTATCCACTAGCTCATTTTGAATTTAATTGGAGCTGCGGGCCATTTTTTTTCTGCATTGTCATGGCAACGGGGGCCGGGCCCCCTCTTTTGGCTGGGAACAGTCATGGGATTTGTACAAAGCCATTGAGAAAATTGGGGGGGAGGGGGTAGGTAAGGTAGAATAATCAAAGAGAGTAACTTGACAACCTTTTCTTGCTAGTCGGAAACTTTTTTACCCTAAAATGTTGACGTGCTCCCCCCATATTCAGGATCCCTGGCTGGGCCGCTATTTTTCTTGTGTCATTTCTACTGTAGTACCCGTCTCCGGAGTGGGACACTGTCACTTCCGAGGCAAAGAATCTCATAAACAGCATGCTGACTGTTAACCCTGCGAAGCGCATCACTGCATCGCACGCTCTCAGACATCCTTGGATCAGCGTATGTCATTCAATAAAATACCAACAACTTTACCGTACTTTACGATTACTTCCATTGCGTCGTCCTCTTAGAAATGTCTATCGTGTCAATGTAAACTGTTGAATTTGATTTTTAAAATATTATTTTGATAGTGTAACTTACTTATCAAGATAAGGGTAGCCAACTAGTCATCTGTGATCATTTTTGATAAAGGAAAAACAGAAAAGAAAGTTTGAAGTACGATAGCTGTTAGTTGTTTAAAATATTCAAGATTTTGGAATTGTTCTTGATTTTATGGATGCCAAATAGTTCTGATGGTTACATTTCCTTTAAAGTTTTGCAAATTTTGACTCAGGAAGGTAGCATGAGGATTTCCAACAGGAGCATTTTGCCGTGCCTGTACAGGGTTTGTAGCGTATAGGCGATAGGTAATATGTCGTTTGTCCATTGCTTTTGACAGCAAAGGGAACGCGTGGCAGCAATGGTTCACCGACAGCAAACGGTCGACTCGCTGAAGAAGTTTAACGCTCGCAGGAAACTCAAGGTGACGACCTGATGCTCATCTAGCCATCTTCTCACGAGTTTAACCCAACAAATGGGCAACCATTTGTAACTCAATGTAAAATGGACGAGCGTTACTCGGGGCGCCCAGTTAAGGGGTTAATCACTTGAAATACATGCCTAAGTCATCAGCAGTGGTTGTTTCTGATCTTGTGTTATTTGTTTTGCAAATTTAATCTGGTTCCCTGCTACAGTAGGTTCTGCTACTGGCAGGAACAGGTCTTGTTCATTGTACACGATTATGGTCGACTGTGAATTGCGGTCTTTTTTCTATAGCCAAGACGATTACAGTAACGATTCTACTGTGATTATTTGTAATATTTTACTTGTAATGCAATTACTTGTAATACAATTATTATAAATGGACATTTTTTGGCATTGATTGCATATTTGATTGATTCAGGATAGAGCCGATGGTTGCAAGATAAATGCAATCAGTCTAGGATAAATCTAAAAGATCTTGTTTATGTTCATTAGATTTACTTCATTAAAATATATCATATGTAGTTACAGTAGAATTGATGAGACAATTAGATCTCAATGAGGCAGATGCAACAGGTAGTTTTAACAGCCAAATGGCATGAAATAATTCACTAACTGTTAGATAATGATCAGAATGAGTGATTTCTTAGTGATTGTCAGAGGATTGATTGATTGATTGATTGTGAATACATCTGCTGGTTGTAATTTTCTAGGGCGCTATCCTAACGACAATGCTGGCTACATGCAACTTTAGTGAGTTCTGATTTTTATCAATCTGTCTTTCAATTGTGATTTATTTTGTAGTGAAATATTGGATTACCACTTCTTTCCTGGTGTAATAATACAAATGACAGCTGCAGTATTGCGCTATCTGTTTGGTTAAACACAGATAGCCAGATGAATTCACTCCATCAAGCATATTTACTGTGTCATTGATTTGACAAGGAGATAAAGTGGATGAAATAATAATAATAATAATAATTATTATTATTATTATTATTATTATTATTACTAAAAATCTAAAGACGCACTTATTTACTATCTCCTACAAGTGCCCCCTGTAAAGTGCTCTTGACTTTGGCCTTTGCTATGCTTATTGCACTATATAAATTGTAATAATAATAATAATGATAATAATAATAATAATAATAATAATAATAATAATGATGATGATTATGATAATAATAATAATAAGTGGAGTCATCAATTTGTTTTCATTTTATACGGTTCTTAAGTTTAACAGTCAAAGTTTTTTGCAAAGATTGAGTTAGAAGAATTGCAGATCACTATTAGACGCTGCACATTTCTTTGTTTGGTGTTTTTAGATCGAAGTTTAATGGCGAAAAAAGTGGACGGGATCAAGGAATCAACAGATTGCAATGTGACAATCGATGATGATGATCCACGCGGTAGGTTCCTTTTCCATGTTTCTAATGTGAAGAATGTCGTAGATTGTTAAAAATGTCTGTTTGAACAACAACATTTCTGCACATTTAATTGCAATGGAATTTTTCAGACATCATTATATTGGTGGTTTGTGTAAAGACCATTATTTCTAATCCTATGGCATAGCGGGATTTTTTCCGTTCTGTGAAATTGTTTCAAGCTTCATGTCGCTAGATTCTTTAGATTCTGTTGAAGGTGACACAGTGAAACGAGGAGTCAAAATTCCTTGTAAACTTGTTTTTGTAGAAAGTCTTTTCTCATTCTTACCTCTGGTCTTTTAGCCAGTGGCGGCTCTAGGATTTGGAAAGTGGGGGGCCGTTGGGGTGGCAACTTCTAATCATGGGGGGCCAACCATTTGTTGTTTAATGTATGTAGCATTAAGTATAGGGTCCCAACTGGGGGGCCACTGGGGGGGGGCAGGCACTCAAAATGGGGAACGGGCCGCCCCAGCCCCCCGGTGGAGCCGCCACTGCTTTTAGCCAAGGTTTTATGATCACGTTTAAAACTATTAGATTATTTGAAGCTGACTTTGCTTCAGCTTCTACAGAATTTATATACAAAAATACAGCACTTTATATACTTTATACAGCACTTTAAATTCCTTCTGCCCTATGGTTCAAGCTGCTTTAATTGAATTTCAGGGATCTGTTATTGTCATCATGTGTTGCTGGATTTCTTGCCATTTTAATGTTACAAGTTCTAAGTTTGTGAATCTTTTCGACAGGAATTTCAACGCTTTTCTTGCAGTACCCGCTGATATCTTTTCTGGTGGCTTTTTTTCCATGCAGTGAACAATAATTATTTGAGTCTGTTTAGTTGTATTTGAGATCATTGCTCAAAGTGAAAATGTAGTTTTTTTCTGGTGCACGTTTTACCGTTGTTTTACATCTGATTTCTGAATATCTAACACTAAAACTGCAGGGTTCTGTCGGTCGATGGGGCGAAATCTGACAGTTCAGGAAGTGATCACAAGTACGTAAAGAGGCCGATGCTTAAAATGACCGCGACCTCATAAGAGGCCGTTTTTCACCTCCTCAGAAGTCGGTGTCTTGTGTTGTGCGGCACTGTGGATGTCCTCGCTGGTGCATGGGTGTCACGCATCTTGCAGAGTGCTCTCGTATTGCACAAATTAGTTCCACCGTAGATCTGAATGCACCTTGTGTCTGTTAGCCAGTGGTGTAGCCAGGATTCCAGAATGGGGGAGGGGGGCACATCAACATTTTCGGGCGTTCAAGTGAAAAAAAAGTCTTGATGAGCAAAAAAACGTTTTCGCATAAATCTCCAGCACTTTGAACTTCCATGGTTCATTCTCGCACATTCGCATTCTACCCCTATCCCCTCCAACTACTCAACAGTTTTGCACAAATCCCACAACTGGTTCCAGCCTGAATAGGGGGGGGGGACCCCCCCGTGGCTATGCCAATGATTTAGCAAAACAATGTTGTCACCATAAATGTAAATTGTTGCAGTTCCTGTATTGTGGTAATGGCAGCTGACATTCAGATTTGATTTGGTTTATGATTTGAGGCAGGAGCTATTAATACATCTGCTGTTGTGTTGTTTGGTGATAGAATGATGAGTTTTGGCATGAATTAAACTTGGTCTATTGATGTCTGATATTGTTACCGTTGTACTGTGGCTTCATTTACTTTTTACCATAGTTGTTGTTGTTATCTTGGCTCTTAGTCAGGTATCTATGGTAATTGCAGTCAGGTGCATTGGCAAGTTTTTCCTGTACTTGTGTTTTTTCCTGTCTCAGAAACTGGGCTGTTCTGTTTGTAGAATGTGATGTGCTATTATTGTTAAGCATTGCATGTAGATGGTAAACAGTAGTTTCTGCACCATAATTGTTAATATTTTCTGTGAATTATGACTGCATTGTGGCAATTAGATTTGTAAATCAATGCAGCCATTGGTCGATTGGTCGTTAAGCCCCAGATGGCGTAGAAGAACAAGATGATCCCCTCTGCCGCCGATGTGACTGGTTTAGCGGTTAATTTTTAGGAGCTTATTTCGAGCATTGGATTTTCGTTCGTGAGCAGCTGGTGAGCGTGAGCTCGGCGTTCAGAAAGTACTCGTTGTGTGTTCAGCCAGAATGTTCTTGACGTTTCAGATTCGATGAAAGCGAACAAGGAGATGAATGCAGTGAGCAAAAACACTGAAGCTGGAGTGGACAACAAGGACCAATCTGTCCCGGTTATAATAACGAGCAATGCATCGGGGCCCGATCGTTCAGGTAAGATTACTACTACTATTATTGTTATTATTATTGTTAACATTATTATTATTATTATTATTATTATTACTACTACTACTACTACTACTACTACTACTACTAGTTGTAGTGGTAGTAGTAGTAGTAGTAAGTAGTAGTAGTAGTAGTAGTAGTAGTAGTAGTAGTAGTAGCAGTAGTAGTAGTAGTAGTAGTCACAGTATAGCAGTTGCAGCAGTAGTAGTAGTTAGTAGCAGTAGTAGCAGTATAGCAGTAGCAGTAGTAGCAGTGGTAGTAGTAGTAGTAGTAGTAGTAGTAGTAGTAGTAGTAGTAGTAGTAGTAGTAGTAGTAGTAGTATTACATGGTTGTATAATATATATGTATATGCACATTAAGTCATTCACTAAGTGAGGAATTATAAATGCAGGGTGAGTCACATACCATAAACCTGGAGTATTCAATAAAATTTTATGAAGGGCCACATCTTTTTATTATTGAGTGGTGCCTGAGTGCCGGGTATTTTTGAGAAAAAAATATAGTTAATAAGTAATAGAAAACAGGTAAGTTGAAAACAAGACAATAAGAAAAACTTTCCAAAAGACTTAGAAAAATTTTTATTTTTCATTTCATTGTCTGTGCAGGCCATTTCACACCCCGTGGCGGGCCGGATCTGGCCCGCGGGCCGCCATTTAGATGTCCCTGCTTTAAACAGTGTATGCCAAACAGTAGAGTGCAGTTTTAAGTCAACATGTGCAGCAATTGGTGAGACACGATAAGATGTGGCACGTTCTCAAGTACCGCCATCCATCCCATCTCTTGTGTTGTAATCAACTTTCAGAGTTCAGTTAAAGAGAAACAACATGAGTTAGGGTTAGGGTTAACAGTCAGACAACCAGTAAAATGACCTACATTCAGTTTATAGTCCACAGGGACAGAGCTTTTGTGCTGTTACCTGCAATCGGTTACCTTTGGTTGTGGTTCTTTAGGTCGTAAGCAGGAAATCGTTAGGTTGACCGAGCAGGTGACTTCGGCGATGATGCGAGGAGATTACGACACTTTTATGTAAGAATATCTGTTTAAAAACTTTGTTTGTGGCGGTCAATTGAGCGGTACCTAGTAATAAGCCACAGAACAGTTAATCTTTGAGTGGCTGCTGGAAATAGCATTTTTGTCCAGGTGATGAAGTAGCATTGCTATAGCATACCTCAGTACCTTGTTTTGAGCACTGCATCGAGCAAGTACTCTGCCTCCGAGTGTAATGTATTAGAGAAGGCGCTCTATAAATTTGTCGGCGTTGCGTTCATTTGATGGTTCCACAGGGACCTTTAAATTCGTTTCATCACTCTTCTGAATTTGTGCATATCTATAGCCTACTGCAGCACTAGTCCTTGCATTGTCCAATTTCAAACAGGCCATGTTGGCCCACCCAATATTTGGCTTGTGGCGCCCTCCATGCACAGGGTGTGTTGACAGTTGCGTGTCATGAAAATGGCAGGTGAATTTAATTCGGTGTCTCTCTCTTCTTATATCTTAGTGAGCTTAGCGGGAAATTATTAATGTTTCCGATTTTAAACAACGTCGATGATCTTAAATTGGCGTTTGATTCTTGTCAGCAAATTGGTCGACCCTCAGCTGACGTGCTTTGAACCGGAGTCAAATGGAAATCTGATAGAGGGACTTGGATTTCATAAATTCTATTTTGACAATGGTAGGCATTTCCATTAATCCTGTCAAATGAATGTGTTGTATTACAATCGAATGCATTTTCTCTCTGTCTGCCTGCGTGCCTGTCTGTCTGTCTGTCTGTCTGTCTGTCTGTCTGTCTGTCTGTCTGTCTGTCTGTCTGTCTGTCTGTCTGTCTGTCTGTCTGTCTGTCTGTCTGTTTGATGGCATATACCGTAGCTTTAAGTTTAATGTTGGTGTGTTTATTATTAGTTTTGTCGAAAAATAGTAAATCTGCCGCTAACACCTTTATCTTGAAACCTCACGTTCACTTCTTGTCAGACGACGCCGCGTGCATCGCCTACACACGCCTCACCCAATTGATTGACAGGTGAGTAGCAAGAGCTCTGTATGGTTGACAGGTGTATTATCGTTGAAACATATCTCGACAGAGGCTTGACGTTTGGAGGGCAAACTCAAGGTTTACATACAGCATTTGAGTTTAAGACGTTATGTACGTTTACAATTTAGTTCAATTATATTATCTTGTGGATAATTTGATAATTTCTAAGATCATTTAAGATTTGTTCAAAAGATAAACTGATGTTTGGCTTTAGTTTATTGTTTCTTTTCTTTATCCTCCGTGCAAATTTAGAAACGGAATTCCAAATACGATGCAGTCGGAAGAGACGCGCATCTGGCAGAGAACGGGCGGTAGATGGCAGAACGTACACTTCCACTGCTCCGGTTCGCCTGCCGTACCTCATTGCAAGTAACTACTTCTGCTGACGCCACCGCGACCACCGCCACCATCACCACCACTCGCCCGAAAATAGAAGTGTCGCCGCTTGCTGCCACAGTGGAAGTACCGCCGATGGCAGTTCGGAACGTGCGGCCATTTTGCCCGAATGGCGCGCGCGTGCGTGCCGATGATACCGACCGGTGAACTTTTCTTTCTTGGCGTTTCCTCAGATTGGCCGTCAATAGGCCGGTTAGTTTTCTTGGTTTCATTTGTCAACGGAGATGCGTGCGTGTGACGTCGCGCTCAACTGCGAGTGGTGTTGTTGTCGCTTTTTTTGCAAAGTGTCTGTTATAGTCTCGTGCGTTGTTTCGGTGCTGCACCTCTTTAAATGTCGAAGTTGTCTCCGTTGCTGTTGCCGTTGTTCGCTCCCGGGCTCAACATTATTAAGTATTTGTGAATTTCCGCGGCGTACGACTGCGAATGTGTTCCGGCGGTTATGTTGTCGGCGCGACGACTGCCTCGGGCAGACGTCGCCCTCGACAGGAATACATGCGCGTCGTCTGCGTTGTTTTCGTCTTCGCTCGGATTCTTCTTCGTGTTTTTTTCACTGATTTAGAGGGAGATTATAGTCGATTATTGAGGGTAGCTTTTCTTTTCTGCAGTGATTTCATTTGATGGATTAGTTGTCTTATTTCAGCTTTTTCTTTCTTAATTTTGATTTAGACGCTGGATTTTTTCTCGAAACGTACGCTAGTGTAAACGACGTAATTCTGTAAAAATGGGATTCACAAAAGCATTTTACAATAAAGGCGTCATGAGGATTAACTTTTGGTTAACCTGGTCTAGAAATTTACCTGTGTTTTGAAGGTATTTTTGAGGAAAAAAACTACAGTGTATTGTGGAATTTTTTGAGTGAGGAGAGAAAGAGAGAGAGAGAGAGGGAGAGAGAGAGAATCTTTATTACTCTATTAAACCATTTGGACTAGTGAGATTCTAGTGGCAATTGTCTTCTTGTGGCTAGTAAAAATTCGCAGTATCATTTTGAGACAGACCCCTAAACAATATAATTATTTATACAGATGTGAAACTACGTCATCGACCATGTTTTTGTGGTGTTTTAAAGTTTTCAATGATTAATTATAATTTATTTATATAAGGTTTGAATGAATGCTAAGTTGAACATTGTTTGTGACTGGTCTTGACGTTATCTAGTAGTGTGTTTTCTTGAATATATTCGCGTTATATACTGTGATGGTTGATTCCTGCTTTTAACTGTTTTGTGTGCAGTTTACTTCAGATGTGAATATTGTATTGTTATTGTCATTATTGTGGGGAGAAATGGCGGCAATAGAAGAGTATTTTATTTTTTTTAATGATTACTTACTTACTTGGTTCTCATACATAAAATCCTGTAATCAAGAAAAGTATTGTAGGCAGTTTGGAGGACTACATGTACAGGATGGTACAAAAAAACTGGACTAGTCACATTAGGTTTGGCATATAATATAGTCCGGTTTTTTTGCGCCACCCTGTATGTGTTATATCTGATGCCCTTGATATGGCACGTGATTGTGTGGATTGATTAATTATTTGGGCTGTTAGAAACCGTTTAGAACAACACAACTTAAGAGGTTTCAAACATCTTATCTCTACATACTTACTTATTGAGAATATACATTGATGTTTTTTCTGAATAGTTATTTTGTGTTTTCATTGTAATAGTTTGGGTTTTAATTCTGTAGATCATTTAACCCCATCATTGTTTAAGAATTATGGGCAGCCGTTTTTGTGTAAATATTGATATTTACTTTTCTCTGTCATTGTGAATATGGTCTACGAAATGCTGCTTTGTTTTAGGTGAAGAATT
>CM030838.1:18024652-18067152 GCA_018105865.1 Metaphire vulgaris | reverse complement strand
CATGGATGAGGCCTTCTAAACGCAGACGTTGATGGCCTATGTTTGCAATAGCGACTGACATCTATGTAGTGACGAATGCTAAAGATAATTGCTCAATATGGTACTTGAAATCGATCTCTAACAGGACGAAATAACTTTCAAATATGCGCTTGATAGAATAGCGAGGGTGGTCATGGATAAGGCCTCCTAAATGCAGAAGTTGGTGGCCTAAGTTTGCAATAGCGATTGATGTAGTTGTAGTAGTAGTAGTAGTAGTAGTAGTAGTAGTAGTAGTAGTAGTAGTAGTAGTAGTAGTAGTAGTAGTAGTAAGTAGAGTAAGATGTGGAATTTGTCGGAGAATTTCTTGAAATCGATTAGATTTTTACACATCTAGGGGCTATATACCCTCTATTCAACAGGCGTAAATATGGATGACCCCTCTGTTAGAGTCTGTTGAATTTCACCAGAATATCGGGGTGGAAGATACTGCTTGCCTATAGGCCTATAGACCTATACGCCTATCGCCGCAGTGCGTGGTTGGATCTCGGCAGTGCGGAAACGGCTATCAGCAGTGCGGGGATGGCTATGGCGCAGTTCTTTCGGAACGGTGTCAAAAAGGGTTTTATTTTTATAATATTTTGTGGTCTATTAAACCCGTGATAGCGACTGACATCTATATAGTGACGAATGCTAAAGCTAATCTCTCAATATGGTACTTGAAATCGATCTCCAACAGGACGAAATAACTTTCAAATATGCACTTGATAGAATAGCGAGGGGGGTCATGGATGAGGCCTCCTAAATGCAGAAGTTGATGGCCTAAGTTTGCAATAGCGATTGATGTAGTTGTAGTAGTAGTTGTAGTAGTAGTTGTAGTAGTAGTAGTTGTAGTAGTAGTAGTAGTAGTGGTAATAGTAAGGGTAAAATGTGGAATTTGTCAGAGAATTTCTTGAAATCGATTAGATTTTTACACATCTAGGGCCTATATTCAACAGGCGTAAATGTGGATGACCCCTCTGTTAGAGTCTGTTGAATTTCACCAGAATATCTGTGTGAAGATACTGCTTGCCTATAGGCCTATAGACCTATACGCCTATCGCGCAGTGCGTGGTTGGATCTCGGCAGTGCGGAAACGGCTATCAGCAGTGCGGGGATGGCTATGGCGCAGTTCTTTCGGAACGGTGTCAAACAGGGTTTTATTTTTATAATATTTTGTGGTCTATTAAACTTGTGATACAAGAAAACAGCTATCTTAAGACCCATCCTATCTCTCGATTGACTTTTTTGGGATTTGACAGAGAATAGATTTCTCACAGACTTTGTATAATGTCGGCTCAAATGGCTCACCATTTTTCGTGGCATTTCGATTGCTCTAGAATAAAATTGAGGCAGAATATATTGACAATTCTAGTACGGTTTGACTCAGCTAAGCTGGGGACACACGAAAATGTGGTTTTAATTTGTTTCATCACTCTTCTGAATTTTGCATATCTATAGCCTACTGTAGCAGTAATCCTTGCATTGTCATATGTCATACAAGGTATCAAATTGATGCTATGGGCATCACGCTATATAATGGCGCTTTAGATTTTATTAACTTATAGGTTCATGTAAAGAAGATAATCGGAATGACGCAATCATCTGTCCCTTGCAATCGCCATCTGTCAGTGATCTGTCATCTTTCACATGTCATCGCCTGTCAGTTTGGCACCTGTGAATCAACTTTCATATTTCATCAATCTGTCATCTCTCACATGTTTGCAATGGCGATCCATGTCGATGTGGTGATGAATGCTAAATATAATGGATGCATAGGTTCTGAATTCGATGTCCAACAGGACGAAATAAGTTTCGAAATTGCAGTTTAATTAGCAGTTGATGGCCTATGTTTGCAATAGCGACTGACATCTATGTAGTGACGAATGCTAAAGATAATCGCTCAATATGGTACTTGAAATCGATCTCTAACAGGACGAAATAACGTTCAATTATGCGCTTGATAGAATAGCGAGGGTGGTCATGGATGAGGCCTCCTAAATGCAGAAGTTGATGGCCTAAGTTTGCAATAGCGATTGATGTAGTTGTAGTTGTAGTAGTTGTAGTAGTAGTAGTAGTAGTAATAGTAATAGTAAGGGTAAAATGTGGAATTTGCCGGAGAATTTCTTGAAATCGATTAGATTTTTACACATCTAGGGGCTATATACCCTCTATTCAACAGGCGTAAATGTGGATGACCCCTCTGTTAGAGTCTGTTGAATTTCACCAGAATTATCGGGGTGGAAGATACTGCTTGCCTATAGACCTATACGCCTATCGCCGCAGTGCGTGGTTGGATCTCGGCAGTGCGGAAACGGCTATCAGCAGTGCGGGGATGGCTATGGCGCAGTTCTTTCGGAACGGTATCAAACAGGGTTTTATTTTTATAATATTTTGTGGTCTATTAAACCTGTGATACAAGAAAACAGCTATCTTAAGACCCATCCTATCTCTCGATTGACTTTTTTGGGATTTGACAGAGAATAGATTTCTGACAGACTTTGTATAATGTCGGCTCAAATGGCTCACCATTTTTCGTGGCATTTCGAATGCTCTAGAATAAAATTGAGGCAGAATATATTGACAATTCTAGTACGGTTTGACTCAGCTAAGCTGGGGACACACGAAAATGTGGTTTTAATTTGTTTCATCACTCTTCTGAATTTTGCATATCTATAGCCTACTGTAGCAGTAATCCTTGCATTGTCATATGCCATACAAGGTATTGATGCTATGGGCATCACGCTATATAATGGCGCTTTAGATTTTATTAACTTATAGGTTCATGTAAAGAAGATAATCGGAATGACGCAATCATCTGTCCCTTGCAATCGCCATCTGTCAGTGATCTGTCATCTTTCACATGTCATCGCCTGTCAGTTTGGCACCTGTGAATCAACTTTCATATTTCACCAGTCTGTCATCTCTCACATGTTTGCAATGGCGATCCATGTCGATGTGGTGATGAATGCTAAATATAATGGATCCATAGGTTCTGAATTCGATGTCCAACAGGACGAAATAAGTTTCGAAATTGCAGTTTAATTAGCAGTTGATGGCCTATGTTTGCAATAGCGACTGACATCTATGTTGTGACGAATGCTAAAGATAATCGCTCAATATGGTACTTGAAATCGATCTCTAACAGGACGAAATAACGTTCAATTATGCGCTTGATAGAATAGCGAGGGTGGTCATGGATGAGGCCTCCTAAATGCAGAAGTTGATGGCCTAAGTTTGCAATAGCGATTGATGTAGTTGTAGTAGTAGTAGTTGTAGTAGTAGTAGTAGTAGTAGTAGTAGTAGTAGTAGTAGTAATAGTAAGGGTAAAATGTGGAATTTGTCGGAGAATTTCTTGAAATCGATTAGATTTTTACACATCTAGGGGCTATATACCCTCTATTCAACAGGCGTAAATGTGGATGACCCCTCTGTTAGAGTCTGTTGAATTTCACCAGAATATCGGGGTGGAAGATACTGCTTGCCTATAGGCCTATAGACCTATACGCCTATCGCCGCAGTGCGTGGTTGGATCTCGGCAGTGCGGAAACGGCTATCAGCAGTGCGGGGATGGCTATGGCGCAGTTCTTTCGGAACGGTGTCAAAAAGGGTTTAATTTTTATAATATTTTGTGGTCTATTAAACCTGTGATACAAGAAAACAGCTATCTTAAGACCCATCCTATCTCTAGATTGACTTTTTGGGATTTGACAGAGAATAGATTTCTCACAGACTTTGTATAATGTCGGCTCAAATGGCTCACCATTTTTCGTGGCATTTCGAATGCTCTAGAATAAAATTGAGGCAGAATATATTGACAATTCTAGTACGGTTTGACTCAGCTAAGCTGGGGACACACGAAAATGTGGTTTTAATTTGTTTCATAACTCTTCTGAATTTTGCATATCTATAGCCTACTGTAGCAGTAATCCTTGCATTGTCATATGCCATACAAGGAATTGATGCTATGGGCATCACGCTATATAATGGCACTTTAGATTTTATTAACTTATAGGTTCATGTAAAGAAGATAATCGGAATGACGCAATCATCTGTCCCTTGCAATCGCCATCTGTCAGTGATCTGTCATCTTTCACATGTCATCGCCTGTTAGTTTGGCACCTGTGAATCAACTTTCATATTTCACCAGTCTGTCATCTCTCACATGTTTGCAATGGCGATCCATGTCGATGTGGTGATGAATCCTAAATATAATGGATCCATAGGTCTTGAATTCGATGTCCAACAGGACGAAATAAGTTTCGAAATTGCAGTTTAATTAGCAGTTGATGGCCTATGTTTGCAATAGCGACTGACATCTATATAGTGAAGAATGCTAAAGATAATCGCTCAATATGGTGCATGAAATCGATCTCTAACAAGGCGAAATAACTTTCAAATATGCGCTTGATTTTGCACAAATGCTTTGCATTATTAGCAATATGGAATAACGAGGGTGGTCATGGATGAGGCCTTCTAAATGCAGAAGTTAAAGGCCTATGTTTGCAATAGCGACTGACATCTATGTAGTGACGAATGCTAAAGATAATCGCTCAATATGGTACTTGAAATCGACGAAATAACGTTCAATTATGCGCTTGATAGAATAGCGAGGGTGGTCATGGATGAGGCCTCCTAAATGCAGAAGTTGATGGCCTAAGTTTGCAATAGCGATTGATGTAGTTGTAGTAGTAGTAGTTGTAGTAGTAGTAGTAGTAGTAATAGTAATAGTAGTAGTAAGTAGTAGTAGTAGTAAAATAGTAAGGTAAAATGTGGAATTTGCCGGAGAATTTCTTGAAATCGATTAGATTTTTACACATCTAGGGGCTATATACCCTCTATTCAACAGGCGTAAATGTGGATGACCCCTCTGTTAGAGTCTGTTGAATTTCACCAGAGTTATCGGGGTGGAAGATACTGCTTGCCTATAGGCCTATAGACCTATACGCCTATCGCCGCAGTGCGTGGTTGGATCTCGGCAGTGCGGAAACGGCTATCAGCAGTGCGGGGATGGCTATGGCGCAGTTCTTTCGGAACGGTGTCAAACAGGGTTTTATTTTTATAATATTTTGTGGTCTATTAAACCTGTGATACAAGAAAACAGCTATCTTAAGACCCATCCTATCTCTCGATTGACTTTTTTGGGATTTGACAGAGAATAGATTTCTGACAGACTTTGTATAATGTCGGCTCAAATGGCTCACCATTTTTCGTGGCATTTCGAATGCTCTAGAATAAAATTGAGGCAGAATATATTGACAATTCTAGTACGGTTTGACTCAGCTAAGCTGGGGACACACGAAAATGTGGTTTTAATTTGTTTCATCACTCTTCTGAATTTTGCATATCTATAGCCTACTGTAGCAGTAATCCTTGCATTGTCATATGCCATACAAGGAATTGATGCTATGGGCATCACGCTATATAATGGCGCTTTAGATTTTATTAACTTATAGGTTCATGTAAAGAAGATAATCGGAATGACGCAATCATCTGTCCCTTGCAATCGCCATCTGTCAGTGATCTGTCATCTTTCACATGTCATCGCCTGTCAGTTTGGCACCTGTGAATCAACTTTCATATTTCACCAGTCTGTCATCTCTCACATGTTTGCAATGGCGATCCATGTCGATGTGGTGATGAATGCTAAATATAATGTATCCATAGGTCTTGAATTCGATGTCCAACAGGACGAAAGAAGTTGCGAAATTGCAGTTTAATTAGCAGTTGATGGCCTATGTTTGCAATAGCGACTGACATCTATATAGTGAAGAATGCTAAAGATAGTGGCTCAATATGGTGCATGAAATCGATCTCTAACAAGGCGAAATAACTTTCAAATATGCGCTTGATTTTGCACAAATGCTTTGCATTATTAGCAATATGGAATAACGAGGGTGGTCATGGATGAGGCCTTCTAAACGCAGACGTTGATGGCCTATGTTTGCAATAGCGACTGACATCTATGTAGTGACGAATGCTAAAGATAATCGCTCAATATGGTACTTGAAATCGATCTCTAACAGGACGAAATAACTTTCAAATATGCGCTTGATTTTAAAATGGGCATTATTAGCAATGGAATAACGAGGGTGGTCCTGGATGAGGCCTTCTAAATGCAGAAGTTGATGGCCTATGTTTGCAATAACGACTGACATCTATGTAGTGACGAATGCTATAGATAATCGCTCAATAGGGTATTTGAAATCGATCTCTAACAGGACGAAATAACTTCAATTATGCCTTGATAGAATAGCCAAAAACTGATGTAAAGATCAAGATCACTAAATGTTGATCCAAAGTTTGATCAAAGATCATTGATGTAGTAGATCACTTTAAAAAGTATCTAAGATAGTTACTCATAGTAATAGTAGTAGTAGTATCAAAGTAGTAAAATAGTAAGGGTAAAATGTCCAATTTGTTTGTAAGAACCTTGAAATCGATTAGATTTTTAACAAAACAGCTATATACCCTTATTCAACAGGCGTAAATCACATGACCCTTCTGTTAGAGTCTGTTGAATTTCACCAGAATATCGAGGTGGAAGATACTGCGTTGCCTAGGCAACCTGTATACGCCTATCGCCGCAGTGCGTAACAAACCTCTCGGCAGTGCAAAAACGGCTATCAGCAGTGCCGGGATGGCTAGGGCGCAGTTCTTTTCGGGAACGGTGTCAAACAGGTTTTATTTTTATAATATTTTGTCCTATTAAACCTGACCTGATACAAGAAAACAGCTATCTTAAGACCCATCCTATCTCTCGATTGACTTTTTTGGGATTTGACAGAGAATAGATTTCTGACAGACTTTGTATAATGTCGGCTCAAATGGCTCACCATTTTTCGTGGCATTTCGAATGCTCTAGAATAAAATTGAGGCAGAATATATTGACAATTCTAGTACGGTTTGACTCAGCTAAGCTGGGGACACACGAAAATGTGGTTTTAATTTGTTTCATCACTCTTCTGAATTTTGCATATCTATAGCCTATCTGTAGCAGTAATCCTTGCATTGTCATATGTCATACAAGGTATCAAATTGATGCTATGGGCATCACGCTATATAATGGCACTTTAGATTTTATTAACTTATAGGTTCATGTAAAGAAGATAATCGGAATGACGCAATCATCTGTCCCTTGCAATCGCCATCTGTCAGTGATCTGTCATCTTTCACATGTCATCGCCTGTCAGTTTGGCACCTGTGAATCAACTTTCATATTTCATCAATCTGTCATCTCTCACATGTTTGCAATGGCGATCCATGTCGATGTGGTGATGAATGCTAAATATAATGGATGCATAGGTCTTGAATTCGATGTCCAACAGGACGAAATAAGTTTCGAAATTGCAGTTTAATTAGCAGTTGATGGCCTATGTTTGCAATAGCGACAGACATCTATATAGTGAAGAATGCTAAAGATAGTGGCTCAATATGGTGCATGAAATCGATCTCTAACAAGGCGAAATAACTTTCAAATATGCGCTTGATTTTGCACAAATGCTTTGCATTATTAGCAATATGGAATAGCGAGGGTGGTCATGGATGAGGCCTTCTAAACGCAGACGTTGATGGCCTATGTTTGCAATAGCGACTGACATCTATGTAGTGACGAATGCTAAAGATAATCGCTCAATATGGTACTTGAAATCGATCTCTAACAGGACGAAATAACTTTCAAATATGACTTGATAGAAATAGCGAGGGTGGTCATGGATAAGGCCTTAAATGAGCAAGTTGCCTGGCCTAAGGGCGGAAATCGAGTAACAGGTCGAAATAACTTGATAGAATAGCGAGGGTAACATCAAAAATGATGAGGCCTCCTAAATGGCAGAAGTTGATGGCCACCGCAATAGCGATTGATGTAGTTGTAGTAGTAGTAGTTGTAGTAGTAGTAGTAGTAGTAGTAGTAGTAGTAGTAGTAATAGTAAGGGTAAAATGTGGAATTTGTCGGAGAATTTCTTGAAATCGATTAGATTTTTACACATCTAGGGGCTATATACCCTCTATTCAACAGGCGTAAATGTGGATGACCCTCTGTTAGAGTCTGTTGAATTTCACCAGAATATCGGGGTGGAAGATACTGCTTGCCTATAGGCCTATAGACCTATACGCCTATCGCCGCAGTGCGTGGTTGGATCTCGGCAGTGCGGAAACGGCTATCAGCAGTGCGGGGATGGCTATGGCGCAGTTCTTTCGGAACGGTGTCAAACAGGGTTTTATTTTTATAATATTTTGTGGTCTATTAAACCTGTGATACAAGAAAACAGCTATCTTAAGACCCATCCTATCTCTCGATTGACTTTTTGGGATTTGACAGAGAATAGATTTCTCACAGACTTTGTATAATGTCGGCTCAAATGGCTCACCATTTTTCGTGGCATTTCGAATGCTGTAGAATAAAATTGAGGCAGAATATATTGACAATTCTAGTATGGTTTGACTCAGCTAAGCTGGGGACACACGAAAATGTGGTTTTAATTTGTTTCATCACTCTTCTGAATTTTGCATATCTATAGCCTACTGTAGCAGTAATCCTTGCATTGTCATATGCCATACAAGGAATTGATGCTATGGGCATCACGCTATATAATGGCACTTTAGATTTTATTAACTTATAGGTTCATGTAAAGAAGATAATCGGAATGACGCAATCATCTGTCCCTTGCAATCGCCATCTGTCAGTGATTTGTCATCTTTCACATGTCATCGCCTGTCAGTTTGGCACCTGTGAATCAACTTTCATATTTCACCAGTCTGTCATCTCTCACATGTTTGCAATGGCGATCCATGTCGATGTGGTGATGAATGCTAAATATAATGGATGCATAGGTCTTGAATTCGATGTCCAACAGGACGAAAGAAGTTTCGAAATTGCAGTTTAATTAGCAGTTGATGGCCTATGTTTGCAATAGCGACTGACATCTATATAGTGAAGAATGCTAAAGATAGTGGCTCAATATGGTGCATGAAATCGATCTCTAACAAGGCGAAATAACTTTCAAATATGCGCTTGATTTTGCACAAATGCTTTGCATTATTAGCAATATGGAATAACGAGGGTGGTCATGGATGAGGCCTTCTAAACGCAGACGTTGATGGCCTATGTTTTTAATAACGACTGACATCTATGTAGTGACGAATGCTAAAGATAATCGCTCAATATGGTACTTGAAATCGATCTCTAACAGGACGAAATAACTTTGAATTATGCGCTTGATAGAATAGCGAGGGTGGTCATGGATGACGCCTCCTAAATGCAGAAGTTGATGGCCTAAGTTTGCAATAGCGATTGATGTAGTTGTAGTAGTAGTAGTTGTAGTAGTAGTAGTAGTATAATAGTAGTAGTAGTAGTAGTAATAGTAAGGGTAAAATGTGGAATTTGTCAGAGAATTTCTTGAAATCGATTAGATTTTTTACACATCTAGGGGCTATATACCCTCTATTCAACAGGCGTAAATGTGGATGACCCTCTGTTGCAAGTCTGTTGAATTTCACCAGAATATCGGGGTGGAAGATACTGCTTGCTATAGATAACCTCGCTCAATAGTGCGTGGTTGAAATCTCGATCTCGGCTATCAGCAGTGCGGGGATGGCTATGAAGTTCTTTCAACGGTGTCAAACATGGCTTTATTTTTAGAATATTTTGTGGTCTATTAAACCCGTGATAGCGACTGACATCTATATAGTGACGAATGCCTAAAGCTAATCGCTCAATATGGTACTTGAAATCGATCTGAACAGGACCTTTCAAATATGCACTTGATAGAATAGCGATTGATGGATGAGGCCTCCTAAATGCAGAAGTTGATGGCCTAAGTTTGCAATAGTAGTTGTAGTAGTAGTAGTAGTAGTAGTAGTAGTAGTAGTAGTAGTAGTAGGTAATAATAGTAAGGGTAAAATGTGGAATTTGTCAGAGAATTTCTTGAAATGGATTAGATTTTTACACATCTAGGGGCTATATACCCTCTATTCAACAGGCGTAAATGTGGATGACCCTCTGTTAGAGTCTGTTGAATTTCACCAGAATATCTGGGTGAAGATACTGCTTGCCTATAGGCCTATAGACCTATACGCCTATCGCCGCAGTGCGTGGTTGGATCTCGGCAGTGCGGAAACGGCTATCAGCAGTGCGGGGATGGCTATGGCGCAGTTCTTTCGGAACGGTGTCAAACAGGGTTTTATTTTTATAATATTTTGTGGTCTATTAAACCTGTGATACAAGAAAACAGCTATCTTAAGACCCATCCTATCTCTCGATTGACTTTTTTGGGATTTGACAGAGAATAGATTTCTCACAGACTTTGTATAATGTCGGCTCAAATGGCTCACCATTTTTCGTGGCATTTCGAATGCCCTAGAATAAAATTGAGGCAGAATATATTGACAATTCTAGTACGGTTTGACTCAGCTAAGCTGGGGACACACGAAAAATGTGGTTTTAATTTGTTTCATCACTCTTCTGAATTTTGCATATCTATAGCCTACTGTAGCAGTAATCCTTGCATTGTCATATGCCATACAAGGAATTGATGCTATGGGCATCACGCTATATAATGGCACTTTAGATTTTATTAACTTATAGGTTCATGTAAAGAAGATAATCGGAATGACGCAATCATCTGTCCCTTGCAATCGCCATCTGTCAGTGATCTGTCATCTTTCACATGTCATCGCCTGTTAGTTTGGCACCTGTGAATCAACTTTCATATTTCACCAGTCTGTCATCTCTCACATGTTTGCAATGGCGATCCATGTCGATGTGGTGATGAATGCTAAATATAATGGATCCATAGGTCTTGAATTCGATGTCCAACAGGACGAAAGAAGTTTCGAAATTGCAGTTTAATTAGCAGTTGATGGCCTATGTTTGCAATAGCGACTGACATCTATATAGTGAAGAATGCTAAAGATAGTGGCTCAATATGGTGCATGAAATCGATCTCTAACAAGGCGAAATAACTTTCAAATATGCGCTTGATTTTGCACAAATGCTTTGCATTATTAGCAATATGGAATAACGAGGGTCATGGATTTCTAAATGCAGAAGTTAAAGGCCTATGTTTGCATCTATTAGTGACGAATGCTAAAGATAATCGCTCAATATGGTACTTGAAATCGATCTCTAACAGGACGAAATAACAATGGATAGAATAGCGAGGGTGGTCATGGATGAGGCCTCCTAAATGCAGAAGTTGATGGCCTAAGTTTGCAATAGCGATTGATGTAGTTGTAGTAGTAGTAGTTGTAGTAGTAGTAGTAGTAGTAGTAGTAGTAGTAGTAGTAGTAATAGTAAGGGTAAAATGTGGAATTTGTCAGAGAATTTCTTGAAATCGATTAGATTTTTACACATCTAGGGCCTCTATTCAACAGGCGTAAATGTGGATGACCCCTCTGTTAGAGTCTGTTGAATTTCACCAGAATATCGGGGTGGAAGATACTGCTTGCCTATAGGCCTATAGACCTATACGCCTATCGCCGCAGTGCGTGGTTGGATCTCGGCAGTGCGGAAACGGCTATCAGCAGTGCGGGGATGGCTATGGCGCAGTTCTTTCGGAACGGTGTCAAACAGGGTTTTATTTTTATAATATTTTGTGGTCTATTAAACCTGTGATACAAGAAAACAGCTATCTTAAGACCCATCCTATCTCTCGATTGATTTTTTTGGAATTTGACAGAGAATAGATTTCTCACAGACTTTGTATAATGTCGGCTCAAATGGCTCACCATTTTTCGTGGCATTTCGAATGCTCTAGAATAAAATTGAGGCAGAATATATTGACAATTCTAGTACGGTTTGACTCAGCTAAGCTGGGGACACACGAAAATGTGGTTTTAATTTGTTTCATCACTCTTCTGAATTTTGCATATCTATAGCCTACTGTAGCAGTAATCCTTGCATTGTCATATGTCATACAAGGTATCAAATTGATGCTATGGGCATCACGCTATATAATGGCGCTTTAGATTTTATTAACTTATAGGTTCATGTAAAGAAGATAATCGGAATGACGCAATCATCTGTCCCTTGCAATCGCCATCTGTCAGTGATCTGTCATCTTTCACATGTCATCGCCTGTCAGTTTGGCACCTGTCAATCAACTTTCATATTTCATCAGTCTGTCATCTCTCACATGTTTGCAATGGCGATCCATGTCGATGTGGTGATGAATGCTAAATATAATGGATGCATAGGTCTTGAATTCGATGTCCAACAGGACGAAAGAAGTTTCGAAATTGCAGTTTAATTAGCAGTTGATGGCCTATGTTTGCAATAGCGACTGACATCTATATAGTGAAGAATGCTAAAGATAGTGGCTCAATATGGTGCATGAAATCGATCTCTAACAAGGCGAAATAACTTTCAAATATGCGCTTGATTTTGCACAAATGCTTTGCATTATTAGCAATATGGAATAGCGAGGGTGGTCATGGATGAGGCCTTCTAAACGCAGACGTTGATGGCCTATGTTTGCAATAGCGACTGACATCTATGTAGTGACGAATGCTAAAGATAATCGCTCAATATGGTACTTGAAATCGATCTCTAACAGGACGAAATAACTTTCAAATATGCGCTTGATTTTGCACAAATGCTTTGCATTATTAGCAATATGGAATAACGAGGGTGGTCCTGGATGAGGCCTTCTAAATGCAGAAGTTAAAGGCCTATGTTTGCAATAGCGACTGACATCTATGTAGTGACGAATGCTATAGATAATCGCTCAATAGGGTACTTGAAATCGAGCTCTAACGGGACGAAATAACTTTCAATTATGCGCTTGATAGAATAGCGAGGGTGGTCATGGATGAGGCCTCCTAAATGCAGAAGTTGATGGCCTAAGTTTGCAATAGCGATTGATGTAGTTGTAGTAGTAGTTGTTGTAGTAGTAGTAGTAGTAGTAGTAGTAGTAGTAGTAGTAGTAGTAGTAGTAGTAGTAGTAGTAGTATTAATGGTAATAGTAAGGGTAAAATGTGGAATTTGTCGGAGAATTTCTTGAAATCGATTAGATTTTTACACATCTAGGGGCTATATACCCTCTATTCAACAGGCGTAAATGTGGATGACCCCTCTGTTAGAGTCTGTTGAATTTCACCAGAATATCGGGGTGGAAGATACTGCTTGCCTATAGGCCTATAGACCTATACGCCTATCGCCGCAGTGCGTGGTTGGATCTCGGCAGTGCGGAAACGGCTATCAGCAGTGCGGGGATGGCTATGGCGCAGTTCTTTCGGAACGGTGTCAAACAGGGTTTTATTTTTATAATATTTTGTGGTCTATTAAACCTGTGATACAAGAAAACAGCTATCTTAAGACCCATCCTATCTCTCGATTGACTTTTTTGGGATTTGACAGAGAATAGATTTCTCACAGACTTTGTATAATGTCGGCTCAAATGGCTCACCATTTTTCGTGGCATTTCGAATGCTCTAGAATAAAATTGAGGCAGAATATATTGACAATTCTAGTACGGTTTGACTCAGCTAAGCTGGGGACACACGAAAATGTGGTTTTAATTTGTTTCATCACTCTTCTGAATTTTGCATATCTATAGCCTACTGTAGCAGTAATCCTTGCATTGTCATATGTCATACAAGGTATCAAATTGATGCTATGGGCATCACGCTATATAATGGCACTTTAGTTTTTATTAACTTATAGGTTCATGTAAAGAAGATAATCGGAATGACGCAATCATCTGTCCCTTGCAATCGCCATCTGTCAGTGATCTGTCATCTTTCACATGTCATCGCCTGTTAGTTTGGCACCTGTGAATCAACTTTCATATTTCACCAGTCTGTCATCTCTCACATGTTTGCAATGGCGATCCATGTCGATGTGGTGATGAATGCTAAATATAATGGATGCATAGGTCTTGAATTCGATGTCCAACAGGACGAAAGAAGTTTCGAAATTGCAGTTTAATTAGCAGTTGATGGCCTATGTTTGCAATAGCGACTGACATCTATATAGTGAAGAATGCTAAAGATAGTGGCTCAATATGGTGCATGAAATCGATCTCTAACAAGGCGAAATAACTTTCAAATATGCGCTTGATTTTGCACAAATGCTTTGCATTATTAGCAATATGGAATAACGAGGGTGGTCCTGGATGAGGCCTTCTAAATGCAGAAGTTAAAGGCCTATGTTTGCAATAGCGACTGACATCTATGTAGTGACGAATGCTAAAGATAATCGCTCAATAGGTATTGAAATCGATCTCTAACAGGTCGAAATAACGTTCAATTATGCGCTTGATAGAATAGCGAGGGTGGTCATGGATGAGGCCTCCTAAATGCAGAAGTTGATGGCCTAAGTTTGCCTAAGTTTGATGTAGTTGTAGTAGATTGATGTAGTAGTAGTAGTAGTAGTAGTAGTAGTAGTAGTAGTAGTAGTAGTAGTAGTAGTAGTAGTAGTAGTAGTATTAATGGTAATAGTAAGGGTAAAATGTGGAATTTGACGGAGAATTTCTTGAAATCGATTAGATTTTTACACATCTAGGGGCTATATACCCTCTATTCAACAGGCGTAAATATGGATGACCCCTCTGTTAGAGTCTGTTGAATTTCACCAGAATATCGGGGTGGAAGATACTGCTTGCCTATAGGCCTATAGACCTATACGCCTATCGCCGCAGTGCGTGGTTGGATCTCGGCAGTGCGGAAACGGCTATCAGCAGTGCGGGGATGGCTATGGCGCAGTTCTTTCGGAACGGTGTCAAACAGGGTTTTATTTTTATAATATTTTGTGGTCTATTAAACCTGTGATACAAGAAAACAGCTATCTTAAGACCCATCCTATCTCTCGATTGACTTTTTTGGGATTTGACAGAGAATAGATTTCTCACAGACTTTGTATAATGTCGGCTCAAATGGCTCACCATTTTTCGTGGCATTTCGAATGCTGTAGAATAAAATTGAGGCAGAATATATTGACAATTCTAGTACGGTTTGACTCAGCTAAGCTGGGGACACACGAAAATGTGGTTTTAATTTGTTTCATCACTCTTCTGAATTTTGCATATCTATAGCCTACTGTAGCAGTAATCCTTGCATTGTCATATGCCATACAAGGAATTGATGCTATGGGCATCACGCTATATAATGGCACTTTAGATTTTATTAACTTATAGGTTCATGTAAAGAAGATAATCGGAATGACGCAATCATCTGTCCCTTGCAATCGCCATCTGTCAGTGATTTGTCATCTTTCACATGTCATCGCCTGTCAGTTTGGCACCTGTGAATCAACTTTCATATTTCACCAGTCTGTCATCTCTCACATGTTTGCAATGGCGATCCATGTCGATGTGGTGATGAATGCTAAATATAATGGATGCATAGGTCTTGAATTCGATGTCCAACAGGACGAAAGAAGTTTCGAAATTGCAGTTTAATTAGCAGTTGATGGCCTATGTTTGCAATAGCGACTGACATCTATATAGGGAAGAATGCTAAAGATAGTGGCTCAATATGGTGCATGAAATCGATCTCTAACAAGGCGAAATAACTTTCAAATATGCGCTTGATTTTGCACAAATGCTTTGCATTATTAGCAATATGGAATAACGAGGGTGGTCATGGATGAGGCCTTCTAAACGCAGACGTTGATGGCCTATGTTTGCAATAGCGACTGACATCTATGTAGTGACGAATGCTAAAGATAATCGCTCAATATGGTACTTGAAATCGATCTCTAACAGGACGAAATAACTTTGAATTATGCGCTTGATAGAATAGCGAGGGTGGTCATGGATGACGCCTCCTAAATGCAGAAGTTGATGGCCTAAGTTTGCAATAGCGATTGATGTAGTTGTAGTAGTAGTAGTAGTTGTAGTAGTAGTAGTAGTAGTAGTAGTAGTAGTAGTAGTA
This sequence comes from Metaphire vulgaris, assembly GCA_018105865.1. Classification (NCBI taxonomy): domain Eukaryota; kingdom Metazoa; phylum Annelida; class Clitellata; order Crassiclitellata; family Megascolecidae; genus Metaphire; species Metaphire vulgaris. The sequence continues at coordinate 18,051,264 of CM030838.1, read as the reverse complement.
GTAGTAGTAGTAATAGTAAGGGTAAAATGTGGAATTTGTCAGAGAATTTCTTGAAATCGATTAGATTTTTACACATCTAGGGGCTATATACCCTCTATTCAACAGGCGTAAATGTGGATGACCCCTCTGTTAGAGTCTGTTGAATTTCACCAGAATATCGGGGTGGAAGATACTGCTTGCCTATAGGCCTATAGACCTATACGCCTATCGCCGCAGTGCGTGGTTGGATCTCGGCAGTGCGGAAACGGCTATCAGCAGTGCGGGGATGGCTATGACGCAGTTCTTTCGGAACGGTGTCAAACAGGGTTTTATTTTTATAATATTTTGTGGTCTATTAAACCCGTGATAGCGACTGACATCTATATAGTGACGAATGCTAAAGCTAATCGCTCAATATGGTACTTGAAATCGATCTCTAACAGGACGAAATAACTTTCAAATATGCACTTGATAGAATAGCGAGGGGGTCATGGATGAGGCCTCCTAAATGCAGAAGTTGATGGCCTAAGTTTGCAATAGCGATTGATGTAGTTGTAGTAGTAGTTGTAGTAGTAGTAGTAGTAGTAGTAGTAGTAGTAGTAGTAGTAGTGGTAATAGTAAGGGTAAAATGTGGAATTTGTCAGAGAATTTCTTGAAATGGATTAGATTTTTACACATCTAGGGGCTATATACCCTCTATTCAACAGGCGTAAATGTGGATGACCCCTCTGTTAGAGTCTGTTGAATTTCACCAGAATATCTGTGTGAAGATACTGCTTGCCTATAGGCCTATAGACCTATACGCCTATCGCCGCAGTGCGTGGTTGGATCTCGGCAGTGCGGAAACGGCTATCAGCAGTGCGGGGATGGCTATGGCGCAGTTCTTTCGGAACGGTGTCAAACAGGGTTTTATTTTTATAATATTTTGTGGTCTATTAAACCTGTGATACAAGAAAACAGCTATCTTAAGACCCATCCTATCTCTCGATTGACTTTTTTGGGATTTGACAGAGAATAGATTTCTCACAGACTTTGTATAATGTCGGCTCAAATGGCTCACCATTTTTCGTGGCATTTCGAATGCTCTAGAATAAAATTGAGGCAGAATATATTGACAATTCTAGTACGGTTTGACTCAGCTAAGCTGGGGACACACGAAAATGTGGTTTTAATTTGTTTCATCACTCTTCTGAATTTTGCATATCTATAGCCTACTGTAGCAGTAATCCTTGCATTGTCATATGCCATACAAGGAATTGATGCTATGGGCATCACGCTATATAATGGCACTTTAGATTTTATTAACTTATAGGTTCATGTAAAGAAGATAATCGGAATGACGCAATCATCTGTCCCTTGCAATCGCCATCTGTCAGTGATCTGTCATCTTTCACATGTCATCGCCTGTTAGTTTGGCACCTGTGAATCAACTTTCATATTTCACCAGTCTGTCATCTCTCACATGTTTGCAATGGCGATCCATGTCGATGTGGTGATGAATCCTAAATATAATGGATCCATAGGTCTTGAATTCGATGTCCAACAGGACGAAAGAAGTTTCGAAATTGCAGTTTAATTAGCAGTTGATGGCCTATGTTTGCAATAGCGACTGACATCTATATAGTGAAGAATGCTAAAGATAGTGGCTCAATATGGTGCATGAAATCGATCTCTAACAAGGCGAAATAACTTTCAAATATGCGCTTGATTTTGCACAAATGCTTTGCATTATTAGCAATATGGAATAACGAGGGTGGTCATGGATGAGGCCTCCTAAATGCAGAAGTTGATGGCCTAAGTTTGCAATAGCGATTGATGTAGTTGTAGTAGTAGTAGTTGTAGTAGTAGTAGTAGTAGTAGTAGTAGTAGTAGTAGTAATAGTAAGGGTAAAATGTGGAATTTGTCAGAGAATTTCTTGAAATCGATTAGATTTTTACACATCTAGGGGCTATATACCCTCTATTCAACAGGCGTAAATGTGGATGACCCCTCTGTTAGAGTCTGTTGAATTTCACCAGAATATCGGGGTGGAAGATACTGCTTGCCTATAGGCCTATAGACCTATACGCCTATCGCCGCAGTGCGTGGTTGGATCTCGGCAGTGCGGAAACGGCTATCAGCATTGCGGGGCTGGCTATGGCGCAGTTCTTTCGGAACGGTGTCAAACAGGGTTTTATTTTTATAATATTTTGTGGTCTATTAAACCTGTGATACAAGAAAACAGCTATCTTAAGACCCATCCTATCTCTCGATTGATTTTTTTGGAATTTGACAGAGAATAGATTTCTCACAGACTTTGTATAATGTCGGCTCAAATGGCTCACCATTTTTCGTGGCATTTCGAATGCTCTAGAATAAAATTGAGGCAGAATATATTGACAATTCTAGTACGGTTTGACTCAGCTAAGCTGGGGACACACGAAAATGTGGTTTTAATTTGTTTCATCACTCTTCTGAATTTTGCATATCTATAGCCTACTGTAGCAGTAATCCTTGCATTGTCATATGTCATACAAGGTATCAAATTGATGCTATGGGCATCACGCTATATAATGGCGCTTTAGATTTTATTAACTTATAGGTTCATGTAAAGAAGATAATCGGAATGACGCAATCATATGTCCCTTGCAATCGCCATCTGTCAGTGATCTGTCATCTTTCACATGTCATCGCCTGTCAGTTTGGCACCTGTCAATCAACTTTCATATTTCATCAGTCTGTCATCTCTCACATGTTTGCAATGGCGATCCATGTCGATGTGGTGATGAATGCTAAATATAATGGATGCATAGGTCTTGAATTCGATGTCCAACAGGACGAAAGAAGTTTCGAAATTGCAGTTTAATTAGCAGTTGATGGCCTATGTTTGCAATAGCGACTGACATCTATATAGTGAAGAATGCTAAAGATAGTGGCTCAATATGGTGCATGAAATCGATCTCTAACAAGGCGAAATAACTTTCAAATATGCGCTTGATTTTGCACAAATGCTTTGCATTATTAGCAATATGGAATAGCGAGGGTGGTCATGGATGAGGCCTTCTAAACGCAGACGTTGATGGCCTATGTTTGCAATAGCGACTGACATCTATGTAGTGACGAATGCTAAAGATAATCGCTCAATATGGTACTTGAAATCGATCTCTAACAGGACGAAATAACTTTCAAATATGCGCTTGATTTTGCACAAATGCTTTGCATTATTAGCAATATGGAATAACGAGGGTGGTCCTGGATGAGGCCTTCTAAATGCAGAAGTTAAAGGCCTATGTTTGCAATAGCGACTGACATCTATGTAGTGACGAATGCTATAGATAATCGCTCAATAGGGTACTTGAAATCGAGCTCTAACAGGACGAAATAACTTTCAATTATGCGCTTGATAGAATAGCGAGGGTGGTCATGGATGAGGCCTCCTAAATGCAGAAGTTGATGGCCTAAGTTTGCAATAGCGATTGATGTAGTTGTAGTAGTAGTTGTAGTAGTAGTAGTAGTAGTAGTAGTAGTAGTAGTAGTAGTAGTAGTAGTAGTAATAGTAAGGGTAAAATGTGGAATTTGACGGAGAATTTCTTGAAATCGATTAGATTTTTACACATCTAGGGGCTATATACCCTCTATTCAACAGGCGTAAATATGGATGACCCCTCTGTTAGAGTCTGTTGAATTTCACCAGAATATCGGGGTGGAAGATACTGCTTGCCTATAGGCCTATAGACCTATACGCCTATCGCCGCAGTGCGTGGTTGGATCTCGGCAGTGCGGAAACGGCTATCAGCAGTGCGGGGATGGCTATGGCGCAGTTCTTTCGGAACGGTGTCAAACAGGGTTTTATTTTTATAATATTTTGTGGTCTATTAAACCTGTGATACAAGAAAACAGCTATCTTAAGACCCATCCTATCTCTCGATTGACTTTTTTGGGATTTGACAGAGAATAGATTTCTCACAGACTTTGTATAATGTCGGCTCAAATGGCTCACCATTTTTCGTGGCATTTCGAATGCTGTAGAATAAAATTGAGGCAGAATATATTGACAATTCTAGTACGGTTTGACTCAGCTAAGCTGGGGACACACGAAAATGTGGTTTTAATTTGTTTCATCACTCTTCTGAATTTTGCATATCTATAGCCTACTGTAGCAGTAATCCTTGCATTGTCATATGCCATACAAGGAATTGATGCTATGGGCATCACGCTATATAATGGCACTTTAGATTTTATTAACTTATAGGTTCATGTAAAGAAGATAATCGGAATGACGCAATCATCTGTCCCTTGCAATCGCCATCTGTCAGTGATTTGTCATCTTTCACATGTCATCGCCTGTCAGTTTGGCACCTGTGAATCAACTTTCATATTTCACCAGTCTGTCATCTCTCACATGTTTGCAATGGCGATCCATGTCGATGTGGTGATGAATGCTAAATATAATGGATGCATAGGTCTTGAATTCGATGTCCAACAGGACGAAAGAAGTTTCGAAATTGCAGTTTAATTAGCAGTTGATGGCCTATGTTTGCAATAGCGACTGACATCTATATAGTGAAGAATGCTAAAGATAGTGGCTCAATATGGTGCATGAAATCGATCTCTAACAAGGCGAAATAACTTTCAAATATGCGCTTGATTTTGCACAAATGCTTTGCATTATTAGCAATATGGAATAGCGAGGGTGGTCATGGATGAGGCCTTCTAAATGCAGAAGTTAAAGGCCTATGTTTGCAATAGCGACTGACATCTATGTAGTGACGAATGCTATAGATAATCGCTCAATAGGGTACTTGAAATCGATCTCTAACAGGACGAAATAACTTTCAATTATGCGCTTGATAGAATAGCGAGGGTGGTCATGGATGAGGCCTCCTAAATGCAGAAGTTGATGGCCTAAGTTTGCAATAGCGATTGATGTAGTTGTAGTAGTAGTAGTAGTTGTAGTAGTAGTAGTAGTAGTAGTAATAGTAAGGGTAAAATGTGGAATTTGTCGGAGAATTTCTTGAAATCGATTAGATTTTTACACATCTAGGGGCTATATACCCTCTATTCAACAGGCGTAAATGTGGATGACCCCTCTGTTAGAGTCTGTTGAATTTCACCAGAATATCTGTGTGAAGATACTGCTTGCCTATAGGCCTATAGACCTATACGCCTATCGCCGCAGTGCGTGGTTGGATCTCGGCAGTGCGGAAACGGCTATCAGCAGTGCGGGGATGGCTATGGCGCAGTTCTTTCGGAACGGTGTCAAACAGGGTTTTATTTTTATAATATTTTGTGGTCTATTAAACCTGTGATACAAGAAAACAGCTATCTTAAGACCCATCCTATCTCTCGATTGACTTTTTTGGGATTTGACAGAGAATAGATTTCTCACAGACTTTGTATAATGTCGGCTCAAATGGCTCACCATTTTTCGTGGCATTTCGAATGCCCTAGAATAAAATTGAGGCAGAATATATTGACAATTCTAGTACGGTTTGACTCAGCTAAGCTGGGGACACACGAAAATGTGGTTTTAATTTGTTTCATCACTCTTCTGAATTTTGCATATCTATAGCCTACTGTAGCAGTAATCCTTGCATTGTCATATGCCATACAAGGAATTGATGCTATGGGCATCACGCTATATAATGGCACTTTAGATTTTATTAACTTATAGGTTCATGTAAAGAAGATAATCGGAATGACGCAATCATCTGTCCCTTGCAATCGCCATCTGTCAGTGATCTGTCATCTTTCACATGTCATCGCCTGTTAGTTTGGCACCTGTGAATCAACTTTCATATTTCACCAGTCTGTCATCTCTCACATGTTTGCAATGGCGATCCATGTCGATGTGGTGATGAATCCTAAATATAATGGATCCATAGGTCTTGAATTCGATGTCCAACAGGACGAAAGAAGTTTCGAAATTGCAGTTTAATTAGCAGTTGATGGCCTATGTTTGCAATAGCGACTGACATCTATATAGTGAAGAATGCTAAAGATAGTGGCTCAATATGGTGCATGAAATCGATCTCTAACAAGGCAAAATAACTTTCAAATATGCGCTTGATTTTGCACAAATGTTTTGCATTATTAGCAATATGGAATAGCGAGGGTGGTCATGGATGAGGCCTTCTAAATGCAGAAGTTAAAGGCCTATGTTTGCAATAGCGACTGACATCTATGTAGTGACGAATGCTAAAGATAATCGCTCAATAGGGTACTTGAAATCGATCTCTAACAGGACGAAATAACTTTCAAATATGCGCTTGATAGAATAGCGAGGGTGGTCATGGATGAGGCCTCCTAAATGCAGAAGTTGATGGCCTAAGTTTGCAATAGCGATTGATGTAGTTGTAGTAGTAGTAGTTGTAGTAGTAGTAGTAGTAGTAGTAGTAGTAGTAGTAATAGTAAGGGTAAAATGTGAAATTTGTCAGAGAATTTCTTGAAATCGATTAGATTTTTACACATCTAGGGGCTATATACCCTCTATTCAACAGGCGTAAATGTGGATGACCCCTCTGTTAGAGTCTGTTGAATTTCACCAGAATATCGGGGTGGAAGATACTGCTTGCCTATAGGCCTATAGACCTATACGCCTATCGCCGCAGTGCGTGGTTGGATCTCGGCAGTGCGGAAACGGCTATCAGCAGTGCGGGGATGGCTATGGCGCAGTTCTTTCGGAACGGTGTCAAACAGGGTTTTGTTTTTATAATATTTTGTGGTCTATTAAACCTGCGATACAAGAAAACAGCTATCTTAAGACCCATCCTATCTCTCGATTGACTTTTTTGGGATTTGACAGAGAATAGATTTCTCACAGACTTTGTATAATGTCGGCTCAAATGGCTCACCATTTTTCGTGGCATTTCGAATGCCCTAGAATAAAATTGAGGCAGAATATATTGACAATTCTAGTACGGTTTGACTCAGCTAAGCTGGGGACACACGAAAATGTGGTTTTAATTTGTTTCATCACTCTTCTGAATTTTGCATATCTATAGCCTACTGTAGCAGTAATCCTTGCATTGTCATATGCCATACAAGGAATTGATGCTATGGGCATCACGCTATATAATGGCACTTTAGATTTTATTAACTTATAGGTTCATGTAAAGAAGATAATCGGAATGACGCAATCATCTGTCCCTTGCAATCGCCATCTGTCAGTGATCTGTCATCTTTCACATGTCATCGCCTGTTAGTTTGGCACCTGTGAATCAACTTTCATATTTCACCAGTCTGTGATCTCTCACATGTTTGCAATGGCGATCCATGTCGATGTGGTGATGAATCCTAAATATAATGGATCCATAGGTCTTGAATTCGATGTCCAACAGGACGAAAGAAGTTTCGAAATTGCAGTTTAATTAGCAGTTGATGGCCTATGTTTGCAATAGCGACTGACATCTATATAGTGAAGAATGCTAAAGATAGTGGCTCAATATGGTGCATGAAATCGATCTCTAACAAGGCGAAATAACTTTCAAATATGCGCTTGATTTTGCACAAATGCTTTGCATTATTAGCAATATGGAATAGCGAGGGTGGTCATGGATGAGGCCTTCTAAACGCAGACGTTGATGGCCTATGTTTGCAATAGCGACTGACATCTATGTAGTGACGAATGCTAAAGATAATCGCTCAATATGGTACTTGAAATCGATCTCTAACAGGACGAAATAACTTTCAAATATGCGCTTGATTTTGCACAAATGTTTTGCATTATTAGCAATATGGAATAACGAGGGTGGTCCTGGATGAGGCCTTCTAAATGCAGAAGTTAAAGGCCTATGTTTGCAATAGCGACTGACATCTATGTAGTGACGAATGCTATAGATAATCGCTCAATAGGGTACTTGAAATCGATCTCTAACAGGACAAAATAACTTTCAATTATGCGCTTGATAGAATAGCGAGGGTGGTCATGGATGAGGCCTCCTAAATGCAGAAGTTGATGGCCTAAGTTTGCAATAGCGATTGATGTAGTTGTAGTAGTAGTTGTAGTAGTAGTAGTAGTAGTAGTAGTAGTAGTAGTAGTAGTAGTAGTAGTAGTAGTAGTAGTATTAATGGTAATAGTAAGGGTAAAATGTGGAATTTGTCGGAGAATTTCTTGAAATCGATTAGATTTTTACACATCTAGGGGCTATATACCCTCTATTCAACAGGCGTAAATATGGATGACCCCTCTGTTAGAGTCTGTTGAATTTCACCAGAATATCGGGGTGGAAGATACTGCTTGCCTATAGGCCTATAGACCTATACGCCTATCGCCGCAGTGCGTGGTTGGATCTCGGCAGTGCGGAAACGGCTATCAGCAGTGCGGGGATGGCTATGACGCAGTTCTTTCGGAACGGTGTCAATCAGGGTTTTATTTTTATAATATTTTGTGGTCTATTAAACCTGTGATACAAGAAAACAGCTATCTTAAGACCCATCCTATCTCTCGATTGACTTTTTTGGGATTTGACAGAGAATAGATTTCTCACAGACTTTGTATAATGTCGGCTCAAATGGCTCACCATTTTTCGTGGCATTTCGAATGCTCTAGAATAAAATTGAGGCAGAATATATTGACAATTCTAGTACGGTTTGACTCAGCTAAGCTGGGGACACACGAAAATGTGGTTTTAATTTGTTTCATCACTCTTCTGAATTTTGCATATCTATAGCCTACTGTAGCAGTAATCCTTGCATTGTCATATGTCATACAAGGTATCAAATTGATGCTATGGGCATCACGCTATATAATGGCGCTTTAGATTTTATTAACTTATAGGTTCATGTAAAGAAGATAATCGGAATGACGCAATCATCTGTCCCTTGCAATCGCCATCTGTCAGTGATTTGTCATCTTTCACATGTCATCGCCTGTCAGTTTGGCACCTGTGAATCAACTTTCATATTTCATCAATCTGTCATCTCTCACATGTTTGCAATGGCGATCCATGTCGATGTGGTGATGAATGCTAAATATAATGGATCCATAGGTCTTGAATTCGATGTCCAACAGGACGAAAGAAGTTTCGAAATTGCAGTTTAATTAGCAGTTGATGGCCTATGTTTGCAATAGCGACTGACATCTATATAGTGAAGAATGCTAAAGATAGTGGCTCAATATGGTGCATGAAATCGATCTCTAACAAGGCAAAATAACTTTCAAATATGCGCTTGATAGAATAGCGAAGGGGTCATGGATGAGGCCTCCTAAATGCAGAAGTTGATGGCCTAAGTTTGCAATAGCGATTGATGTAGTTGTAGTAGTAGTTGTAGTAGTAGTAGTAGTAGTAGTAGTTGTTGTAGTAGTAGTAGTAGTAGTAGTGGTAATAGTAAGGGTAAAATGTGGAATTTGTCAGAGAATTTCTTGAAATCGATTAGATTTTTACACATCTAGGGGCTATATACCCTCTATTCAACAGGCGTAAATGTGGATGACCCCTCTGTTAGAGTCTGTTGAATTTCACCAGAATATCTGTGTGAAGATACTGCTTGCCTATAGGCCTATAGACCTATACGCCTATCGCCGCAGTGCGTGGTTGGATCTCGGCAGTGCGGAAACGGCTATCAGCAGTGCGGGGATGGCTATGGCGCAGTTCTTTCGGAACAAATACACGGCTCTGCCCCCCCCTCGTTCGCTCTACTAGCCATTCCACAAGATATTCCGCAGGACTTTCATTTAGTTGACGTCCCTCGTTCCCGTACAGTCAATGGCATTAGTGTGTTGTATGAAATGGCTGTAAGTGCTCTATTTCGAACGCTGTAGATCGAAATTGAGAAAGATATTATTGATTATTGTTACTAAGGTAAAAGCAGTGAAGAAGGAACAAGAGGAAAATGTGGATTTTGTCGGAAAATTTCTTCAAATTGATTAGATTTTTACATATCTAGGGCCTATATACCTTCTATTCAATAGACCTTCAATAGGCTTCTCTCACAGAGCGAATTAATTATAAAACTTGTTTCTGATGTCTATAAGACCTGTTGTATAGTGAACCAGATACCTTAATACACGGCTCTTCCCCCCTATCGCTCTACTAGCCATTCCACAAGATATTGGGCAGGACTTTCATTTAGTTGATGTCCCTCGTTCCCGTACAGTCAATGGCATTAGTGTGTTGTATGAAATGGCTGTAAGTGATCTATTTCGGCTGTAGATCGAAATTGAGAAATATATTATTGATTATTGTTACTGAGGTAAAAGCAGTGAAGAAGGAACAAGAGGAAAATGTGGATTTTGTCTGAGAATTTCTGGAAATCGATTAGATTTTTACATATCTAGGGCCTATATACCTTCTATTGAACAGACCTTCAATTGGCTTCTCTCCAGTGGCAGCTCTAAGATTTGGCAAGTGGGGGGCCGTTGGGAGGGCAACTTCTAATCATGGGGGGCCAACCATTTGTTGTTTAATGTATGTAGCATTAAGTATGTGGTCCCAACTGGGGGCACTGGGTGGCAAGGCAGTCAATAGGGGGGGGCACGCCCTCCCCCTGCCCCCCCCGGTGGAGCCGCCACTGCTTCTCTCACAGAGCGAATTAATTATAAAACTTGTTTCTGATGTCTATAAGACCTGTTGTATAGTGAACCAGATACCTTAATACACGGCTCTTCCCCCCTATCGCTCTACTAGCCATTCCACAAGATATTGGGCAGGACTTTCATTTAGTTGACGTCCCTCGTTCCCGTACAGTCAATGGCATTAGTGTGTTGTATGAAATGGCTGTAAGTGATCTATTTCGAACGCTGTAGATCGAAATTGAGAAAGATATTATTGATTATTGTTACTAAGGTAAAAGCAGTGAAGAAGGAACAAGTGGAAAATGTGGATTTTGTCGGAGAATTTCTTCAAATTGATTAGATTTTTACATATCTAGGGCCTATATACCTTCTATTCAACAGACCTTCAATTGGCTTCTCTCACAGAGCGAATTAATTATAAAACTTGTTTCTGATGTCTATAAGACCTGTTGTATAGTAGTGAACCAGATACCTTAATACACGGCTCTTCCCCCCTATCGCTCTACTAGCCATTCCACAAGATATTGGGCAGGACTTTCATTTAGTTGACGTCCCTCGTTCCCGTACAGTCAATGGCATTAGTGTGATGTACGAAATGGCTGTAAGTGCTTTATTTCGAACGCTGTAGATCGAAATTGAGAAAGATATTAGGCCTATTGATTATTCTTGCAAAGTTAAAAGCAGTGAAGAAGGACCAAGAGGAAAATGTGGATTTTGTGGGAGAATTTCTGGAAATCGATTAGATTTTTACATATCTAGGGCCTATATACCTTCTATTCAACAGACCTTCAATTGGCTTCTCTCACAGAGCGAATTAATTATAAAACTTGTTTTTGATGTCTATAAGACCTGTTGTATAGTAGTGAACCAGATATCTTAATACACGGCTCTCCCCCCCCCCCCGATCGCTCTACTAGACATTCCACAAGATATTCGGCAGGACTTTCATTTAGTTGATGTCCCTCGTTCCCGTACAGTCAATGGCATTAGTGTGTTGTACGAAATGGCTGTAAGTGCTCTATTTCGAACGCTGTAGATCGAAATTGAGAAAGATATTAGGCCTATTGATTATTCTTGCAAAGTTAAAAGCAGTGAAGAAGGAACAAGAGGAAAATGTGGATTTTGTGGGAGAATTTCTTCAAATCGATTAGATTTTTACATATCTAGGGCCTATATACCTTCTATTCAACAGACCTTCAATTGGCTTCTCTCACAGAGCGAATTAATTATAAAACTTGTTTTTGATGTCTATAAGACCTGTTGTATAGTAGTGAACCAGATATCTTAATACACGGCTCCCCCCCCCCGATCGCTCTACTAGACATTCCACAAGATATTCGGCAGGACTTTCATTTAGTTGATGTCCCTCGTTCTCGTACAGTCAATGGCATTAGTGTGTTGTACGAAATGGCTGTAAGTGATCTATTTCGAACGCTGTAGATCGAAATTGAGAAAGATATTAGGCCTATTGATTATTCTTGCAAAGTTAAAAGCAGTGAAGAAGGAACAAGAGGAAAATGTGGATTTTGTGGGAGAATTTCTTCAAATCGATTAGATTTTTACATATCTAGGGCCTATATACCTTCTATTGAACAGACCTTCAATTGGCTTCTCTCCAGTGGCGGCTCTAAGATTTGGCAAGTGGGGGGCCGTTGGGAGGGCAACTTCTAATCATGGGGGGCCAACCATTTGTTGTTTAATGTATGTAGCATTAAGTATATGGTCCCAACTGGGGGGCACTGGGTGGCCAGGCAGTCAATAGGGGGGCACGCCCCCCTGCCCCCCGGTGGAGCCGCCACTGCTTCTCTCACAGAGCGAATTAATTATAAAACTTGTTTCTGATGTCTATAAGACCTGTTGTATAGTGAACCAGATACCTTAATACACGGCTCTGCCCCCCCTCGTTCGCTCTACTAGCCATTCCACAAGATATTCGGCAGGACTTTCATTTAGTTGATGTCCCTCGTTCCCGTACAGTCAATGGCATTAGTGTGTTGTATGAAATGGCTGTAAGCGATCTATTTCGAACGCTGTAGATCGAAATTGAGAAATATATTATTGATTATTGTTACTAAGGTAAAAGCAGTGAAGAAGGAACAAGAGGAAAATGTGGATTTTGTCGGAAAATTTCTTCAAATTGATTAGATTTTTACATATCTAGGGCCGATATACCTTCTATTCAACAGACCTTTAATAGGCTTTTCTCACAGAGCAAATAAATTATAAAACTTGTTTTTGATGGCTATAAAACCTGTTGTAGGCCTATAATGAACCAGATATAAAACAGGCCTGCGTAACAAAACTGGCTATGATCGCCGAGTGAATTGGTAATTTGTGTGTTCGGAATTGTACGTTGGATATTGCAGGGGTCTTCAGAATTTTTCAGCCGCGGGCCACATTGCTGACCTTTGACGGCTCCGTGAACCACATGCACAAGAAATTATATTTAACAAAATACGCTATATACAGCGAACAATTATCTTATAATAGACTACTTATCGTTGAATTATGAAGCAGTGCTCAATGCCGACTGCGGAATATCAATTGCTATTGAAAGATAAACGAACCTGATGCATTTCTTGCAAAATTACGTTAAACTGAGGTTCAAAGTGTGTAGTACCTAAAATAAGAAATTACAGACATGGAACCTATTGATACCAGACCTGTGATTTTATGTCTAAAATGCTTTAAAGCACACGTACGAGCATCTACGATTTTTAAAAAAAATTTGGAGGGGAAAAATCCTGAACCCCCATTCCAAAGGGGCCGCGTGTAACGCGGCCGGGGAGCGTCTAACGCGGGAGAATGGGCGGAGAAGGAAGGGGTTGAATCTTGGGCTTCAGCCCCCCCCCCAACATAAAATCCTGGCTACGTCACTGCATTTAATCTGGATCTGATATTTTGTATAACTGATAATATTGACTTAAAGGGTTAATAATAACGTGTAAAGGGTTAACATTGTCTGTGGCTTTGTGATGTTATTCTGAAGCCCTGCAGGTGCTTAAATATTATTACATGGTTGTGTTGATACTAAACTTTTGAGGTTTTTTCCTTTTCTTGTTATCGACTTAATAATAATTATTGGCTGAGGAAGGGGCCCCAAACTACAGCCTGCGGGCCACATCTGGCCCGCGGCCCGCCACCTAAATTTGTTTGGTACTACTAAGTACGATTTCGCTATCTTTTATTCCAACCTCGCTTTTTTACAACGGTGTGGTAAAATCAAATCGTTTGGTAAATAAATATGTTGGTTCTTTCTATTTTTGTGTGTATTGCATGCATTCTACTAATTCAGACCCATCGTCCAACCCATTAGGGAAGGAAGGAAGGAAGGAAGGAAGCAAGGAAGGAAGGAAGGAAGGAAGGAAGGAAGGAAGGAAGGAAGGAAGGAAGGAAGGAAGGAAGGAAGGAAGGAAGGAAAGAAGATTCCATGCTTCTTCACCCGTGACTATAGTGCAATGCTAAGCTTAATTTTGGTTCTTTTTCCCAGACCTTCATCAAAATTGTTTGGTCTGACCCCTGACACCTGGGCCAAGGATGAAGAGTATCCCACTGTTAACTTAATACCATCTGAGGAAATGTTTGTGAACTTGGAGGGCTGTGGTTGGTAGAGACAGTCACTTCAACATGGCTTCCTGCTTTGCTTCTTGGGACACTTGAATTTGGATTTCAGAGTTGGACTCGATTCTATCCAACTGCGGTCTTGATTTATAGTGACTGCCTATAACATAACATAGGGACAAGCTGGTTTATTGTTTCCTTTTGTACCTAGACTTAACACACAATTTCTGGAATTGACCTGCTGTTTACAGATGGATTTGTGGTAGCATACCCTTTTCTAGTATTAGAGCTGATGCTACAGAAGTGTACAACAGTTAATAGTTATTACTCATAGAGGTACAGTATAAGAGGTTATGTAGCTGCCTTCATTTCAGTTTCCGGCCACTAATGATGTATGTATTTGAGCAACATTATGACTCATTGTAATTATAGTTATAATTATAGGTGAGGAAATGGGTCTAGGGCTCTAGGCCTTTCTTAAATACTTATGATATAATGGTATACCAGTGATATCGTATTCCAAGGTGCTAATTGAGCAGTCTAACTGTAGAGTTTTCAAAGGTGTGACTACAGGCAAATGCAATAAAAACTGAAACTTTAATGTAATACGGTATTTCAAAAAATTTCGCCTAAGGACCCTCTATAACCGGTAATTATGTCAAAATTTGTTGAGTTTTAATCCCACTCCTTTTGTCACAACTCTCAAACTTTCAGTGACGTCCCTAATAAAATTATGTTAAAATCCCCCCCCCCCATACAAGCCACTGTGACTCCCTAGGCAAGAGCTCAACCGGATAAGGGTTAAAGCAGTGGGCTGTTGACGGGTGAGGGAGTGTGTACCATGGAGGACCAATGCATTGACTAATTTCAGTTTTTTTATTTAGTAAATTTGTTGTTAAAAATATAATTGTTGATGTCAATTTATCTTGACACCCCCCGCTATCTCCGCCATGTCAACAATTGTCAAGCTTCCTCTAACCCCCTCTCTCCCCTATTTTGTTGACATAATTAATGGACTAAGTCCAACACTGTCTCTAGTTCAGTTATCTGACTCGTTCTGGTTTCTGTTGTAAAAAATTAATTGTTATGTCTTGTTTCAAAAACCAACACTGAAATTCATATTATGATATTTTGGGAAAGTCCTAAATTTTTAGCCACACCTCATTTGCTGTCCATGCTCAGTGACGGTTCCAGGTTGTGACAAGCCGGGGAGGAACTTTGGAGTGGCAGCTTCTAAGCATGAGGACAACTACTTTTCATAAATCATCACCTATAGGAAGAATATCATCACAGATGGGGAACCACGGGGCCATGCATTAAAATTTAAATAGGGGCCACGGGCCACCTCTGTCCACGGTTCCACGCTACACCAAAGGACGGTGGTCGTCTAACTAAGTCACGGATACCAATGGCAATAAGCAGTGAAAACAATTATTAGGTTATAAAGTTATATACTTTATAAATTAAGTTATAGGATCATCATACATCGTTGGTTTTGTAACTATATACTTGGTGGTATTTCCACTGTTTGACGGTAGTATGGTTTTTCTCCATCAGGCGTTCGCCCGCTGCATATCGCTGCGTGTCAGGGCAACTCTCGATCCGTTGGTCATCTTATTTCCTGCGGATCGAGTGTGAACGATCCAGCCTTCGATGGAAGTACACCACTTCACATGGCTTGCGAGCACGGACACCTGGAAACCGTAAGTCACTTTTATCGTATATACCGTATCTTTGCATCTGTGTGTCACTGTATCGTTGTACGTCCCAGCTAGGAAAGTCTGTCCAAATCCAGATGTTATACGACTTAGTCTTTTCAACTAATATTGGTGATTACTGGTGATGAAATAATGATATAATGAAGTAATTTTATAATTTTTTTCTGATTTTAATATTTTGGCATTGTGATTAGTTTTTGGATGGTATCAACGTAGTTGATGCATGATGGCACTCAATAGAGAACATCTTGTGTACAAGGATTCAGATTCTTATTATGCCAATATTCTTGATCTTTGTAATTTGCTTTATAACTTTTCATAAGAAGTTTGTAGACTTCTATAGCGGCCAGTGGACCCTTCGTTGTCATTTAATGCTGTTAATTGCTTGTAACTGTTTATTTTTGAAATAAATTCCCATGGACTGTGTAGTGTGTATACCGGTTATAGCCTGGATTGCCAATTAACATAAGCTTATTAGTATAACAAAACTTAATTAGTTAGCTCTGTTATGTTACCGTAGGCTTTTGTTCCCATGACATTAATGCGACAAAGGTCAGCTGTGCTGAATTATAATTATTGATCAGTAGCGGGAGGAGAGATGATTAACAGAACAGCAGAAAATCATTTGCGATGATGATGATGATGACGATGATGATGATGATGATGATGATAATGATAATTACATCCTTGTTACTCATTATTGTCTATTCTTAAGTGAAAGTTCAGTGATTCGTATAGAGTATTCTAATTGAGTATTGTAATTGAGTATTGTAATTGAGTATTCTAATTGAGTACCGGTAGTTTCACTATATCATTGATGAATATCAGAATTACAGTAACAAAGATAGAGACTTTCATGAAATCTGCCAGATTCCATGTTCTGAAAGTACACGTATGTGTCTCGTGTTAGATGTGTAGCTCAATTATGAATACACTGCCATGATGGGGTTGTCACCATAAGCACGGTCAATAATATAGTGAGTCTCTACTGGGTGGTGGTGGTGGTGGTGATGATGATGATGATGATGATGATGATGATGATGATGATGATGATGATGATGATGATGATGATGATGATGATGATGATGATGATAAGCTGTGTGGAAGTGTATAGACTATCTCTGTCTCTATGTCTGTCTAGTAAGGAATTGGTTCGTTTGGTCTTGATTTTGCGCGTAACCATTTACGCGAGTAAAACGTGTAGGATCGTTGTTTTACGCGATAATGACGTTGGGGACCGGCTGTACATTCAGCATCGATCATTTTGTCTTCTTGTTTTTGGTCTTGCGTTTGCGATTTCCTTCTTTGTTCTTTCAAAAAGCAATCACAGTATATCTGACCGTCAGCATTTGTTGTACATGTCTCCCGTTTGGCTCATGAATAATATGTTGCCCGGGCGCCGAATATCATCGGATGTAGCCAGAACTGGCCTTTTTACGGCAAAGGCATTCGAAAACGGTTTTCATGGATAGTAAGAATCAAACAAACGGGACCAATATATGCATGGGCCGATTTGACTGCCACATTTTGGAGTATGCCATTGAAATTAGCAGTTACCGTAGGCTACTCAAAAATCAAGAAGCAGTCGGTTATTGTAAATTGTAATATAAAAAGGACTGATTTCTTTGGCTTTGTCCTTCTCTATTAGCAATTTACAAGGATGGATTTGGAACACTTAATTATTGCTGCTATTAAAACGACAAGGACATGATATGGAGAATGATTAAAATGCGCTGAGAATTATATTTGAGTTGCGTTTTGGATTTCCAATATCCCTCACATAGCAGAAGTTTCAGAGCTTTTCGGACCAAAGGATTTCCCAGCACAAGTTAGAAATTTAATGCAACACAGTTTGAAGACATACTGTGACCGACTGTGGTTTTACTTCTGACAACTTGTTGTATAAATTCACACGATTATACTTACTTGCTTAACATTTGGATGATTTGCTCATGCATGGCTCATGGCTCAAAATCAGTGGCGTCGCCAGGAATTTTTGGTTGGGGGGGGGGCAAAAGCGGCTAGCGTGTCAGATTCATTACCCTCCTCTCATCCCCTCCACAGAAAAGTTTCTCACCGGATTTGCGCGAATCTGGTAGGTGGTCTGGGGCAGGTTGGGGTGGCAGTTGCCCCTTTTTGCCCCCCCCTCGTGGCGAGACGCTAATGTTAGAACGCATCCACCATTACAACCCCGTCATTCCATAATGCTAATAATGCATAGGATTTCTGCAAATTCTACCACATTTTTGAAACTTACTTCGTCTTGTTAGAGACCGACGTCAAGGACCATATTGAGCAACTATCTTTAGCATCCTCTAATACATTGATGTCAATCGCTATTGCAAACTTAGGCCATCGTCTTCTGTATTTAGAATGCAGTGGCGTCGCCAGGAATTTTTGGTTGGGGAAAAGGGGCTAGCGTACCAGATTACGTACCTACCCCTCACCCATCCACAAAAACTTTCTCACCGGATTTGCGCGAATCTGGTAGGTGGTCTGGCGCAGGTTGGGGGCAGTTGCCCCATTTGCCTCCCCCCGTGGCGACGCTAATGCTCAAAATGGCATGTGAACTATATGCTTTGACTGTAAGGCTTATGGAACTAATCTCCAAGAATAAGTGCTAGGCCTATACTATAATAGCAATCAATATCTGCCAATTTCAGCAGAGGGTGCTATCCCTCTGGACCACATAACTCAAAGATTTAGTCGCTCCTTCCAAGAAATCAAAAGTTATAGGCCTAAACAACTAAAGTCCATAGGCAAAACTACATAGAAAAAATGCCATTGTCATAAGAAATTAAGAAATATATTTTAATTACCTATAGCAATTCAGAGGCGGATCTAGGGTATTCGGCGCCCGGGGACAAAGTGTACGTTGGCGCCCCTAACAACTGACAAGCAAAAAAGGTCCTCATGCACATCGTTTTCGGCGCCCCTCAACTCTCTTCATATACTGCTGACGAGCAAAAAAAGGTACTCGCAAGTGTTTCTTCTACTTTATTGTGCATTTCACTTACCCAAATATCCAATTTTGGCGCCCCCCTCACCTCGGCGCCCGGGGACATGTGTACCCCTCTGCCCTCCCCTAGATCCGCCTCTGTAGCAATTAGCTACGCCTTGGGTGCTGCTTGACTACGGTAGGTAAGTGTTAACATACCACTTGAGGTATAATCATGTATCGTTAGTTTACTGTAGGGCTTCTACTCCCTCCCCTCTCCACTCTCCATGACGGCTGGTGTCGTCAGCGAATGGCGTCGTCGTCGTTATCGCGCATGCGCATTCGATCGACTCTCGGCGCGTCCAGCGATCTGATCGCTGATCCCGGATGGAGGGTTCGCCGCCGCTTCATATAGCGCCGGTTTGCGACGAAAAAAACAGGAAATAGGTTTATTGTCGACATGATCGAAAGAGATCGAAGCGACCCCGTCCTTTGAGGGGGCGGGGGCGATCGAGGGACGAGGATCGCCGGTCGATTGTTATTATTGACCCGGGGCGGGGACAGAGGTTTTTCTTTGGCGTCTGCAAAAACGACCACTTCAAAGCGCTTAATTGGCCCTCTGCCGGCCGTTTCTGTAAGCGGCCAATAGCAGTTACCGTACACATGCACTGCCCATACAGAACTTGTCCTCCTGATGGATTTAGATTTGCGCGTGGAAGTCATTTGCCAATTGTCAGTTGGCTTGGATTTATTGATACGGTCTCTATGTGTTTTTTTACCTTTGATGTTTGATCTTTTGTGTTTTTGTTGTTTCTGTTATTGACATTCAATGCCTGCCATCAATTACCGAGATGAATTAGAACAGGAGTCAGGACTTGTTTTGGCTTCTTTGCATTTGCATTTCAATGGGATTTTTCTTGGTACAGTATTGTCTAATGTCTGTGCCAATATCTGCGGGTATTTCAACGTTGTAGTTCTTCACAGACTGTATTTCATGTTTCGTGTTATAATGTCACGCAGTGAACAATGTTGTGTATTGGTCCCTGATGTTGCCCTGTGTGTTTTTATGTTTGCTTTTTCTATGCAGTGCTTGTTTTGTAACATGGATAGGCCTAGCGGTATGTTATTTTGTGGCATAAACCAAGTCACAGAGAGCTTGGGTGGTTCATGGGTAGTTCATGGGTAGAAGCATAAAGCAATAATAGCATACGAAAGGGTCTTTCTGTTGCCAAGATTTTAAATTCCTAAGAATATGCATTTCTGTGTTTGCTTAGTCTTTGTGTGATCTCATATATATATATATATATATATATATATATATATATATATATATATATAATTATATATATATATACAAACGCCCACTCAATCATTACACTATGTAAGCAGGGCGGACTTCCTTTTAAATATTGTCATTTAGGTTTTGGATAACAAGAAGACTTGGCCACACAAACACACACACACACACACACACACACACATATATATATATATATATATATATATACACACACCGGTAACCATGTGGCCAAGCCTTGTTGTTATTCAAAACCCAAATACTAAATGACTCTGTATAAAAGGAAGTCCGCCCTGAATACAAAAAGTGTAATGATTGAGTGGTGAGTGGGAGTTGGTAACATAGGTCCCCTGTGCACTTTGGAAATCTAAAAATCTAATTACCTGGTATACCAGGCATGTTGATCTATTGACCAAAAGGAAGTGGACAGATTTGTCTAAGGAGTCATATATATATATATATATATATATATATATATATATATATATATATATATATATATGTTGCAAAAACACAAAACTTCTGATTTTCAAAAACTTTCAAAACTTTTTAGATGACACTTTTTGCACATGAAACAGATATGAATATGAAATTATTTTAAAGTTACAAAAAGTTCATAATTTTTTGGTCTTCGTTTTTAGCAACTATAGCAATTTTCGTTAACACTTTATGTTAAAAAAACCTTAATGCCCCATACAATAGGGACACAACAATAACAAATAGAAAATAATGTAATGTTGGGAATGAGTTTCTTTATCAATGCAATGATGCCATTTTAGTCCAGTTGTTAAAACGTATGATTGTTCATTTTGTGGATAAAAGCATGAAATTTTGAACATTGACACTTCTTATAATTTAGTAACGTTCTGTCCAGAGGCATTCGGATAAAGTTAAGGGTAGGGGTACAACAAGGGGTAGGAGTATGGGTACCCTAGGGGTATGGCTAGGCGTAGGGCTACCACTAGGGGTAGTGGTACCTCTAGCGCTAGGGGTAGGAGACCCCCTTGGGAGAGGGTAGGGATATCAAAAGTGCTAGCCATTCACACGTCTGCCAATACCATTCTCTGTGGTTATATATCAAAAGTGCTTGGCATTCAGAATTTTGCCTGTGCTATTCAGACTATTCTCTAATGCATAAATTGGACATTTTAAGAACATTTTTAAACTACAGAGAATGGTATTGGCAGACGTTTGAATGGCTAGCACTTTTGACAGAGAAGTGAAGAGCCCCTGCTAATCAAGTTTTCTCAAAAATTAGGCCACTATCTCTTGTATATAAAAAGTGCTTGGCATTCAGAATTTTGCCTGTGCTATCCTCTAATGCGTAAATTGGACATTTTAAGAACATTTTTTAACTACAGAGAATGGTATTGGCAGACATGTGAATGGCTAGCACTTTTGACAGAGAAGTGAAGAGCACCTGCTAATCAAGTTTTTTTCAAAAATTAGGCTACTATTTCTTGTATATAAAAAGTGCTTGGCATTCAGAATTTTGCCTGTGCTATTCTCTAATGCGTAAATTGGACATTTTAAGAACATTTTTTAACTACAGAGAATGGTATTGGCAGACATGTGAATGGCTAGCACTTTTGACAGAGAAGTGAAGAGCACCTGCTAATCAAGTTTTTTTCAAAAATTAGGCTACTATTTCTTGTATATCAAAAGTGCTTGGCATTCAGAATTTTGCCTGTGGTATTCTCTAATGCGTAAATTGGACATTTTTAAGGACATTTATAATCTACAGAGAATGGTATTGGCAACATTACTAATGGGAATGAACAATTGTGCCAGTTTTCATCACAATCTGAGATGGTGACGTCCGATTTTATTCAAAAGCGTGTTGATTTGATGCGGAATTACCCTTTTGGTATTTTAGTTTCAGAGGAAAAGTGAAATGAAATGATAATATTCATATCTGTACTCTCCGTAAGCACATATATTACTAAGTATTGTTTATTTGGCACTGTATCGATTGTCGTTTGTCTACGTACTGCAGCTCAATGGATTTTTTTTACAAATTATCAAGAAAATTTATGGTGCCAAATTGCATGGTAAAGGAAAACAAAAACTTGTGCATCCTTTGGGGAAATTGTTCAGGGCCATGTACCCTATAACTGTGCCAAGTGGCATGCTTTTATCCAGAAGTGAACGATTCTTGGCTTTTATGGACTTTAGCCTCTGAACTATTTGTATTGCCAGTATTGCCATGTTCTGTATCTGAACATAACAATGCACAAAGTGCACAATCGGTTCCAGGTTCGTCATTGTGCTCAACGAAACCTCTGATTGAGTGTCATGGATGAGCCGTTTTAAATGCACAAGGTGATGGCCCATGTTTGCAATAGGGATTGATATCAATGTAGTAATGGATGCTAAAGATAGTGGCTGAATATGGTGCTTGAATTCGATCTATAACATGACGAAATAACTTTCAAATGTGCGGTTTTATTTGTACAAATACTGTGCATTATTAGCATTATGGAACAACGGGGGTTGTCATGCTGGATGTGCTATAAATACATAAGGCGATGGCCTAAGTTTACAATAGCGATTCATATCGATGTAGTGAAGAATGCTAAAGACATTGGCTCAATATAGTGCTTGAAATCGATCTCTAACAGGACGAAATAAGTTTCAAAAATGCGGTTGAATTTGCACAAATCCTGTGTATTATTAGCATTATGGAATAACGAGGTTTGTCATGGATGAGCCGTTTTAAATGCAGAAGGTGATGGCCCATGTTTGCAATAGCAATTGATATATATGTAATAACAGGAATATCTTGCATCGTCCATGTATCTCTAATTTCCTTCGCTAACTTTGATAAGAAAAAACTGCTGGGCTTCCCCATATTTTCATGTTGTAGCTGACGTCGCCTTTATAGCACATCCTTGTTTTATGGCAGTGTCTTCAAATTTACTAGAGTATCTATGGATTTAGAAATCTGCTAGACTTTTTACAATTCCTTCTTTGTGGCATGTCTACTTCAATACAATAAGTTATAAACTGTGGAAATTAGTCTTTTATCTAAAATATTGATAAAGATCAATCATTACATTTGTATCAGTACATTTGACATACATTATAGGCAATCAGAGGGGTTTTTAGATTAACTCAGCTAATAAGTACAATAAGTAATAACATTTCCATATATATTACAACATGGTATAAGTATACGAAAAACATATGCTAAAAATTTATGAACTTTTCTGAACTTTCAAACAAAAACATTTTTACATTCATAATAAGTAAGTAAAAGCTCATATGAAACCACTTGAAAGTAATTGAAAATCAAAATTTGCAACGTATATATATATATTATGTGTGTGTGTGTGTGTGGGTGTGGGTGTGGGTGTGGTTTGTGGGTGTGGGTGTGGTTTGTGGGTGTCAGCAGGATTGGTCTCATCAGGGGTCCTTGTCTGAAGGAAACATATTTATTTCCCAAAGGGATTCGCGGTTAGGCTTTGCTGTCTATGCTCCTTGTGTCCAGAATTTTCTGGCTGTCTCTGTTGTTTAATCTCCTAGTGGATTACATATCATTATATTAGCGCCCGCACTGGATCGCTGCTCTTGCCTGTTCTTTGCAGTCATGGGATCTAGTCTTTGCTTATTGTTAAAAAGGCACTTAGAAATCTCTCTCTCTCTCTCTCTCTCTCTCTGTCTGTCTGTCTGTCTGTCTGTCTGTCTGTCGGTCTGTCTGATGTATGTTTATTTCATAGCTACGCCTCTCTTTAGGTCCACGGGCATCTGTTCTGTGACTTTATGTGGCTGTAAATTTTATTTTTAATGCCAGTATTATCCAGTATTATTGCAGTTTTTATTTTTTCCCAGTCTTAACTGTCTGTCCTATGAATTTCAGTGTTGGTTTTAAGTATGTTGAGTACTTTTTTGTGTTCACATTTAGAGCGATTTAGCATTGATATCATCAAATGATCTTAAAAACTATATATATATATATATATATATATATATATATATATATATATATATATATATATATATATATATATATATATATATATATATATATATCTTTACTCATGGCTTTACAATATAAAGTGATAACACTTTATATCTTATAGAGTAGAAACCATAGAATGATGTCTTGTTATTTGTATGCAGTGCTGTTGCCCTCTGTTCTATTGCGATGCTTATATTTTTTCTTGTTCACTCAAGGATGAAGGCACAGCAGACCCAACGACAAATAAATCTTCCTGATAGGGGTTTTTTTCCCGTCACCCGCAGGCATCCTAGCAATTTATTCAACAAGGCGTCAAGCTCCGATGTTGATTGCTTGTAATGCATTATATATATATCGGTTATTTATTGTGTTTCTATGGACGACGTAATCCTATATTTGCCGCATCTCTGGGGTCTTTCCATATATCTGTGTTAGTATTCAGTTATCTATGCATGATGCGTGGGCCATTGGGAGGGGGGGGGGAGGGTTGGGGGACCGACTCGTAGTTTGCATTAAGGGGTAAATCATTTAGGGCAGTCTTTTCCAGAGAGAGGATAAATGTTATATCCAGGAGGGGCAGGATGGCTGTACAGTGGGATGACGCGGATGGCTGTATGGACTCTGTGAGGGAATACAGTGTAATGCATGACAATGGAAGAGAGACTTCCAAATCCCCTGTCCTGATTTATATCTATGGTCGTCTCGATAATTGTAATGCATTGTAATTGAACGAATTCTTATTGGCTCATTATTCATTTTATTATAAAATGACCAGTGTCTGTCTGTCTGTCTGTCTGTCTGTCTGTCTGTCTGTCTGTCTGTCTGTCTGTCTGTCTGTCTGCGTCCGCCAGTGGATTGGTGATGAAGATCGCTTAAGTGGTGTCGCGATAACTTTATCCTCGGCTGGATATTTTATTAAACCATTGAATTATTCATTTGATTTCTGTTTTAGAGATTAGCACTTATCTGTATATTTGTATGAAATTTGTATGTTTCTTTGCCCAAGATACAGTATAATGCTACTATTTTGTGCAGTACAGTACTTTTAAGTTTTAAATGAGAATAAGGACAGTGAACGATCTATAGATAACGGTAATGAGAGTTAACATTAGAATTAATAGCACAAAGCACCGCCGACAGTAGAACTTCGTTATAACGGACTCGGTTATAATGTTTACTCTGTTATAAAGGACCGCAATTTAGGCCTACTGTTTCGTATGATGCGCTACCGTATTGGATGGTATTGGATATCATCTAACTACATCGGATATGACTTACCGGTACTAAATCTTACAGACACGCAAAATGCGTGATAACGAAGTTCTACTGTACTAAGGCAACCCGACCATTGGTCCACTGGAATGTACATTTGATAAATTCTTGGCTTTACCCGGAAACTTGCCATGATGTAACAGCCATTCTCTGAGACAGCTTTTGCCCTACTGACCTTGAGTTCGGGCACAGTATATCTGGTCTATAATGGCTGTCGGCAATCAATGGACAGCTATTTATGTCCAGAAGCTGATTCTCTTGCCTGTCTGTCTGTCTGTCTCTTTCTTTATCTTTCTCTCTGTCTCTCTGTGTTTGTCTCTGTCCGTATGTCTGTGTCTATCTTTAGCTTTCTTTATCTTTCTCTCTGTCACTCTCTCTGTCGTTCTCTCTGTCTATCTATGTCTCTCTTTCTCTCTGTCTGTCTGTCTGTCTCTCTCTTTCTCTCTGTCTCTCTCTTTCTCTCTGTCTCTCTGTCTCTCTGTCTCTCTGTCTCTCTGTCTCTCTGTCTCTGTCTCTCTCTCTCTCTCTCTCTCTCTCTCTCTCTCTCTCTCTCTCTCTCTCTCTCTCTCTCTCTCTTACTCTCTCTGCCTCCTTCTTTTGCGCAGTCGTACTTTTAGCTGTTTGAGCGGCATCCATTTCTTTGTCAGTGTCTGCTGCTGCTGCTGCTGCTGCTGCTGCTGCTGCTGCTGGTTTAATAAGGGATACCGCTGTATCCCGGAAGCAGATTAGCTGCGATGGATGGATTGAGTGACGAAGACGAGGTCGCCGGAGGAATGAATAACTCTCCAATATTGCACATCTGCTGCTGAAGCTGCAGCAGAGGTCGTGTGTCATGACATCGTGATGGATGTCATGACACGAGTCACATTGCAAATATTGACCCGGCGGTGGGGGGGGGGAATAATGGGGAGGTTTATTATCGACAAATATATGTCGTCCAGATGCAGCAAAATTGATGACGTCTGGTTTGATTCAATTATTTTGTGATGCTTTCGCTTGAACAGCGACTGGCAAGTGTGAATTTAGTGAAATGACGGTTTGCTCCTCCAATTGGACGGTGCGCCGTCAAGCGATTTTGTTGTTGTTGTTGTTGGAGAAACGTGTATCAGTCCAAACGAAACAAAAAAATTGTTTTTCCATCAACACCAGTTCTGACTAAGCCTCTTCCGTTAGCCATTGACATAGAAGAAAATTTTATAATACGTAGCTATTTCTGCCTATTTCAGCAGAGGGTGCTAACCCTCTGGACCACCCAACTCAAAGATTTAGTCCTTCCTCCCAAGAAATCAAAAGTTATAGGCCTATAAAAGAATACGTTTTATATGAGTTGCCCATACGGCTATAGGCAAAAATAGCCATTGACATAGAAGAAAATTTTCTAATACGTAGCA